>OW285243.1:40340685-40940685 GCA_935421215.2 Melolontha melolontha
TCGTATTTCCACGCCATATTAATGATCTCCAGAAGTATCTTTGTTCCTACTTCACCAATGTTCTTAATAATTTCTGCCACTATTTTGTCATTTCCAGGAGCTTTTCCATTTTTAATTTTTTTTATTACATCAGTTAATTCTTCTAGAGTAAATTATGTTTCCTCATCTGCTATATTTCCACTTTCTATAACAGTCTCCACATTTTTGTGTCCTTTGCTGCAGAGTAGCTCCCCAAAGTATTCTTTCCATCTGTTCATTACCTCTCTTTCATCAGTGATTATTTCTTGCTGTTTATTATATATGCTACCATCATCTATTGATTTTGCTTTTCTGCCCTATTTCAAAACTTTATAGAATAGTTTCTAATTACCAGTGCTATCTCTCTCCATTCTATCGCCAAATTCTTTCCATTTATTTGCTTTTGCTTTTAACACTAACTCTTTTACCCGTTTCTGTTGCCTTTGGTACATTATATATTGTTCTGTTTTCTTAATTGCTAAGTACTTTCTCCACAATTTATTTTTATTTTTGATTTCCTCTTCTATGTCGTTCGTCCACCAAGCAGTCTGCTACCTTGTGTTACATATTTTGTATGCTCCGCATATTTCACGGGCAGCTTTTACTACTATATGTTTGAACATATCCCATTTTTCTTCTAAGTTGTCCAGATTTGTTATCTCTGACTTCTCATCAATATTTTTTCTAACTAATTGTTCATATTTTCTGGCTATTTCTGGTTCCTTTAATTTATGTCTTTATTGACGTGAATTCTATTTTATTTATTTTAATTCATTGTCATGTTTATTTTCTAGTTCTTTGATTCTAGCTACTACCAAATAATGAACACTATATATCTCCGCCCCTCTCCTAACTTTGACATCTAAGACAGTTCTTCTATTTTCCCTTTCTACCAGCACATAATCAATTATAGATTTTTCCCCTCTATTGTGTGCACACGCGCATATTTCTGAATATCCTTGTATTTATGGAATGAATTAGTTATTACGAGATCATGGTTAAAACAAAAATCCAAAATTCTTGTTCCATTATCATTTCTAATTTCCTCTCCATGTTCTCCCATAACTGCCTTATAACCGTCGTTTTTTTTCCTATTCTGCCATTGAAGTCCCAAGCAATAAACAATATTCCTTTGGCTTCATCCATTACTAATATCAGCTCCTCCCAGAATGTATCTTTTTCTTCTAGTTTGTCATTGTCATTAGGGCCATACACTGCTATTATTGTCATTACCTTCTGTTTACTGTCTTTAAGCTTCACTACTAGTATGCGCTCCGATATAGCTTCCCATTTACTTATGTTGCTTCTTAAATTTCTATATATTATTACACCTTCTCCAGTTGCTGCTCTATTACACGAATTTACTCCGCTTATGCAGTAATATGTGGTCATTATCTAGTACTTGCTCCCATTGGCCTTTCTTTCTTGTTTCGCTAATACATGGTATTGTTAAATGCGTTTCTTAAAATTCACTTATAAGTTCACTTTCCTTTCCGCTTAAACTTCTAACGTTCGAAGCTAATTTCCATTTTTTCTTTTTGTTCGAATTATTATTTCCATGCCTTATAGTATACTTTATTTCTTTCGTATGTTTAATTTTGTCAACGTCCATTATCATTGCCGTGTCAACCTCCTTCTTTCCATTTATACATTGGTTTCTTAGTTTTTTTGAGCTTTCCTGTCTTTCATTTGTATTAGCTTTTCGATGCTTTTGTCCCATTTCCATTCTTCATCTTCAATATATAATTTCCGAAACGCAATTTTAACCCTCTTGCCACTTTCCTTTTCTTCTTTTGCCCTATTTCTAATAATCTTTTGTATATCTCTGTCTTGTTTAGATAAATCATCGTTGATAATGACCTTTTCCTCTCTCCTTTCCTTCAATTTGTATTTGTTCTGCATAACTTTTTTCTTGTTTGTCGCATTTTCCATTTGTACTAGGCAAGTTTTTTCCGCTAGTTTAATCACTCCCTTTGTTTTGACTTTTAAATGCAACTCTTTCTCTATAAACTCCTCCATTTTGTTTTTTATTTCCTCCTGATTGGTAGCATTCACCGATAATCAGTGCACAACTACATTATTTCGTCTCTTCTCATTTTCAAGACGCTCTAACCTGTCATCCATTATTATTATTCCTCTTCTCAACTGGGAATTCTCTCTTATCAAATTTTCATTCTCTTTCCTCATTCCTTCTATTTCTTTTTTGTACCACTTCTGTTCCTCTCTCATTTCTTTTATTTCTTCCGCTAAGGATTTAATTGTCATTTGCAGTGTTTCATGTTCCTCATCGCTTCTATATTATCCTTCATTTTATTCAGTGCTTTTATCGGCGATCTAGCTATTTTCTTACTTTTACTGAAGACATGTTCTTCTACATCCTCCTTAGAACACTTTCTCTTCTTCTCGTCGGTGGAGTATTCATCACTATCTTCAGACCGTCCTATTTCTACACTTTTATTTCTTTGTCCCCTTTTCTGTTTAAATTATTTTCTTAGTCCGGTCCTGTCTTCTTATTTTTAGAACTTATGCGAAACTTTGTAGCCGTTTTTTTCGTCGATATGTTTTGCCGCCGCGCAAGAAACCTATATCTTGCACTTTTCCACACTAGTTTTTAGTACTATATTATATAAACAGCTCGTAATTTATCGATATATCGAAAATAATTACGGAGCTATCCTTTTTCGCTGATTCTAATTAACGCTTCTATTTGTTATAAAATTCGTAATATTGATTTTAACATTTATTTTTCTGTGTTTTAAATGCTAATTATACTCTATTACTATTATGTTTGTAATCTCGCGAAAGATGTAGTAGAGTTTTTACATAAAAATTTTTATGCATTTATTGAGATTTTGGCCACTTCGGGTTTCCCATTTCTACCTAACATTAACACGAACTCCATTTTTATGACGCACTGTTTTGAAAAGGTTCTTAACGCGTTCATAACGCTAAATCAGGTACAATAGATTTCTTTGAGAATCCCGGGGAAAACCCATTTTATATGTATGTAGTCGAGGCCTAAATTACATATGTAATTCGCAAACAGGTTCAGTTTGTTTTTGTTTAAGAATCAGTTAAGATGTCCAAGTGAGTGTGTTTAAGTTTAGCTGAGAAAATTAAAGTTTTGGAGGAAGTTGATAAAGGCTGCAAAAAATTGATGTTGCTTCAAAATTCGGTGTTTCTCCAAGTTGCGTCTCTCTGATAATAAAAGTCGCGAAACTATCATCCAGAAAACGAATGTTCCAAGCAGTCGAAAACGAGTTCAGGTGTGTTCTTATGAGAATGTAAATGAAGCAGTTTTACGATGGATTCAAGTGGCCCGTACGCATCAAAACGTACCAATATCGGGAAATTTAATAAAGCATAAGTTAATTTTCAACCTAGTGAAAGGTAGTTGAGTGCCTGGAAGACTTACAATGCAATTGTTTTCAAGACGGTGTCCGATAAAGATAAAAATTTTCAATCCTACATATTTTCCCATATTCATATATTTATTTTGCTGAGGGGGAGTCAGAGTTAGTGTCAGGGTTTAATGTAGAGTACAGAAGAGGTGGCTTTGCTTTAATTTTTAGAGCTGAATATTCTAGGATTTTATTTATGAGAATAATGTGTGTGATGTTATTTTTAGGAGGGGATATTATCAGTTGAGTATTTTTTTTTAAGTTAAGGTTAGTTGCTTTTTTTTGATTATGGGTTCGACGAGAATGCAAGCGTTAGTCAGGAGAACTGTGACATTAGGACTGAAACTCTTTTAAAAATTGAAAAAGTACGAGCCAAGAAACGTTTTCAATTGTGATGAAACCGGTTTGTTTTTTAAATGTTTGCCAAACAAAACTTTTGCATTTAAAAGTGATAAATATTTTGGTGTTAAAACAAGTGAAGAAAGGGTGACATTGATGGTTGGAGCAAATATCAATGGCTCAGAAAAACTGAAATTACTGCTGATATGTAAAAGCAAAAATCCCCGTTGTTTAAAAGGAGTTAAATCTCTGGAGTTAGATTACGCCAGTAATAACAAAGCATGGATGACTTCTGAGATTTTCGAAAGATGGATCAAAGAACTGGACACGAAAATGAAAAGCCAAAAGCGAAAGATTGCGATTTTTATTGACAATTGGCTTGCACATCCAGTTACTGTAAGTAAAAAATTAACGAATATTGAACTGATCTTTTTTCCACCATACACGACCTCCAAATTGCAACCTATGGACCAGGGTATTATAAAAAACATAAATCATCATTACCGAAACAGAATTGTCCACAAAATTGTTAACGCGATTGATAACAACCTTCCAGTCCAAGAATTGATTACCCTTAACGAGTGTATAACCGAAGTCGCTAAAGTATGGAGTGAAAATGTTTGTCAGAAAACAATCAAAAATTGCTTTTCTAAAGCAGGTTTTACTAAAAAAATTGACGAATGGGAAGAAGAAGACGAAATGGATCCGCTACCTTAAGAAAACAATGGGGTATTCTACAAAAAACCGTCGATGTAGATTTTTTACTTGAAGATTTCTTAGAAATCTACAATGATGTTGGCACGACAGGTCTCCCAACTGACCAAGACATAAATGACGATATAAAAAGTATAGAAGATCATGAAGAAGAAACTGAGACCGGGGAATGTCCTGCTAAATTTAGTGAAAATGAAATAAGAAATGCATTTGAAATTGTGCGAACTACTCTAAGGGGCCAGGAAAGTGTACCTGATCAAATCTTGATGCAATTGAATAAATGCGAGAATTTTATTGGGCAACAATTATTTTTCAGAAGTAATGTTCAAAAGAAAATAACTGATTATTTTTCCTAGTACATAATATGTATGTATAGCAAACGCCAATTAAGTTGGCGCGAGGAGAGGGTGCGCAGAAGCCGTTTTTAAACCACCCCCACAACTCAAGTAATTGTCAGAATACATTTGTCATTGACGTTTGACAGAACATATTTTGTAATGTCCTTGCTAGGGGATCATACACGCTCAGAGGTTAGAATTATGTGACATTTGATGTAAAACTAAATACAAATCTCCCCACTACTTCTAATCCTGCGCGAACTTACCCCTTCTCGCGCCAACTTAATTGGCGTTTGCTATACATACATGTGTTATTTAGCAATTTCTCAAGACTACACAAATTTTAAATATACATATATACATATTGCTACGAATAGTGGTTTGAAAATTTAGCACGCCAGAGAGCCCCCAGAGAACCCCAGAGAACCACACTGTATAATCAGATACTGATACCCGAACAAAACTTACGCATGTGCAAAAAACACGCACAAAGAAACCCTGAATCCACTCGAACAAACTTTTCAATTATAATTTTTTTACAAAAAAATGTTAATAATAAACTTTATTATCTGGATTTCTAATAATTATTTCTCTTAACTACAAGCTTGAATACAATAGAAATATACTTATAGTAATTTTATATACTATGACGACGTCATATAATTTTAATTCTACTTACAAGAAAAAAATATGTGGAGACTCTTACGAACAAAGAAGGTGCATAGTCAATTTAAACATCAATAATACAACGAGAAATTTATCTCTATAAATATCGGGACTTTAATACTTATATAACAAAATCACTTTCAATAAATCAACCCGAATTAATTAAAATATATTTAAATATATTTCACAAAGCAACCTTCTAGTTCAAACTATAAATTTCATCTCTTCATCTCATTATTGAACGGGTACGGTTTACCTATTTGCAACGTATGAATCAAGGGTCCGTATTGACTATAAATTAGGGCCCTATAATATAATAATAAAACGCTGTTAATTTCAAGTATATAATAAAAAATATCTGTATATTGGGTTTATATACAAAGAAGAAATTACAAATCGTTTGGCAACATGTGTAGTGGGTACATATAGATATATAAAGGTAATTTATTTGTAATACACAATAACATTTTTATGTGTCACCGCATTTCATAAATCATTTGTGATTGAGTCGTCTTGCAAATCGGTGTCTGTGTCTGAATCGCATTGCAAATTTATAATCAAATGTGCTACTATTTTGTTCATGCGCATATATTCGTCCTCTTTTGCTATTGCGTGTTTAACAGCATTTTTCCAATTTACAGCAGTTATATGTGCCATAGCATTTGTTATGTGTGTTACACTGCTTTCACTAAATTTCGGTGTTTGATTTGTTCGTCTTATGGTATTCTTCAGTTGGGCCCATATTAATTCAATGGGATTGAAAATGCAATGGTATGGTGGTAAACGCAAAATTGTATGCCCTGCTTCTTAGGCTCCGTTATCCACATAATAATCCTTTAAATATTCTTTTGTCTTCATCACCTCTATTAATTGATTTTTTGTATAATGATCCTCAAAATATAAATCATTTGCTTCTAAAAATGTTTTAATATCTTTCTTATTATTACATTTTGTAGGAACTTTGGTTTGCTGTAGAGAATGATACGGAGCGTTGTCCATCACTATCACACTATTTTTTGGTAAATTTAGCAGCAAAGTGTCACAAAACCATTCTTCAAATAAAGATGAGGTCATATCTTCATGGTAATCTAAACTTGAGGATTTAACATATTTAGCAGATAATAGCGGCTGTTCGATCCATCCTTTTTCTGATCCAGCATGAAGAATGATTATTCACTTCCGTCTCGAAATCGGCGCGTCCAACTGACACATACTTGAACTATCCACCCAACCTTTGCAAATTGTGTCATGGGTGTCATACCACGTCTCGTCTAATAACATATGAATCGTCCTTCCTGTCCATACCTTCTAATTGCCGTTAAGTATTCATATCGAAGTATCTGTAACCTCGGGCTTTCCATAATTGTGCGACGTTTGTCTATAGTGCCAAACTTAAAACCAGCTTTCTTTAGCGTCCGCCACAAGGTTGCTTTAGAACACTGAATATTTATAGGCTCATCACTGATTCTTTTATGTAAGCAGTCAAGTGTAGATACAACATTTCCTCTGTAGGAGGAGTATACTTGCTGCCTAATAGTATCAATTTCATACTCTTCAATTTTTCTCGGTGCTCCTTTGTCACTTCTTTGCTTTCGAGGCCCTGCGTTATTTTTAATTATTTTATATATTGTTCCAAAAGGCACCTTGGTTAATTGCGACGCTCGTTGAATGTTCTGGGTTTGTAGTTCGTTATTTTCTTCCATCAGGGTATGATAGACATTGAAAATTATCTGTTTTGCATCTTCTGATATATTCTTTCTCTATCGTGCTCCAACAGTATTATCACTATCCACATCATAATCACTAACACTTTCAGCAAAACGTCGCCACATGTTCGTTAAGTAATGAGAGAACAATCAAATATGTATACAGCAGTAAATATTAACAATAAAAGATAAATAGACTCAATATTAGATGTAATATATACCAACTCTCCTAACTATTTTTACTTAAATTTTATTTAATAAATATAAGGACTTATTTCATCTAAATTGTAATTTAATGACTATTTAACTATATATAATAACTATATATTCAAATTAACAACTGTTGGTACTTATATTATTATTAAATTTATTTCATCTAAATTGCCGTAATTACAATTTACTTAAATTTTGTCATTACGGACCTCAGCAGTTTGTTTGCGTAAAAGATAATCGTATTGAGCAGCCAGGTAGTTATTGCCGCAGGTGGTGAAATAAAAGCATTAGAGCCGTTCAAAGTTATATTCTTATAATTAATAAACTATACATACATATTGCTATGAACTGTGGTTTTGATATTTGTTGTACTACCTCGACACCGTTCACGACAAATCTATCAAACTAGGATATTCAGTCGGTTTATTTAAAAAAAAAAATGGGACTGCTTTCCTCTCAGGGTTCCAATTGGAAACGTGGTAGACTCTTCTACAAAATTTTTTATGCGCCAGTAAAAGAGTATTGACAAATGTAATAATTATAATATCTTTAAGTTACTTATAAAACTCGTAATGGAAGGATGATTAAATTGAAGATCACAATATAAATTTAAAATGAAAATTTAATGCAAAATCAAAAAAAAAGAAGAAAAAAAACAATCTTTATAGAGTATAAAGATTAATATTGCATCATTAAACAATATTTTTAAAAGGAAAAATAACGCACGGAAATGACAGCTACCTGCATTAAAAAAAACCTAAGTGAACACCGAACGATTTAAAAAATAAACTAAAACACAAAGAATATTTCTAATTTCTCCCCAGAGAACAAAATAAATAAACAAACTTGACAGCTCGAACAAAACTCTAACATGCGCACTTACATGTAAAAAAAAATGCCCTTGAAATTTCAACGTATAAAATTTTACATTT
This sequence comes from Melolontha melolontha, assembly GCA_935421215.2. Classification (NCBI taxonomy): domain Eukaryota; kingdom Metazoa; phylum Arthropoda; class Insecta; order Coleoptera; family Scarabaeidae; genus Melolontha; species Melolontha melolontha. The sequence goes on from OW285243.1 coordinate 40,349,013, forward strand.
ACTGTTTTTTTACTTAGAAATGTTAAAAATCCTCTTTGTTATCTAAATCAATTAACTAAGATTAAATCTCAATACAACAATATTAAATACAAGTGAAATACAATATTCAACTCGTTTAAATATAATAAGATATCTTTTCAAAAAATATATATATTTTTACTTACATAACAACGTGAGACACATTAACGAGAATCGTTATAAAAGATATAATAAATCAAAATTACGAGACTAACAAACTCGTAGAAAGTTCGGGAAATTGAAATACAATCACATCAACTAGTAAACTCAAAACAACTGGAATTTGCAATAGATAATTATCTATCTTAAATAAAAATGTACGCTCTCGTCAACAGTTAACTTGTGTCTGAAGGTCAAATCATCAAGCACGTAGGCCTCGCATAAAAATACAGTTTTTCTTACACATTAATACATACGGATATACACAGATATCCAAAATAATATTATATTCATTTTTAAATAAATTTTTACTATTTATTAGGGAAAAATCAATAGCAATATGTAACGTGTACAGTATGTACAGTGTCGACTATCTAATGTGAATTATTACTGAATTTCAATAAATAAATTATTTAATGCATTAATAAAGCTTTATCTGACATTACTATTTTAGTAGTGCTTAGTAATTTAGTTTTTACAATAATTATACAGGGGCGAATCAAAGTTGTTATTTAATATAAGAATACATATTATATTCTTAAAAGTAAATACCAGAACGTTAATTCTTTCTTTTAATTCTTATAGATGTCTGAAAACACTTGAGCAATAGGAAAATTATAACAATATATATGTGTGTGTATCTATGTATATGGACTCGAGAAACGCAATAATGCATCTCGTTTGGTATAGAAAGCTAGCTATAAATCATAAAGACTACATTGAAGAAGCGTTCTTGCGGTTAGAGCGAGGCATATTTCTTTGTGGTTTATTTTTAATGAGAACTATAAATCAGACGACTTTATAAAATACATTGTTTCTTGGTATAGTCGTTTTTATTACTTAATTTTATAGTTTTATCTATATCTATGGTTTTCTAACAAGACACAGCGAATCGATTTTTATTCTGCAATATAATATAATTAGATATACATATAGCTCTCAAAATTCGGTGCACGTAAGTTGTAAGCACTCTAATTAAAACGATTTCTATATCTTATATTCCTCTTTCATTTTCCGGCTTTTTCAATTTCTTCAGTAACAATAGCCAAATTTTTATTTAAATATGCAGTTTAATAGGATGGAATTTGGAACAATCGCGGCCTGAATATTTTTGAGATTTTTTTAAAATTTTCGAATTACCTTAAAATGAAATATATTTAAACCAACGATTTCCCCTCAATATAATACGGTTTGATTTACTTTGTAAATGAACCAATTGTCTCAGCTTTGCCTTCATCATCTGAAGTGAATCGTAGAGCGAACCGTCTCTTCAGTTTCGAAAAGAAGGGGTAATCGCTTGGAGCCAAACCTGGCGAATTTGATGCATGTGGAAGCACCTTGAAGCAAAGACAATGGAGGTTTGCAATAACAACTAAAGAGCTATGTGTAGGCGCATTGTCTATCATATATGGATGCTTAGCCTCAATAGCACTCATCAGTTGGTTCAGTAGCGAAGTATAATACGCTCCCAGGTGATAGTCTGGCCTTATTCCAGGTAGATAACGTGATGTGTAAGTGCTCCTTATAATTTTGGTCTCCTTCTATAATACTCGTTGTGAGGGAATGTTTGAACATGCATATGGATGCGTTTGAACAAGCATGCTGTCGCCAGTATAAAAGAGGCGCTTGCGTTTGCACAACTTCAGTTAAGTTTCGAATGCGAAACTTGCGTATGGTGCTTTTATTTTAGTGTGCGGTCAACCGTGAAAATGAATGGTTTTTTTTTAATTTCTTCTACAAAATGGATAAATTTGTAAAAAAACGAAGAGTGCCATCTACATCCAGTGAATCGGTTGGTAAAGAGACAAAGTTGTACAATGACAGTTATTTAAATTATGATTTTATCTCATTGCATGGAAAGTCGAAGTATGCTATTTGCTTTTAAGTTCTCTCCGATGAAAGCAAGAAGTCATTAAAATTAGGCTCATAAAAACCAACCATTGGAATATTTCGAAAGAAAATTACATACCTTGAGAAATCAAGAAACTTCTATTTTCATACTAATAAAAGTGTACTTGAAGCACCTTATCTAGTATCATCAATAGTAGCTTAAAAGCCCAAACCCCATACAATCGCCGATAACCTCTTATTACCTGCTGTAATTGATATTGTCAGTGTTTTAATAAGCATGGAAGAAGCAAAAAATTTCGCTTTCGAAACAATGTCAAGGCGACTCGATGACATGGCTGCCGATGTTCGCGATCAGATAATTCAGCAAATGAGTTCAGGTGAATTCTTTAGTATTCAATTTGATGACTCAACAGATGTAGCATGCATTTCTCGGTTCTTATGTTTTGTGAGGTATGAATGTGATAGGGACACATTAATCAAAGAAAATATGTTGTTTTACAAAACAGTGTAGTGTCATGCAACAGGACAATGTCTTTCTGATGTTTTTTATGAAGTTATTATAAACTATACTGACATAGATTGGACAAAATATATGGCAGTATGAAGTGATTGTTCAAAGGCAATAACAGGAAAGAACAGTGTATTAAGTAAAATATTAAAAATCGCATTATACCAAGGCACTGTTTCCTTCGCAGACATGCTCTTGTCGCAAAAAGCATGCCGTAAAATCTCAATCAAATTCTTTGAGAAGCTGAAAAATGGTTAATTTTATTAAGGCCGTTAAAAAACAGGCTGTTTGCTAAACTATGCGATGAAATTGGCGAAAATAAAAAATCTCTTCTTTCACACACAGAAGTTAGATGGTTATCGCGAGGGAAAGTGTTAACCCAGGTACTGGAATTGCGAGATGAATTAATAATCTTTTTCCAGGATAAACAAACGCCATTCTCTGTTTTTACAGAATAATTAGTGTATGCTGTTGGCTTTCTTAGATTATGTATTTTCGCATTTAAGCGACTTGAGTGTGAATTTACAAGGATGTAATAAAAACATTTTAATAAAGACAGACAAAGTTCATGCTTTCATTAAGCAGCTTGATATCTGGATTATTCGCCTTCAAAGCAAAAATTTGGATATGTTCGCATTTAATTCGCATTATATTGAGAAAAATTTGACACTATTATTCACCACAGTTTGGATTGCATTAAGATGCATTTGCGTAAGCTAATAACTCAGTTGTCGGAGACGAAAAGTGACCAGTTGAGATTTACGACCAGCTCATCGAAATATTTGCCGACAAAACGCTACAACAGGAATTTATATCTGAAGATTTAGATAAGTTTTGGCTTGTTCATCGAAATGTATTTGGAAATTTAGTCGCAGAAACATTGAAATATTAATCACTTTCGTCACGTCTTATATCTGTGAAAAGATTTTTTCGTCTATGGTTGCGCTAAAAACTAAATACAAGGAATCGTGTCATATCATTCGAAAACAATTTGATCTTATGTGTTTCTAGCGTAGATTCACGTATGAAGAAAAAATGGAAAACAAATAAAACCATCAATTAATTTCTTTTCTTTACATGTGCACTTATTGTTTGTAAAATGTTTATAATAAATGATTTTTTTCTCATAAAATGATTTTTCATTATTATTTAGCCAATTTTGCGACCAGCCTTTAATATCACCGTGACTCCTTTGGGGGCCCTCGGGTTGAGAAACGGTGTTCTAGCGTATTTCTTTCCAATTAATTGTAAAAAATGCGAACATCAATATTAAAAAAGTTTTTTAACTACATAAATTGATATTTTAACGAGCAAGATAACTGAAGTGAGGTGGTGCTTGTAGTATGCTACAATATTAAACGTACAAATACATAAACACAAAATATATTTGTATGCAAAGTTTTAAAAATAACGTTTTCAAAATAACATTCGCCATATGGCAATAATAAATCGTATGTATACTTGGTGTATCAATATTTTTAGCATATACTTAAACTGATATTTCGTTATAGAATAAACATCATTGATATTAAATGTTAGCAACTTATGAACGTGTACTTTTTAAAATTCATTTTCCGGGTCGTGCCGTACGTTGAACTTATTTACTTTCCCACTCCGTTAAGCTTACAGTGTATAAAAGAATAAATAATCATACACACATACATCTGTAAAAGTACACGACTAAATATGTAAATATTTAATTTATGAAACTCAAAAAAAAAGAAGACTTATATGCAAATTCATCTAACTCGCGAATATTCAAATAAGTATATAAAATCAGCGGCACGTATCTCAAAAATATACCTTAAAATTATGTGTTAGATTATCAATTCGCAAATGCAGCTGCTGTATTTATCAATATTTCAGTTAGCACTTAGGTATATATATATATATATATATATATATATATATATATATATATATGTATATATATATATATATATATATATATATATATATTATGGCGGCGAATGTGTGTATACATGCATATGTACATTCTCATGTCATATTTGTGGGAAATTGCAAGTTGTATGCTACTCACATGTTTTTTTGCTGTTATTTCACCTAAATAAACGCACAATAACCAGCTTGTAAAGGCCTAAGAATAAATATATCAATCTAGAATAAATATAAAGTATTTGATTATACTCTAAGTATATTACTTTTTATTATTTACATTTCAACAAATTTAGCTGTTTACTGAACAATTTCCTTTGAAAACAGTTACCAATAATGTATTGTATTACCAATACAGGTTGATTCATTTTCGTCCTCACCATGGGGATCTCGCGTATTATTAGAGATCGAGGCTAGGTTTAAATTTGGCAAAGTTGCTAAATTTTGTATTTGTTATGATCCCGAAAAGAAAATGAACCTGCGTCAAATGACGCTTGAGATTTAAAAGAAAACACAAGGAAGCTCATTTTCTTCTTTTACCTATAGCATGTTTATTTGGGGTTGCAGTGGAAAACTAAAAACACATTCTCGAGGTAAACTCGAAATTTCCATATGACGTTTCGGTTCTATCTGGTCGCCATCAACTTTCTTATTTCTTATGGGCACTATGTGAATTTTGCCACTGCCAGAAAGAGGTTTTTCGAATTTCAACGATGTATGCCATGTTGACACAAGTTTTCAATATTATGCTTTAATTCAGGAAGAATTTTAAAATTGAGTAGCGTAGTCATGAAATGTCAAACTGTTAAATATTTAAATTATCGTACATTACCAATAGAAATATGTCGCCCGCCAACAAAGAGAAGCGAGATATATATATATATATTTTTTATACTTCGAATTGAAATACAACAATAGCGAGCACAAGATAAATACAATTGTATCCAGAACGACAACAGCCACATCGTATCATTTTTCTTGATGATGATAGAAATTTGGTCATGATTGGATCGTTTACCAAACCGCGTTATGTTTGTGTTAACAGGAATTTGAATGAAAATCGACGTGCGTTTTTGCAAAGTCTATGTAAATCTTACACTTTGTTTGTAACAATAAATAAAAATAACAATAACAGTAATACAAATAGGGAACAGAACAGTAAACTAACAATTACAGTAAATGTTCAAATAACTGGCCATTTTCGCAAATACACAATCGCGCACGCCTTCTGGCATTTTGAACTGTCCCTTGTATTATTCTTCTAGGAATTACATCGAAAGTTCTTCAATGTTTTGTGGACCGTCAGCTTTATAAATACTATTTTTAACAGCTCCCCATAAAAAATAATTCAGAGGATTTAAATCAGGAGATCTCGCCGGCCATTCAACAATTCCACTATTTCCAATCCAACGGCTTGGAAACTCTTGACTTAAGTAATTCCTCACAGTTGCCACATTGTGAGCCGGTGCGCCGTCTTGTTGTCACCACAAATGCCTTAGTTGATTTAATGGAATACTGTTATCCAAGAAGTTAGATACGTATGTGCGAAGAAGGTTTAAGTATCTTTCCCCATTTAATATTTCTTCATACATAACAAGTCATATGAGATGATATCCGAAAATGCTCATCCAAACGATTAACCCAAAACTAGGTTGTGGTCTTCATGCTCTGTTTTGTCAGGGATCCAGTACCGCCCAACAGTGCTCCGTATTTCTGTTAAAGATTCCAGAATTGATTAATTTTGATTCAACTAACAAGATTATCTTGTTTAAAAAATCTCCGTCGTCTTCCAACCTTCCCACTAACCAGTTGCAGTACCGCAGACATTTTAAATTATCACAAAGTATTAAACTGTGGCTAGCTAACTGTGAATCTTGTATTGTTTAAACTTATATCGATGTAAAGTTCTCCATGTTAGAGGTTGGGGCAAATTGAATTCTAACGCCTCTTCGCGTGTAGATGTTGATGGATTATTATTTATCTAGAAAATACAAGATTTAGATAAACTTTGCAAAAACACACCTTTAATTTACCATTTGTAAAATGTCCCGTTGATTTTCATTCAAATTACTGTTAACATAAACACCACGCGGTTTGATAAAAGATCCAATCTCGACCAAGTTTCTATCAAGATCCAGAAAAATGGTGCGATGTGTCTGTTGTCGTTGTAGATACAATTGTAAATATTTGTACGCACTATTGTTGTATTTCGATTCCATGAATAAAAAATATTTAAGATATTTCGTTTCTCTTCGTAGGTGTACGATATTTTTCTATTAGTAATGTACGATAATTTAAATGTTTAACAGTTTGAAATTTCATGGCTACGCTACTCAATCTTAAAATGTATTATTCCTGAATTAAAGCATAATATCGAAAACTTGTGTCAACATGTCATACATCGTTGAAATCCGAAAAAACCTCTTTCCGGCGGTGGAAAAATTCGACATAGTGCCCATAGGAAATAAGAAAGTTGATGACGACCAGATAGAACCGAAACGTCATATAGAAATTTCGAGTTTACCATTAGATAGTAGATCAAAAGTTGGCTCGAGAAGGTGTTTTTAATTTTCACAGCTACCCCAAATAAACATGATATAGTAAAAAAAGGAAATTAGTTTAGCTCTTCTCATTTGACACAGATCCATATTGTCTTAGGGTCATAACAAACACAAAATTTAGCAATTTTGCCAAATTGAAACCTACCCACTATCTCGAATAATAAGCGAGATCGCCATGGTAAGGGTTTAAAATGAATCAGTCTGTATACACACCGGGTGTCCTTGAAAGAAAAAGGCGACGTATTGAAAATTTAAAGACTAAATTATATAGAATATATACCCAAAATATTTTTCCAAAATTTGCGCTCGTAAGCAAATAAAAAAAAATTACAAAAGTATTTAAAAAAAATTGTGTTACGCTACTGTATATATCATAAATATAATGGTACACGAAACTTAAATATGACCCACAATAACAAAATAAATAGTCTTGTTGTTGTATATCTCGCTTCATGTTCGTTCTGTTGTCGATTATTAACAATTTTTCGATTAAAGGTAACAGATTATAACTTAAATGCACGTAAAGCATACATCTTGCATATTCTCCGATATACCAGCTTCAAGAATTTACAAGTAGAAATTTATAGAAATAAATAGCTGACTCAGGTTATCGAACCTTTGCATAACAAAACATCGCAAAACATCTTGCGCGCTGAAGAAGAAGTACTGGTTATCGTTCAGAGAACTTCAGGCGTAAGTACACCAGATGGCAGCAAGACAAGTAGGGATGTCTCGCAATATGGTACACAGCATTTTGAGAAGTAATTTCTTACACCCGTGCCATATTCACCGTCTACAAGAATTGACTGAAAACGATCGTCCCCTGTGTATTACATTATGCACCTGGTTTCGTCAACATGTAGCAGACGATGTAAACTTCTGTGCTAAAGTTTTATTCACCGATGAATGCTGCATTACAAGTAATGGTATTATGAATTATCACAATGCACATCATTGGGTTGATGCTAATCCGCATGTGGCAATCAGTTTCAGCATCCTTTATCGGTGAAGGTATGGGCAAGTATTGTAGGAGATAGTAGTCAGTAGTCATCTGATGAAGATAAATGTGTTTAATTTGTGTGATAAATGCGATGCCTCGAAACAAATTTCTCTATATAAAGCAGGACATTCATTTTGTAGATCACAATCAATTAGATAAGACAGACAAATTTACGAAAGTAACACCGCTAGTTTATCTCTTAATCAGCAATTTCTTGGAGTATGGTGTATCTAGACATCACTTGTCAATTGATGAAGAATGGTATCCTACTTCGGCCGTCATTCAGCGAAAATGTTTTAGAAAGGGAAGCCGATACATTTTGGGATCAAAATCTGGTGCGTGATATCTAGCGATGGATACCAAGGATGTCTTTTATGTTTTGCATACTGGAACATAGACGGTCCAACTAATCAAATATGAGTACTAAAAATTAACTTCCAACTTCAGTTAGCCTAAATCCAAAGTTTCAGAACCATACGTGTAGTGTTGTAGCTACAACGAACTGTCAAAGTTGACAAGTTAGTCGAAAAATGGACGTAAACCGTGAAAAGTTTCGCGCAATATTTTTTTTATAATTTTCGAAGATAATTATCTCAACAAGAATGCCTCGTCGAATTGATTTCTGTTTTCAGTAATGAAGCACCACATTAGCCAATAATTTCTTATTGGTATGGAGAATTCAAACGTGGACGGATTAGTCTTAGCGACGATCCAAGGGCAGGTGAACCAAAAACAGCAGTCACTCAGGAAAACGTTGGTTCTGCTGCGCCAGCTCATTAACGAAGATCGATATGTGGTATATCGCATCATTGGGATTTCAAAGACCTCAATTCGAAAAATTTTGCATGAAGAATTGCGTGTAAAAGATTAGTTTCCCGTTGGATACCACATCTGTTGATTTAAGACCAGAAAATAACTAGGATGAATTGGTGTCAAAAAATTCGATACCTCTTTAACGCAGGAAACTCTAAACTTTTAAAAACGTTCTCGAAGTGTCTCCAAAAAATGGTCGCGATATTTGTCTTGAAAGCAGATCTTGCAGCAACGATTTCTCTACAGGATCAAAGAACTGTTACGGCCAATTGATATACAACCATGTGTTTGTAGCAAGTCATCGCTCAGCTCTGAGAAACGAACCCACAACGACGAATCATCCTCCATCAAGACAATGCGAGTTCGCACATAGATCGCAAGATAATTGAATTTTTAAGGCAACAAAACGTCGAATTGCTAGACCATCCTCCGTAGAGTCACGACCTAAGTTCTAACGATTTCTTTACCTTTCCGAAAATCAAGAACGGACTGCGTGATCAAAGGTTCCAGTCATCAGAAGAAGCGGTCAATGCCTTCGAAGACGCAATTTTGACTGTACTAACAAACGAGTAGAGTAACTGCTTCCAAAGTTGGTTCGAACGCATGCAAAAGTACATTACTCTTCGTGGAGAATACATCGAAAAACAATGAAGTTTTTAAAAGTTATCTACCTACTATTTTATTCCAGCTCTATATTCAAAATATAAAAGACAACCCTCGTATATTTGGAGCAATTTGCTTTGTTTTCAAATATAAGTTTTAATTTTCTTTTTACTAACTCCAGTTCTAGTTATGACATAACAAATGTTAATTACCTTCCTCTACCATCACATAAAAGAGTTCGTATTTTATGGTGTATGAATAACCATCAGGAATTAGAAATGAAACCAGTTTCATAAAATTTAACTTCTGTTAAAGAGTTTCTGCTTTTTTAATTGCTAGACAGTGGGTGGTTGATTTTCTAAATAGATAACTAATTAATTGTTTCTTTCTAATTGTTTTTTTTTACTAATAAGTTAATCAGTGTTGCATATACTTACATAAATATATATTATTAGATAACTGATTCTGCAAATTAGCTCATTAATTTTTACACTAATCTGTTGTTTTAGATTTGAATATAATATATGTTTAAAGTTAAAGGAAAATTATTTCACATTTAATTAATACTATTAGTTTTGTAATTCTATTTTGGTTGACCTATTTCTGCCAATTGCACGACCATATTCTGTCATACGTAATTTTGAAATGAAGTTTATTATTATTTTTGTTATAGGTATTATGGGAAATAAAAATTCAAACCAACAAATATTCTGAATATAAAATATTAGTAATACTAGCAACTTATTATTGCCTGTTTTGTTTGTCTCAATCTCTGCGACCTTCCAATACGCCGATATAAACCCAATTTAAAATCGACAAACAAACAAAAATAAAAGATCGTTCGTCAATCGGAATTCTATAACTCTATGAAAAATTCATTTGTACCCCCAGAGAAATAAATACGCCATTTGAAGGTTGCCATTTTCGATTGACCTTTGTGTTTTTTTGAGTAGCGCGAAGTAACGAACAGTTGTTGATTTTCCATTTTGACTGAGAATATTACACAGGTACAAAATGATTTGTTTGCGTATTTTAAATATGTTTGCGACCGACGACAATTCCATTGAAATATATGGAAAACTGTGGCGGTGTATTATTCGAAAAGGAAGTAATTGTTAATTCCGCAAGCGAGTTCCGGTAGAAATGTATGGAATTGATTGTGTGTATTCATGTGTTTATCTCGACAACTAAAAAATATTTAGGGAAACAACGATTTTCTCTCGTAAAGGAGTACGTGCAGAATGTTGGACGAACAAATGGAAAACGAATTTAATACACATTACCAAATTCAACGTGTAACGAAGTGTGTGACTAAATTTTGTCTATACGACAGCCAATAAATGTTCTAATAATATACAGTAATTTTATTTGCTGTTCTGCATTTGTCAATTGCTTTTGACTATTTGTTAAATGACTTTCTAATTATTTTATTTTAGTAGGCTTGCTTTATCAAACAAATTCCGTTTCTATCAAACGGTTTTCCTTATTTGTCAATTTAGTTTCATATATACCAATAAAAAGATCTAACTCTAATTTGTTATACGCGCCTTCATACACACCGTAAAACTTACTCGATTCAATAAATTATCCCAATAACCCGATTTCCCTGGAGATATTCGCTTCAGAGACCAGCTCAGTTAAGAGGCGAGCGAGGAGTGGTTCCTTTTTTATTAAATAGGCACCACCGTGTTTATGCTCTCAAGCCGGTGCAGTGAACACAGACACCGCCGATAGTAAGTTCCAAATCACAGGTAAATACTTGGACAATTGTTACCATAACAATAAAGTAAAACACCCAAAATATAACAATAACAAGAAATAGTTTATTAAACATCAACATAAAATATAAAAAGTCTAAATAATAACGAACTAAAAATTTAAAGCAAATATCAATGGCCAACTTGCTTAAAGAATATATATAAATACGCCGCAATAAATATATAAAATGGTTCGGCATTAGTGACTCACCCGGTAGAGTATTGGGATAAGATCGACAAAAACAAATCATGCACATATAATATGCTTCGGCAAAGCAATAAAATACTGAAATTAAGTTGAATTAAAAATATACTGACGAAATTTGACAAATAAATGTTATACAACAAAGCAATACGATCTCACTAAGTATAAAAATCATTAACCCATCATTAAGAAAATGGTAATCTACACAATAAATTGGTTAGTAATTTATCCAAAGATCTTTTAGTAAATCTCACATCGAGATTCTTGTACATTCAGTATACTAATTAGTTTATGAAATATAAGAGAAAACAAATCAATCTACAGTTTAAAATTGTAATAAACAAAAAGAATGAAACAAACCAATAATAGAAAAATTTACTCTACTAAATCATTTACAAGTTATAACTAACTATTAAACTTTAAAAAGTTTTTGTAAAATTACGAATAATAATTCGCAAATAAAAATCGGGCATGACCTTAGCTTGACCCATTAAATTCGAGTACCCTGTATACGCAAAATTAAGGGTATCGGTGACTTAAATTTTACTAAATAAAATATATAAAAAAATTAATGGAAAATACGACTCTAAATTTACAAAGACTCTAAATTTACTATATGATTACACAAAAGACACTAGCAAATTTTGTCGTTGGGAGTTAACATTTGGACTCCCGCAATTCATACCTGGTAAATTGTAGAACGATCAATACCTTAATGATTTCGATTACCATAACGTCTTGGGAATAACGATCACTATACTCTATAAAATTACATTGTACTTGAAAATGATATCGTACTAGAAAACGGAGCCTCTACTATAACTAGACAACGTAGCCTCTACTGGCACCTTATTAAATTCCAGAAAGAAATAAACTAATGCAACGAAATAAAATTATAATGAAAGAAACAATGCCTTTACGCAAGGGCGACGTTTAAAAAAAACACCTAATTAGAAACAGAAATAAGAAACACACCCTAACCACAATATATATTTCAATAAATACTATATAAGTGTTTCGGCAACTAAGTTGCCATCTTCAGTAGAATAACCTTAAAACTGAAAAATGTTAAACGTAGCGTTTTTGGCTAAGCTAAACCTTAGAATATATGCTCTTCACCAAATCGCCAGTGGAGTAACAGTGTTATCCCATATAATTTTGTGAAAATATTAAAATTTTGCTTGACATAAATTAATAATTTATAAATATATTATGTATGCTAATCGTAATCTATTTATTTATCTCTTATTTCTAATCTAAAATAAATAAAACTTTTATATCTTTTGCAAATGTCTTTATGTTTGCAAAATATATTAAATATTATATCTTTAGTATTTTAAATAGGATAATTGTAAGTGGACGTGGTGTTCTTCAATTTCTTCATCAACTAGCTCTTCGTTGTGTTCACATAGACTAGTATCTTCTTCTTTTCTCAGGAAATTATTTATTTCTTTAAAAAAAAATTCTTTTTTAAACTGTTATTTTAAATTGAGTTCGTGGATCCTCGATAAATGAGAACAAAGAACAGATAATGTATTTGAAATTCAGTGACTCTTCGTAATATGATGTTCAATTTTGAATTTAGTTCATGAATTGAAAACTTATTTTTTTATATTAGTGATGTGATATTTACAAAAATAGTTGTTTTTATTATTGGCATTTATCTGACGTTATTTTACTTGATGACAGATGCCGCTTTCTTCTTATTGTAATTTTCTTTTTCAATTAATATCTGTGTTAATTTTCCTTAGGCAGTACCTAACTTCTTAAATTGTTATTTGTCTTTACTTTTCGTCATCGACTCTTGGTTGACACTACTTTATTAATTTTTCTTTTCTTTACACGAAGTACGTGTATATTTTTTATTTGACTAATACGAGGTACGTGTTATATATTTAACTCTATTAATACGAAGTACGTATTATTTATTTAACTTTACTAATACGAGGTACCTCTTATTTTTTTGACTTTTCTATACGAAGCACGTGTTTTTATCGGTGTCAAAACAATCAGTCCTTCAATTTTTTCAATTTACAGTTCAAACAAAAGCCATTCGAATTTTTCAGTACCTCTTCTCCTTACTTCTTCAATGCCTTTTTGGAATTTGATTTTACTAGTACTGAAATTTAGCCCTGTTTTTTTCTATTACAATTCATGTGATTATTTTAATTAATATTTGTATATTAAACATTTTCATTTATCTGTCAACATTTTTGAAATTTTACAAAATTTTAGTTTATTTTTGAATTAATGCTGTATTTGATGGTATATTATTGTTATTAAAGGTTTACGCCCCTTCAGTAAATGCTATCTCATTATATTTTACTTTATTTCACAAATTTCAAAAATCCTAGTTACATTTTTCAAAATCTTAACTAAACCCTTTTTATGTTTTGTTATTCTACTTGTTTTTATAAATGTGGCCTCTATTGACTAATTTAAACCTATTATTTAAAATCTTCCTTCACTTGGCTTGTAGAATCCCGATGTCTATGAATTCTGTTCGGATGTTATTCTTATTGGTTGGTTAGTGTGTATTTTGGTTCCGTCCTTGACTTTTAACTGTTTGTTCTTCTTTAAGCTGTAGATATGGATACTATTCTATTTAAATGACGTTGGAATTATTATATCACAATGTTTTTTTTTAATAAAATGTAATTTTGTTATCTTTGGTGTATCCTTTTTAGTAGTATTTTAGTTTTAATATTAAGTAAAGAAGATTTTGCTAACTAAAATCATGAAATGTCCTCTCCTAAGGTAACCCCTGGCCAATTTTTCTTTCATCTCGAAGAATTTTCTTTTGATTTCACTGTTTCTAGGTTTAAAAATTTTATAATACACTTATTTATTATCCACAACATGTCAATATACACATGGCAATGCCATTATGTTCAATTTCTTCTAAATTTTTACAACTTACTCTTACACTGATTTTGTTCATTAACCCTGCAATACTACAGTGTCGTAAATTTTACGACCCTCGGTTTTCTTCGAGTGGATTCGTAACGATATAATTTTCATTATTGCTCCCAAGGCTCAGTAACTTCTTTGATAGTCATATGCTTACCGTATATGCCTTTACACGTGTTAAATCATATTGCTTTAGCCGTGTTTTTGAGTGTCCGTCGTAAATTTTACGAGTCAATGGCATTACAGTATATTTTAATTTTAATTAATTTTAAGTTGAAATAACTTTTTGTCAGGTAAGTCTGTTCAGATTACCTTTCGCATCTGGTTGGATAACTTTTTTTCTATAGAAAATGGCGTCCTGCAGTTGGCCCCAACAGAGCGAGAGCTACAAGATGAAATTCAGAAAATTATGGATGGGGAAGATGATTCATGTGTGGCGACATGTGAGGATATGGAAAGTGATTGGGAGGAGGTAGACAACTTGGAGATTGAAGTAGGGTCCAATGACGAAAGCGATTTGGAAGAGAACGAGAGCGGTAAAATAACTTTGGGGACATCTGATTCTTAAAAGTTCAGAAGCAAAAAATAATAAAAGTACGTATTTTATGATGGCGTACGACTGACTAATTTAGCCGAAACCAGAAAAAGGAAGAAGGGCATAATAACACCAAAATCCATAACTTTGAAAGGAAAAAATCGTGTCAAGTGGTCTACCAAACTTCCGCAAAGATAAAAAAAGAACCGCTAACCATAATAACCATTTTGTGTCAAGGCTTCTTGTATTAATTCCTATGTCCTATATTGTTGCAACAACATAAAAGAACATAAAAAGTCCCTTCCTCGATTTCAATTTATGATTAACCTAAGTCATTAACTTGCTAGATCTTGGATGGAACATAGATTTACGCGCCAGAAATATACGTCATGATCTTCGCCAAAGTATAGGAGAAATTATTAAAATCAAATTTAAATCAAATAATATCCTCTATGAAGAATGTAAACCTTCTATATGCTTTTATTGCCCCAGTCGATTAAGACGCACGACTACATACTATCCTCAGTGTAACCACCTCATTTGCGGTGAGCATCGCGGAAAATGGTGCACCGAGTGTTTACACGAATAAACAAATTTGCTTATAGAAACTGTAAATGTTTTCTTAAAGGACCAATGATATTATGTTCTTATTTGTGTTCACAAAAATAAAAAAGAAAAATTAGCTATTTTTGTTTAGTTATAAAATCGTAAAACTTACGACACAATAGTATTAACGAATAATAAAAACATAGTGGTATTGCAGGATTAATCTAGTCGCTCTGTTTTGAAGTCTGTGAATCCTTATTACTTCTATTGGACCAATTATAATTTATTTAAATAACTAAAGACGAGCATAATTGTCCTTAACAAAAATGTGTGCAAAGACGTAGAAATTATTCTCATGATATTCACAATTAAACTTAGTTATTAAAAAAAGCAAAACAAAAATCGGTTCGATCTGATAACATAAGACAACATAATAAAGATTTAATGAAACCATTACACATGTACCATTGATTTTCATTCATGATCCGACCGTCGTTCTTAACAGCGTTGAATAATAGAATTCCAATACATCCGTATAAAATCTATTATATCCATTCGATTCGTTAATGCGTAAGCGTTATCTGTAATTAGGTTTGTATTTAGAAAATTCGCCCGTACCCGCCCACACGCTGATTGATTCCTGTGATCGATCTCCGTGGGACCTTTGACCTCGTTTTGTGTGCCGCGGATGCTTTTAGATCTCTGCTCTTCTTAAGCCCACCTGCAACAGGCTACATTGCTTATGGTCTTCGTACCTTTTCGATGATGTTCTTACATGTCACAGACAGATCTGAAATTTACTAGAATATTATTAGTTCACAAAAGGAAAGCGCTTTTAAATATTTTACTGTAGTTCTGTTTCTGTTTTAATATGCCTATCAATATCCACTGTTGTAGTAAGATTTAAAGTACAAATCCTGAGGCCAACTTTTCCTAATAGAAATAGAGTTCGTATTCATCAAGAGTAATATGTACAAGTGGTCCAAAAAGTTGTTTATATTTGCTTGTGCTGTAGAAAATTTTATACGCAAGGTAGAGAGGTGGGGTCGATCTTAAACGATAGCTCGGCTCTGGGAAACTTAGTCATCATGCAGCGCTACACAGGAGAGGAGCGCTCGTTTTGTGTGCGCGAATATTACCGTAACAACAATTCTGCCACCATTGCCCGCCGTAGATATCGACAACACTTCAATTTGCACGATATTCAGCAATGTCCAAGCATTCAGCTGATTAAGCAATGGGTTAATTGGGTTAAAGTTTGAGGAAACTGGTTCAACGTTAAATAAGCGCGTTTTAGGGCGTCCAAGGTCGGCGAAAACCGCTGAGAACGTCGAGAGAGTGAGTCAGTCTGTGCGCGACCAACCAACCGTATCAACTCGAAAGCGCGCAGCTGCTTTAAATGTGACGAGAACCTCGGTGCTTCGCATTCTTCACAAAGATTTAGGCATGCATCCGTATAAGGTTCAAATAGTGCAAGCACTGAAGGCTACAGATCCCGCTAATAGAGTTTTATTCGCTAACGAAATAAGGAACCGAATTCCAGCAGCAGTCGACATCTTATTCTCCGATGAGTCCCATTTCCACCTAAATGGCCACGTCAATACTCAAAATTGTCGCTACTGGAGTAGTGAAAACCCTAAACGGAAACATGAAAGGCCTTTGCATAGTCCGAAGGTCACAGTATGGGCTGCAATGTCGGCATCCGGAATAATTGGCCTGTTATTTTCGAAGACCAACAAGGTCGCACAGTCACTGTAAATTCTCGGCGTTATGTACACATGATTCAAACTTTCCTCACTCCTGCTCTTCAAGAATTTGAAGGATACACTCAGGACACCTGATTCCAACAGGACGGGACCACCTGCCACACTTCCAATCTTTCATTGCCTGTCGTTCAGGGGCTTTTTCCGGGAAGACTGATTTCTCAAAGAGGGGATATTGAGTGCCCCCCCCCCCGAAGCCATGACTTGAGTCCCTGTGATTTTTTTTATGGGGTTATCTCAAAAGTAGAGTGTACAGCAACCGCCCTGCCACTCTGGAGGAACTAAAGAACAATATTCGACAAAAAATAGAAGGCATAACTGCAGACACTTGCCGCCGCGTTATGGAAAATTGGAAAGGTCGTCTTCAAGAGTGCCTGGACACAAATGGGGCACATTTAGATAACGTAATTTTAAAAAAATAAATTTCCCGTAATTTTTGTAAGCCTTAAAAATAAATTTGTTCAAGTAAATCAATTTGTATTGTTTTTAATTCTATTCAAAAAGTTAATATCTTTATGGACCAGCTTGTATAATGGTTATAGTAGTAGATATTTAAAGTAGTTAACCAATTATAAAATGCATATCTCAATAATTTCTGATTTATTCAGAAATGATTTGAAGCCGACCCAAAGTCATATAAAAAACAAAAGTTCAATGCTCAATAGTTCCAAATTGTATTTAGAATATTTAATAAAACATGTGTAATAGAGTAACAAATGTATTTTAGTCAATTTCAGTTATCTGACGTGATGCAAATTTTTCAATTGCATATTCTTGTTTAGCATTAAAAATTATATCAATATCTGTCATATATATGACAGAATTCAAATGTTTTTGCACAAAATCTTGTAAACTAGTGTTATTAATTATATTGACATCATTATAAAATTTACATCAAAGTTTCATACAAGTCCAAAAATATATAAGCTATCAAGAATACTTTCATTGTCTCAAACTTGCTAACTAGCAATTAACCAAACTATTAATACATTTGCAGTATTTAAGAAGGTTCTTGCCCAATTAAATAGAAGAAAGCACTAGTGTAAGTTTTAGATAAAAAATAAAATCCTCGATTATGAAACGAATTAAAAAAATTTAATATTTTTTAACATAGTAAAGCCATTTTGAAAAGGAGTACATAAAATATCACTATTTATAGACAGAAATATTTTAATAACGTCATCAGTATTATAAAATGTATAATTGTATCGGGTCGTTTGTTCGAATATTTTTCTTTTATGAATACCCGCATTTCCAAGAGATTTAATTTTATTTTCTCATCCTGTCTCATATATTTAATATTTTTATCAGGTCGAACCTATAAAAATGACTAAGAAGCAATTAGTTCGATCTTAAATGTGTAAAAGGTCGTTAGAAAAACCTGCAGACAATAGAACCCGCTCCGATTACACTGAGTATATTATATGCCGTGTACATAAGTTACCTGATCACAGAATATGTGATTAAGGGGCGACGGTAAGGACTTTAATTGGTTCCTGGTGCGAGCGCTGTGAATCTTATCGAACTGTAAATTTGTAGATTCCGCCTAAAGCCAAGGTTATTTTATGGGCAGATTAATATAACGCATTAAGGGATTTGTGTTCTACATTTCGAGGTTCCTTACTCTCAATTAGTTATTCGGAATTAATATTTTAAAGGTGGATTTCGTTATCTTTCTGCCGCACCAATAATATTCTATGCTCTTCAGAATTGTCTAGTCAGATAAGATTTTACAATTTATGCATGAAAGCTTTTGTTTGTAATTACTTTTGTTCTTGACGAGAGATTATAAGTTGGAGTCTGTCAATAAAGTCAAATAAAGTGTCTTCCTACTTCTATAAGTATAATAATGATAAGTTTTTTATTCATATTGTTGGAAATACTCCAAAAAGCCATATAATCCCTTACCACAATTACTAATCGTATTATAAATACATATTTCGACAACTAAGTTGTCATCATCAGTAGGTAAAATCACTAATCAAAGTGTCGCACAGGGGGCATTGTAAAGCTGACACATATACTCGTAGTAACGCAACAACAAAAGTTGTTCTTGATCCACGAAAATGCGAATTGAACATGTTCGTTAATCAGTTAAATATGAAATTTCCGACTATTAAAGACACAATGGAAAAGGAAAACAATGGTCGTATACCATTTTTAGATACATTAGTAATTAGAAATAAACATAAAAGAGAAATCGATTTCGGAAAGAAACCAATAAAAATCGTGGATTCAAATCATAGTTTTCAACATAAGACAGCCTCTTTTAATTTCTTAGTCAATCGGTTACTAAATTTTTCGTTAAGAAAAGAGAGATATGAAATAGAACTAGATTTCATTAAAAACATCGGAAATTATAATGGCTTTGACATAGAAATAACCAATAAATTAATTAGAAAAACGAAATTAAAAAAGACAATTCGCGAATCACAACTTCTCAATGTATCATTACGAAAAAAAATTAATAAAGTTGTTAAAGAACGAGGTCTCCAAGTTGCCTTTCGGTCTGAAAATACCATCAAAAGTCTCTTAAGGAAAATCAAAGATAAAGTTAATTTGAATTTGAAATCAGGAATATACCAAATTATTTGCGATGATTGTAATTTTAAATATACAGGCTGATTCATTTTCGGCCCTCACCATGGGGATCTCTCTTGTTATTGGAGATAGAGTATAGGTTTAAATTTGGAAAAGTTGTTAAATTTTGTGTTTGTTATAAATCCGTAAAGAAAATAGACCTATGACAAATGACCTTCGTTATTTAAAAAAAAAACGCGAAAACACCATTTTCTTCTTTTACCTGTAGCACCGACATTTGGCCTTGTAGAGAAAAAATAAAAACACATCCTTGTGACCATTTCTAAGCCTCTATCCAGTAAATTTTTATACGACGTTTCGTTTCTTTCTGGCCATCAACAACTATCTAATTTCTTATAGGCGCCATATTGAATTTAGACATCTTCAGAAAGAGTTTTTTTTTCTGATTTCAACCATGTACCACGTGCTGACTATAGTTTTTGACATTAGGTTTTATTTGAAAGAATAAATTATAAGATTAAATAAGGTAGCCTTTGGAATTTCAATCTGTCAAACATTTCATTTATTGTTCATTAATAATACAAGAATGTCATACACTAACGAAGAGAAACGAGATATGATAAGTATTTTTTATTCTTCGAAACGAAATTCAACAGTAGCGAGTACAAGATAACAAAACCATTAATAAAAATACATAGAAAAGTAAACAATAAACAATTACAGTAAATGTTCAATTATCTGGCCATCTTCGGTAATGCACAATTGGGCACGCCTTCTGGCATTTTGTACTGCCCTTGTATAGTTCTTCTAGGAACTGCATCGAAGGCATTCTGAAGTCTGTCTCGTAATTCTTCAATGTTTTGTGGCGCATCTAATTTATAAATATTATTTTTAACATATTTCCATAAAAAAAATCTAGCGGACTTAAATCAGGTGATCTCGCAGGCCATTCAACAACTCCCCTATTTCCAATCCAACGGTTTGCAAACTCTTGATTTAAGAAATTTCTAACAACAGCTGCATTGTGTGCTGGTGCGCCATCTTGTTGCCACCATAAATATTGTAAATGATTTAATGGGATATTGTCGTCAAGATAGTCAGATACGTATCTATGTAAAATGTTTAAATATCTTTCTCCATTTAAATGTTCTTCATACATAACTGGTCCTAAGAGACGATTTGCCAAAATACCCATCCAAACGTTTATTCCAAAAGGATGTTGTGGTCTTCTAGCCCTGTTTTGTCGGGGATTTTGTACTGCCCAATAGTGCTCCGTATTTCTGTTGAACATTCCAGAATTTGTAAATTTTGTTTCATCTGTCCACATGATTTTGCTTAAAAAATTTTCGTCATTTTCTATCCTTCCAATTAACCAATTACAATATTCTAGCCTTCTCAAATTATCTCCAGGCAGTAAAGAGTGACTAACATGGATCCTCTATGGTTTAAACCTATTTTTATGTAAAGTTCTCCAAACTCTGGACTGGCACAAATTTTAATTCTGACGCTACTTCGCGTGTAGACATTGATGGATTATTATTTATCTATAAAAATACAAGATTAACATGAAATTTGAAAACACGCTTTTAATTTACCATTTGTAAAATATCTTGTCGATTTTCATTTAAATTCCTGTTGTCTTGACGATTACGCGGCTTTGTAAAAGATCCATTCTCGACCAAATTTCTGTCGAGATCTAGAAAAATGGTACGATGAGGCTGTTGTCGTTCTGGATATAATTGTAGATATCTTGTACTCGCTACTGTTGAATTTCGGTAAGAAGAATAAAAAATACTTATCATATCTCGTTTCTCTTCGTTAGTGTATGACATTTTTGTATTATTAATGAACAATAAATGAAATGTTTGACAGATTGAAATTCCATGGCTACCTTATTTAATCTTATAATTTATTCTTTCAAATAAAACCTAATGTCAAATACTTTAGTCAGCATGTGATACATGATTGAAATCAGAAAAAAAAACTATTTCTGAAGATGTCTAAATCCAATATGGCGCCTATAAGAAATTAGATAGTTGATGATGGCCAGAAAGAAACGAAACGTCGTATAAAAATTTAGAGTAAACCACTTGATAGAGGTTTAGAAATTGCCGCAAGGATGCATTTTTATATTTTCTCTACAAGGCCAAATGTCGGTGCTACAGGTAAAAGAAGAAAATGGGGATTTCGCGTTTTTTTTTTAAATAACGAAGGTCATTTGTCACAGGTCTATTTTCTTTACGGATTTATAACAAACACAAAATTTAACAACTTTGCCAAATTTAAACCTATACTCTATCTCCAATAATAAGCGAGATCCCCATGGTGAGGGCCGAAAGTGAATCAGCCTGTATAGGCCAAACGAAACGATCACTAATAACCCGGTTTAAGGAACACATATCACATATTAAATACAATAGACCAGAAAAATTTAATGTGGCCAATCATTCCTTAAATACACAACACAATATGTCTATTAAGGGGTTAAAACTTGTCAAAGCCATCAATAATCCCCGAGATCTTAACGCATATGAAAGTATTCATATCGTTAAAAACAAACGGAATACGATTAATGCAGACAACGGTTCGTTTAGATATAGTTGTCTCTTTTCATTCTTAGAAAAGAGGTAGAAAGATTTAAAGTGTGCGAAGAGAGAATAAACACATGTGGTTACAGTTTTCTTAAGAGAGGTAGGTTGCCGGAATTTTTTGTCGCTATATTGTGATGAATCCTCCGACGTTGCGTCAGACCTGGTATCATCTCGAAAGATGTCGATGTATCGGGAGAAAATCTAGACAAAGTTTCCCGAATATGCTAGAAGTTTTCCGGTAAATTTAAATAACACTCGAGAGGATTTTCGAGTTGATATTGTAATAAATAAACATTGATGTAAATTCTGTGTAAATAAATATTGTTATAGTTAGTTGTAGTATTAAGTTGTTTATTTAGTGTATACCGTTTCTTATTGTCAATATAGTGTGTGTTTAAATTACCGTTAGTTTTATTTTGAACCCGTAGAAAGACAAATACATTCCAATATTTTTGTATTAAAGTCAGTGTTTACGTTGACGCCGTGTAAAGTTGCTGCGTTACTGTATGTGTTAGCTTTACAGTGCTCCATGTGCGACGCGTTGATTGGTGTTTTTACCTAGTGATGTTGACAACTTAGTTGTCGAAATACGTATAGGATACGATTAGTAATTGTGGTAAGGGGTTATATACCTTTTTTGAGTTTTTACTTAACCACAGTCTCCAAAGAAAGACCTTTGTTGGAAATAACTTAAATTAACAAATTTTGCAACAATGAAAAACAAAATTATTATCTTATATAAATAATGGAGAAAACTAAGATATTTACTTTAAAATTCGCCCTACAATTTCAGATAGTGGTTAGGTAACCCTTTTTACTTTAAGGCACCTGCTTTATTGAATGAAAAGTTTGTAATACTTGCTATTATTGAATATCGCAACCAGCTGCTGTGAGAGTAAATACTTTAACTAGCTTCAAAGTGAAATGCGTTTTCTGCATAATTAAAAAGTAAATAACGAACACTTGCTCTATTGCCATATCAAAATGTAATCCATGTATGCACATTCAAAAACAAAAACATGATAATTAAAGTATTGTTTGAACACATCACCATTTTATTACAAACGCGAAGGCAAATCCTAGGGGAAATGTACACATAAATTGCTCATTATAATTACTGAAACGGAAGACTGCACAACATTAATCACTATAACGCCTCATTATAAAATGCGTCAAGTATTATTACAAATCATACAGAAGAGACAAATACTGAAATAAAAATTTTCCTACAACATATGATCTAGAATATATAATATAACGTGTGTCTGCGAAACGATGATTTATTTAAAATGTTTTACTAATGAATCAATTGTTTCACTCAATCTTTAATATTATGATAACCTCAGTTAATAAAAGGACGAGAAAATGACGAAAATACCTCATTATCACACGGCATATCTAAACTATAATAATTATTATATAAATTTCCATGACGTTATTGTGTTGTATTGATTTGCACTAAAATTATGAATATTTTGAATGCTGTCATATAGCAAGCCTTAACAAAGAAAAATAAATTATTAATATCACAATAACATGAAAACTAATTTTATTTAATGACCAAAACCATGTCTTGCCTTTGATAAAGTCACTCTGAAATTCCTGAGCCCTATTCTTGTTCTTGGTCGATAATACTTGTTTGTACAAGACTTAATAGTTGTTCCATAGATACGAAATAAGTATATGTGTCAACAAATTAAGGAAAATTACACCTACCTTACTTTTACAATATTCTTTATTATTTCAAAATACTTTATTCAAATATAACGTTACAGTAATATTAGGAAACGGTCCCTACAGTTTAATTTTTAAATTGGATTTCATAAATGTTGTTTCATAGTTTTAAATACGAATGTAAAGAAAAACAATAAAGTTTGAATTGGATATAGCTGTTCATTTTACAGGTAACCTAACAAAATATCTGTAGAAAATTTTTAAATACTATTTCCATTTCAGCAGTTAGAGAAAAAATTAATGTTCGTTTATATAATACGAAGGGTATTAATATATTTTCAACCTATTATTGAAACAATTTAAAGTTAGGACTTATTTATTTTATTATTCAAGAGAGTCTCCAGCGAGGACCGCTTGAGCAACTTATTACAATAATGTTTATATTGGTTATTATTTAATATTGAGAAAACTATATAGTGAAATTTTACATCTAAACATAATAAAAAAAATATATATATATATATATATATATATATATATATATATATATATATATATATATATATATATATATATAATTGAAAAGAAATGATCGACCGTGATCTATTATCAAAAATTCTTTAAATTCGGGTAAGCGGTCAATTAAAAAACTCCTTTATTAAGTTACCCTATATTTCGCAACACTTTGTCGCTTCTTCTGGGGTAACTACAAGATTAATGAGAAAAATAACAAAAAATAAATAAGAGTATAAAACAGTACTAAAAATACTTACAAAATGTAGAGTTAAAAAATAATAAAATTGACGTACAAAATAAAAATGATTAGATATAAAAAATAAAGTAACTATTGAAACAAGCCCTAAGAACTTTTAAAAAACATATATATGAAAAGTTAAAACATGAAAAATAAAAAATATAATGCAATATAAATTAAAACAGTATATGGACCAAATAACAAAACGATTTAAGATCGTCAACTAACAGTCAAACCCAGTATATTAAAATAAATTATACTAAGACCATTAGTATCAGATCTATAATTTATGTTATTTGTCTCCCTGTTGATGTGGACCATTTCTAAAAAGGTTCTTTTTTTATGGTTATTTTCAACGTTTAAGATTTTAACGTCAACAAAATTGAAAGTATGGTCACGATCAAGTGCATGGTCCACCAATGCACAAGATCTCTTACCAATACGGACATCACTTTTATGTTGAGTAATGCGCTGTTTTAGCCACTGTGATGTCTGACCTATATAAACGCCACAACAATCAGAACATGCTACCCTGTAGACAACGTGACTATTTAGAAAGAAAGGTGTTATGTCTTTTATCTTACTATACAACTTCTTCAAGGTATGGGTGTTGTATTTAGCAATTTTAATGTTATTAAATTGTTTAAAATGTGATACAATTGTATGAGTAAGACCGCCAATGTATGGGATTTTTTTTGTAAATCACACTGTCTGCAGGAATGTGAGGACATTCCTGCAGACAGTGTGATTTACAAAAAAATCCCAAATGCTCGCAACAGCTCCTGGAGGTACATCGCTTAACAATGCTGGTGCTACTCTTTTCCGAGGAAACAAATAAAACGGAGGAATATAATTACCGCTAATAGAAACAGCACAAGCCACAGTTACATTGGAACCCCTTTCTCCACTTACGATTCTTCTTATTTGTTTCTGCCCTTTTTTTTGCTAATATTTTAGTAGGTTTTGGTACAGCACTAATACCGGTTTCGTCGTAGTTGTAAATAAGGTCACTGCTAAAATTATATTTCTTAAAAATTGTTTTCAAGGGGCGAAAGAAAGTTGATACTTGAAACCTACAGCCCTATTAAAACTCGTAGCTTCTGGCTTTCTTATCGATAATTGGGAGATTCTTTTCAAGAAACCATGCACTCACTTTGGGCCAGCCATTTTCTTTGTTTTATTAAACGGGTGTTTAATATTTAGTCTTTCAGCGAGATTGTAAGCTATAAGTCTTACATCTAAGACCATAAAAACTCGATTGCATTTCTAACAAATTGTTCACTAATAATTGCTTATTATCTTCAGAAAACACAGGATTATATCTTCCAAATAATGGCCGAGGAATGTTATTTGCATTTTGCTTCAAGTGTCTAATTAAGCAAGTTTTTGGAATCCTAAACCGCCTAGAAATTTCCCCAATACCTACTCCACTACGTACTACTTGAATTGCAATATTAACGTCATCTTGAGTCCATTGAGGTAAATCTCGCTTCCTCTTATAATTTCTTATCTAAGAACAAACCATTTATTTAATTTTTTATTACAGATTAAAATACGGGGTAATGAGGACCACAGTCCTGCTTGCGCCGATTTCAGTGCTCCTCACTACCCAAAATGTAACTGAAGTAGATAATTGTTTATCAAGCGGCATAGGATACATGTGTTAGTAAAAGTATAGGTTAGTTTTATTGCTAATTTAATGTATATCACTACTACAACCCTAATATTTTTTAGTGTTTTAAACTTTTTTCAATCAAGGGAACAGATAATGGTCTGACGGGGCTAAGTCTGGGGAATAGGGTGGGTGTTACAGTAGCTTGAACCCCAGATTCCGAATTCTATTCATGGTAATACGCGATTTGTCTGCAGGGCCATTGACCTGCAAAAACAACACACCTTTCTCTAACATGCTACGTCTTGTTTCCTTAATTTTCTCTCTCAGGATGGTTAGTAATTTAGTATAAGAATCTCCAATGACGGGCTGACACTTTTTTAGGTAATCGATCATAATTATTCCACGGATATCCAAAAAATCTGAAGCAAGAACTTTTCCAACGGATTTTTGATCTCGAAACTTCTTAGGCCTTGAAGAACCATGATGCTTCCACTCAATCGATTGCTGTTTTGCTTCTGTCTCGTAATGGACTCGTGTTACATCCATAGTCACAATACGGTTCAAAAGATCTAAATCTCCTACAAAACGGGTACAGGTTGACGTGACATGATGCTTTCACTTTTGTTCGTTTATGTTCGGTGTTCAAGCATTTAGGAATAAATGTTCAAGAATTTTTTTCATATCTAAATCGAAGTGAACTACATAATTAACGCGTTCCTATGAAAACTTAATGCATCAGCTATATGCTTCAGCCCAATTCGACGGTCTGGTGATATTATGTCATGAACTGTGTCAACATTTTCGAAATCGGTCTTCCTGGACGCTTCTCAGCTTCAACGGAAAGATTTCATGTTTTGCATGACCCAATCCAATTTCCGACAGTCGCATATGATGGGCATTGATCGATAGGTGTGTTAAGTATATCTTCGAAAACATCCTTACCACTTAATCTCTTTAAATTCAAGTATTTGATGATGCCTCGATACTCCTATTTATCGATTTTCGCATTTTATTCAACAAGCTTTCTTTAAAAGTTTACTGAACAGCAATATTTCAACTTCTTGACATAAGATTTTACGGTGACTCTTTTAAAATGTCATTATATCTTGCTATTATGACAAGATTTTGTTTTATTCAAGGAAAATGGCCTAGGCTAACTAGACATTAACACCCCCTCTCATACACGAGAACCGTTAAATAGGAACACGGTTAGAATTAATTGCAAAGCAATCTTTATATGAATTCGAAACAAATACCGATTAATACAAAAGCAAGAGTCCCACTGGTGTACAAATTCATAGATTATTTATCTAATTATAATCAGAAAAGTTGGAACACGTTACGGCGCCGAAAGTATTATATGTCACATGTTGTGGCACCAATTTTTTTTTAAGAAATAGAATTATTTGCACCACATTAAATGCATCAAAAATATATTCAAGGTTCTATAATTGGTTTCTCTAGTATTGTATTTCTTAGTCTACGTAATAAAAAAAAAAACTAAGTTTATTTAAAATATATGTTGGAATTATTTTCTCTCTTTTTCTTTTTAATTCTTTCAATCTAAAAAGAACTTAAATATGTGTGAGTTACCTTATACTATAAATATACTATTTTAACATATCTTCCTAATAACTAGGGGCCGGACACGAGAGGCCCATGACTCATTGCCCACGCGCATACTATTGAAAGTTTGTATTTTTAAAGAGATTTTAATTTTATTTATATAATTGGAAAACAAATGGGTGGTGATGTATAAAATACGAAATACATTTTTATTTGTTCATTTTGTAGTTAAGTTGAGTAAAGGAATATTAATATTAACTAGCGATACTTTCTCAAGGTTCTCTTCTGTAAAATTTGTCCTATTTGAATGAAATACAACCTTGTAGGTAGAGAACATCCTTTCTATATCACAACTGGTTATATTTGCATACTGAAAATATTCTTTTATTTTAGCGTATTTAGCAGTTAGATTTTGAGGCATTGTCCTCAGACACGACCGCAATGTTATTAAATCTGGATTCCTATGAAAAACTGCATGCCGAAGGCCACATCCGAAGTCGCTTGAAATAATTTTCAAATTATTAATAGCCGCATCTAATGTGGTTAATCCATCATTTAGTTTGAGATTTTGATTTTCAAAATAAGTGATTAGTTTCGGCTAAATTTGCAAAATGTTCCTGAAGAAAGTACAACTGATTTTTTAGATTTGCAATTTGAATTAGTTTCTTGCACTCAGAAATACTTCGAACATCGTCATTTAAACATGTAAAAAAATTTTGTAAACTATGAAAATTCTCTGCATAAAAATTAGTAGCTTCTAACAATGTTCCCCACCTAGCTATTACTGGAGAGGGAGGCAGTGACAAAGATGGAATTTTTGCCCTGTAAAGAGCTACTCTCAATGGTGCTTTTCTGAAAACTTTTCGAAAACCAGATACAAGTCTAGCAACTTCCGGAAAAGTATGATATATTCACAAATTCTGTGGAGAGCATGTGCTACACAAGTAATATGCAGCATATAAGGATAAGTTTGATTTAAGAGTCAGCCTGTTTTCAAAATATATGCAGCACTGTCACTGACAAATAAAGGTATTTTTTCTTTGTACCTGTCGCCCGCATGAAACTTTGAAGTATGTCCAGTGAATTTCGATAAGTTTCAACAACTTAGGCATACATTTTTAATTTTCATTCATTTAGATCTAGAGCATTGTTTAAGTAACTTTTTCATATATGATATGGAACAAAGTCTAGAATGACAACGTGAAACAATGGCAAGTTCGATTAAGAGTCATACTGATTGTATGTCCATTGTCAGTGATTCCGAAATCTATTGCCAAATCTGTAAAATGTCTTTAAAAAATTCCAAGAAATCGCACGTAAAACGTCACTTAGCATCGCAAACACATACACATATATTAAACCCCTTGGACTTAGACAATTTTAACCAAGAACTCTGTGAAACCTTAATGGCGGTAAATATTCCATAAAGAAAACCTAACAATCCCACCTCAAAACATTTCTCCAAAAATATACTCGTCGAAATGTTCCTGATGAATCCACCTTATCCAAATATTATGTTTCTAAGTGCGACATGAAAGCAGTAGAATGCTAGAAGTCATCTTTCAAATCAGTACCTATGGATAAGTGCCGAGAAAGCTGTCGATAGTAGCAACAAATGTTATAAATGCAGTTGATGCGGAAGCAGTAGCTCCATTAACGAGAATATGCACCAAATTATTCATTCGGACGACAGATACAAAGAAAAATTACTTTTATTTGTCAGTGACAGTGCTGCATATATGTTAAAAACAGGCAGACTATTAAAGGAAACATATCCTAATATGCTGATATAACTTGTGTAGCGCATGCTCTCCACAGAATCTGTGAATATATCAGAAACACCTTTCCGAAAGTTGATAGATTTGTATCGGTTTTTAAAAAAGTTTTCAGAACAGCACCTTTGAGAGTAGCTCTTTATAGGGAAGAACTTCCATCTTTGTCACTGTCTCCCTCTCCAGTAATAACTAGATGAGGAACATGGTTGGAAGCTATTAGAGTTTATGCAGAGAATTTGGATAGTTTATAAAATTTCGTTACAACTTTAAATGACGATGCTCGAAGTATTTCTGAGTGCAAGGAACTAATACAAATTCCAAATCTAAGAAATCGGTCACTTTCTTGAGGAACACTGCAAATTTGCCAAAACTAATCCCTTATTTTGAAAATCTCAAATTAAATGATGGATTAATCTCATTAGATGTGGCTATTAATAATTTGAAAAAAAGTAACTTCGGATGTGGCTTTAGACAAAAGTTAGACGCAGTATTTAATGGAAATTCAGATTTAATAAAATAGCGACAATTGTTTATGGGGACAATGCGTCAAAATATAACTGCTAAATACGCTGAAATAAAAGAATATTTCCAGTATGTACCTATAACCAGTTGCGATGTAGAAAGGACGTTAGCTATCTACAAGGATGTATTCATTCAAAGAATGTTTTACAGAAGAGAAAGGACTGCTAGTTAATATTAATACTCCTTTACTCAACTTGATCTACATAGTGAACAAATAAAAATGTATTTCCTATTTTAAAGATCACCAAACAGGTGGTGATTTATAAAAAGAAAGTTTTCCAGAAGAGAAAGGACTGCTAGTTAATATTAATACTCCTTTACTCAACTTGATCTACATAGTGAACAAATAAAAATGTATTTCCTATTTTAAAGATCACCAAACAGGTGGTGATCTATAAAAAGAAAGTTTTCCAGAAGAGAAAGGACTGCTAGTTAATATTAATACTACTTTACTCAACTTGATCTACATAATGAACTAATAAAAATGTATTTCCTATTTTATAGATCACCACCTGTTTGTTTCCCAATTATATAAATAAAATTAAAAACTTTTAAAAAATACAAATTTTCAATAGTACGCCCGTGGGCGATGAGTCAAGGGCCTCCCGTGCCCGGTCCCTAGTCATTACACAAAACAAGTCTCCTATATTAATTGGTGCATGTAATAATTATACAGTTGATGTTATTATTAGTAAATAATTTATATACAAGTAATGTATATTTTAACTCAAATTACTTACCGTTCTAGAACGTTAAAATTATTTACCGTCGAGTTAAATCTGTAGCAACCGGCAAACAATACTTGCCGTCTTGAAAACCAGCACGGTAAATGATGAACTAGAGTTTAATCGCATAAAAGGATTTTTTGTTGGCTGGTGTAACATTTTAATAATCTATAACAGGAAATATACAGGAAGTTTACAAATTCAAACGTTTCAAAGACAAAATGTGAAAGATACGAAAGGTTTAATGTACTATATTTATACAAAGAATAACAATTACATAATATTATTAAACCTTAGAAATAGATATAAATTAACAGTACACATAGGTATAAAACTACCAAATAAAAGTTGCTACAACGATCTGATACGAACGTATAAGTACTTCTAGTTAGTAGACTGATTTTTGTAAAAGATTGCAGGCCACACACACACACATATTCACATACACAAAGGCGCACGCAGGTATACCAGTACTTATGCACACACAAACACATTAAATTGCCAGTAATTTATAAGGTACGTGCAAATTGATGTTTACACACGCGGAATACGGAATCGATACTGTTATTTTAGAGAATGTCTGGTTCCTTGTTTCTCTAGATACAGTATACGGTCTCGTATAAAGGCAATAAAATAAAAGGAAATTGTCGCGGAGGTATCGAACGACACTAGGAAAATATCATTTTTCATGATTTAATGGAGCCTATCGTTTTCGATTCCTTTCGATTACCATCGACGCTACAGAGAACGATTCCGTTTCCGCGCGAGACGACGAAGAAATAACATCGTCATTCATAGTCATTTGTAGAAAATCGGTTAGATATACATAGGTGATGAATGAGTTTACCATCACGGCCGCAATAATCGACAAACACCGGGTGAGGATTTGTTACACAAATTGACAATTCTCTCGTTCTAATGGATTACTTGTTACACTCGCAACAATGGGGAAGATATTAACGATTGGGAAAAAAAGGAACAAAAGAAAATTGAAACTAATATTTCGATATTGATTTAAAGTGCTTTTACAGTGCTCACCCCAAAACAATTTATACGTTTATTTCTTAATATGACAATTTAACTCTGCATTCTCTTTATTTAATTTATGTGAGTAGTTATCAATTATCTACAATACAATTATGGCAATTATTTTTTTCTTGGGTTTTTGCAAAAACAGCTTCGGTGTATTATAATAATAATAATAATAATAATAATAATAATAATAATAATAATAATAATAATAATAATAAACCCGCACAGGGTAGCCTAGAGATAGGTTACTGGGGACTAGCGACCCCACGGGTTCCTGAGCTAACCGTTGGGTTAGGTTAGCAGCCCCAATTAGGTACACTTGCTCCAAACACTGGATGAAAATGATACTGTGGTGGGTCGGAGGAGCAGGATCCAGGTAGGATTAACCGAAACAGCAAATTGGAAATGAAACACGAACATGGCATGCTTCAGTAGAAACAAAGAACGCAGGCGAGGATGTTGTTGAGATACCTTCATCTCAACCCACTTCGTCAACATAACAACTAAAGCGCCGGACCCTATGTGCCGTGAAAATGAACCCCCCCTTCGTGGTGGGAAGTGTTATTATCTTCTTACTAAGAATGAAGCATGCCATATGGAGGAGAGCTGCATAGTTAGGTTGCGGAAAAATACCTGGAAATAGGAAATAATAAACAACCATAATAATAATATTATGATAGTTGTGCCAGCCATCTTGTTCTCACGAACCGATGGGTTAACACACTGTCAACCAAGGACAAATTGAATGTTCTTGTGAATGGAGGAAATAATAATAATAATAATAATAATAATAATAATAATAATAACCCCGCACAGGGTAGCCTAGAGATAGGTTACTGGGGACTAGCGACCCCACGGATTCCTGAGCTAACCGTTGTGTTGGGTTAGCAGCCCCAATGAGGTACACTTGCTCCAAACACTGGATGTAAAGGATACTGTGGTGGGTCGGAGGAGCAGGATCCAGGTAGGATTAACCAGCAAAGTCCGAAACAGCAAATAGGAAATGAAACACAAACATGGCATGCTTCAGTAGAAACAAAGAACGCAGACGAGGATGTTGTTGAGATACCTTCATCTCAACCCACTTCGTCAACATAACAACTGAAGCGCCGGACCCTATGGGCCGTGAAAATGAACCCCCCCCCCCTACATGGTGGGAGGTGTTATTATCTGCTTACTAAGAATGAAGCATGCCATACGAAAGAAAGCTGCATAGTTAGGTTACGGAAAAATACTTGGAAATAAGAAACAATAAACAACAATAATAATAATATTATGATAGTTATGCCAGCCATCTTGTTCTCACGAACCGATGGGTTAACACACTGGCAACCAAGAACAAATTGAATGTTCTTGTGTGTGGAGGAAATAATAATAATAATAATAATAATAATAATAGTAATAATAATAATAATAATAATAATAATAATAATAATTACCGGAGAGGCAAAGAAGAGCAAAAAAAAAACCCTCCACACAGTCTATATAGACTACCAAAAGGCATTTGACAGCATTCCTCATACTTGGCTATTACAAACACTGGAGATATATAAAATAGATCCACAAGTAAGGCAAATGCTAAAACATATTATGAAGGATTGGGAAACAACATTGACAATCAACATAAACCGAAAAACAGCAGAAGTAGGTAAAATAAAAATTCAAAGAGGAATATTTCAAGGCGATTCGCTAAGCGCTCTCTGGTTCTGCATGGCAATAAACCCTCTATCAACTATGCTCAATGCGGACGGGAGAGGCTATAAAATTATGGGAAGTGGGCTGCAAATATCCCATCTGTTCTATATGGATGACTTGAAACTTTACTCAACAACAAGAAAAGATCTCGAAAAGCTATTGAGAACAACAGAAACTTTCAGTTATGATATAAAAATGAGCTTTGGCCTAGACAAATGTCACATAAACGCGATGACCAAAGGCATCTGGATTGATTCGGAGAACTATACATTAGAACACGCACAAGAATTTATACAGACAATGCAACCTCAAGACACATACAAATACCTTGGCTTCGAACAGAGCAGAGGGATAAACAAGAATCGCACAAAAGAACAAATAACTCAAGAGGTCAAACGCCGAATTAATCTGATCCTAAATACAAAACTTTCAGGTCGAAATATGGTCACCGCAGTAAACACGTACGCACTACCAGTGCTAATGTATAGTTCGTTCGGTATAGTGCGACGGACCGCAACAGAATTATGGGAAATAAACAGACTGGTAGGGGTGACATTCACTAAATACCGCGCCCACCACCCCAGAAGTTCGAACGAGAGATTCCACCTTCCCAGGAAGAAAGGAGGCAGAGGTATAATTGAGAATTATTCACAGTAAAGGCACAAACATCAAACATCCACAGAGTTGTGTGCAACAATGATGACCGTTTCACTCCACTCAACTTAAAGGACACGCAAAACAATATTCAAGAAATAATTGTACACGACAACGAAAAAATTGACGCGTGGAGAAGCAAAGAACTACACGGCAGGTACATACACGCTGCATACAATGAATACATCGATAAAGAAGCGACACTACAATGGCTATGTAACACGAACTTATTTGTCGAAACAGAGGGCTTTATGATGACTATACAAGATCAAGTGATAGCAACTCGCACCTACAAGAAACACATACTAAAAGAAAACATCGCATCAACGTCATGCAGAGTATATGGCGAGAAACCGGAAACCATAGAACATATACTCAGCGGATGCCCCATTTTAGCCCCAAACGCCCAGACGCCATAACAATGTTGCGAAAGTGATCCACCAGGCAATATGCAAACTGTACGATGGAACCACTGGAACAACGCCATATTACCAGTACCAGCCGAAAAATGTAGTGAAGTTGCCTGAGGCCATGATTTACTGGAATCGGACAATACAAACTGATAGAACTGTCCAACACAACAGACCAGACATTACGTTACGAGACCATAACAAGAGCATTACATACCTCATAGACATCTCTGTGCCAGCGCCAGCGAATATCCAGGCGAAGCACAGAGACAAGATCGACGAATATTTACCACTTGCCCAAGATGTTAAAGAAGTGTGGAGCCAGAACAAAGTGATTGTAGTACCCATCATCATCGGTGCTACAAGAGAAATACCGCTGAAGTTACATGAGGCTCTAAAGACCCTAAATATACATCCTATGACATATAAACAGCTTCAAAAAATTGTCATACTAGAGTCAACGAGCATCATGCGGCAGGTGCTGAGCCAGAATACATGATAAAAACAACCACGAACACATTTCAAACCGAAACACCATATCTCCGAAAACACGAACTAAACGACTCCTACGATCTATTGCGTCGATTAATGAGAAAAAAAAAGCCAAAAGAGTTACAGTAGATCCATGAAAAAAAAAAAAATTATATTTAATATACATGTATAATTTTACCAATGTTTCCATCCATATCAAGCAGGATAGATGTTGATATGCTTGCCTCGCGGCCGTGTATCAACTTTCTCCCTTTCTCCCGAAAGGTGCTTTCACATCCATAATAATAATAATAATAATAAAAATAAAAAATAGTAAAAACACCGATACTGCTCTATATACCTTATTAACTGCTATATACAAAAATATAGATAGTCGTAAGCCTACATTGGGGTTGTTTATTGATCTATCCAAGTCATTTGACTGTGTCAATCATAAAATAAATATCTGTTGTACAAGTTGGAAAGGATTGGCATTAGAGGGATTGCTCACGACTGGCTTTGATCGTATTTAAATAATCGAACACAAAGAGGCAATATATCTGAGGATGTAAGTATTGATATCGGGGTTCCACAGGGTTAAATTCTTGAACAAACACTATTTTTAGTTGGTATTAATGACATCTCTTCATGTCTTGGGGGAATTAACTGTACAGTCATTAATTACGCCGACAATGTAAGCG
This sequence comes from Melolontha melolontha, assembly GCA_935421215.2. Classification (NCBI taxonomy): domain Eukaryota; kingdom Metazoa; phylum Arthropoda; class Insecta; order Coleoptera; family Scarabaeidae; genus Melolontha; species Melolontha melolontha. The sequence continues at coordinate 40,384,864 of OW285243.1, forward strand.
TAATTATTACGGGAGGCACGATAAATGAGCTATGTCAATTAACTGACCTAGCATATGACAATTTAAGTCTATGGTTTGAAGCTCACAGACTTTCAGTTAGTAAAGAAGAAACAGCTCGTGTTATTTTCCAAAACATAAAATCGAATTTGGTTTCAGATATAGAAATTGGATTAAATTGTCATCGGTTTTCCATCATTGATCAGACTAGGGTGTTGGGTTTGATGATAGACAGTAATTTGGAATGGGAAAATCATATTCAAAATTATGTCAACCATTGGGTAAAATGTGTTTTGCATTGAGGTTCCTGAAAAGAACATGCAGCCCGGATATATTAAAAACTTTTTATCACTCAAACTTCTTATGAGTTCTGCGATAGGGCATAATACATTGGGGATGTTCGTCTTCGAGCCCGAGAACATTCTTAATGCAAAAATGAGCGCTGCGTATAATTTTCGGCCTAAAGACAGCAGAGTCGTGCAGGGCTTTGTTTGAGGAACATAAGCTTCTCACATTTTATGACTTATACATACTTAATGTACTGTGCTTTGTGCATAGGTGTTACGCTAATTTTAATAAAGTGAAGGTAGATCATACATTTAACACGAGGCAGGATAATTATTTGTTATCACCGAAACATAATACTTTCGTTTACCAGAAAGGATTAGAGTTTAGAGGATGTATCCTCTCCTCCCCCTCCTATAAATTACAAAAGAAGAAAATAAATGCTATTAACAGTTTTTATTTATTTAAGAGAAGTGTCAAGGAATGTTTATTGCATGTTCATTGTTAAATGATTATTTGGCAGCATTTCCATAATATTCACAGATAATATAATTGTAATTGTTACATATTGTTCGACGTTTTCCAGCATGTTATCGTACTGTATCTATCTTCTCTTGTATTTTCCTGTACGAAGCATGTCATGGAAACAAAGTGATTATTATTATTATTATTTTTAATAGCAATAATAACAATAATAACAATAATGATTCTAATAATAATAATCATATTTATTGCCAAACAGTCAACATCAATTCCTGGACAATCAAAAATAACTTGAAAGAATATATGCTTAATTATAAATTTGAGCTTAACTAACACACAAAATTTAAATTAAATAAAGAAATTATATATTTGATCACATATATTATTATACATACATTGCCCTATGTGTAGAGCAAAAAAAATAAAAGTCAATGCATTGGTGGCATAGTAGGCAACTAGTTATACACCATTGACGTATTTTTCCAATTGTCAAATATTTTTGATTTTTCAGTCATTACTTAAATCGTAAATAAATACATTTTATTGAAAAATAGATAATTTATTTGAAACAGTTAATTATCCTAACAGGCGTATACCTTGTGCGAAGACAATTTTAAATATTTTTAACAAATTCAAAGATGATGATTGTTTTCGAAATTCCCACAAAAAAAGACCAATCACGTATTAGCAGAACACAAGAAGCTAAATATCCCGTGTTATGTAGGATTGCTTTTAAATATAACCAAGGTTTTTTGGAGTATCGTATAGTTCGGTGTACAAAACCCTGAAAGAATTCAAATATAAGCCATACAAGGTATCAAACTATTAAGAGCTTTTTGAGGAAGAAAATGAAAACGAAGTGATTTTTGTGATATAATGTTTAATTTGTCAAATGAAAACAAAAACATTTTAAATAAAAGAATTTTCAGTGATAAAGCAAACAGTTCCATAATAGATTTAAAGAGTTTCATGTACATTCTGTATGGCAATTTAAATAATTTCTTTTGAATGCTTAAACAATCATATCTTTAATAGTTAGAAAGCATAGTAAGATGAAACCCACTGAACTATTTTTATAGCTAATAGGAAAAGGTTGGGTGTAATTTTAATAAAATAAATACTTAGGTTACTTATTCATATTTTTAAAATTTTTATTTAGGCACATTATCATAGTAATCATAATTAATTATTAAGCTTGTGCATCGGATATGTGCCTTAACATTGGCGGCGATTATGTTGAAAAATAGCTAACAGTTCACGATTTTACTTAGTGTATGTTTTATTTCTATAAATAAAGTAGTCTGTCTGTAATTCACAAATGTACCTTAGTAACCGGACATCCCTCGTATAATTATTTATAGAAAACTTGTTTTTGTATCGCTACATAAATAGTATCTAACGACAAAATACTCTGGTGGCCTATTATCTAATCGAAGTAGATGTTTCAGGTGAATTATAAATATCTACGATACTTATAACTATAACGACAGTAAATGCATATTATCTAATGTTACGGCGCACATCCAGACGAAGTGTAACAACTAGTAATTACTGAGTCTGTAATTTATTTTATGAAATAGTTGTGCAGCGCTCTGCGTCGAGCTGTCCAGCCAAGGTCTTCCCTGTACTCTTATTGATGAACCCGTTATAGGGTTAAAATTATAACAAGTGTATTGAATTAACTACCAACATTGCTAATTAATGTTCTTGTATGTGGGAAGTTAAATAGTTGTAGAAAGATTAAATAGTATTTCAAGTACCGACTATAAACATTTTAACGTGCTTAACTTCCTCACATCTAAAAAGGCAAAAGTAACAAATAATACAAATCTGTATAAAAACAAATTTGTATCTGTATATGCATGGACACACAGTACGTATTTACCAGGTTTTGCTTCAACTACCAGACGCATGCGTTTCTGTGTAACCACTTTGTCAATGATAGGTTTACGAAGACAAAAGACTGTAGGTACACTTGCGGTCATGTAGCAAGTTTTGTCCTATCCGAAGACATCAGATAACCTCATGCCATCTGACGGACAAAACCGACCACGCCGGTGCAAAGTGTTTCTTCTGGAATAGCTAAGCTATTACTGGAAAAGAAGAAAAAATACGCATGTTACTGTGAGTCCATTAACTCGTCGCCAGGTGGCGTAGTATAGCAAAAACAAATTGCATGTCGATGCGACAATTCACATCAAGCTTTGATGCAAAATAATACAAATCTGTATAAAAACAAATTTGTATCTGCAAAAGCTGGTAAATACGTACTGTGTGTCCATGCATATACAGATACAAATTTGCTTTTATACAGATTTGTATTATTTTGCATCAAAGCTTGATGTGAATTGTCGCATCGACATGCAATTTGTTTTTACTATACTACGCCACCTGGCAACGAGTTAATGGACTCACAGTAATATGCGTATTTTTTCTTCTTTTCCAGTAATAGCTTAGCTATTCGAGAAGAAACACTTTGCACCGGCGTGGTCGGTTTTGTCCGTCAGATGGCATGAGGTTATCTGATGTCTTCGGATAGGACAAAACTTGCTACATGACCGCAAGTGTACCTACAGTCTTTTGTCTTCGTAAACCTATCATTGACAAAGTGGTTACACCGAAACGCATGCGTCTGGTAGTTGAAGCAAAAGCTGGTAAATACGTACTGCGTATCCATGCATATACAGATACAAATTTGTTTTTATACAGATTTGTATTATTTTGTATCAAAGCTTGATGTGAATTGTCGCATCGACATGCAATTTGTTTTTGCTAACAAATAAGAAACTAAAAAATATCATTGCAGGTATATTGCGAGACACTGAAATTGTATAAAAAGTAATTGAAACAGCAATTATGACCATAGAAAGTATTGGACTCTAACGATCGTTTTTACCAATCACAGTTAACTTCTGGATCAAGCAGGCGCGACTCGTGATGACGTACAGTAGGGGCACGTACAATGATGCGAGTGCCTCGTGTGTTTTCGGTGATTACTAAGAAAACGCCACAGTTAGTACACGAAAATACACGAAGCACTCGCATCATTTTACGGGCCCGAACAGTAGGTCATCACGAGCCGCGCCTGGGATTAAGTAATCTCTAGTTAACTAAGTATGAGTAACATCCCTAACGTTGCACGGTCTAGCCAGTCGGTCATAGTTAACTAACTAACAATTAAGGCAGATTGGGAGTGCTGAATGCATAGAGATTTTTATTTTTCTAAAATTGCTAATACTAATTGACAATACTGTCAAATTAAGATACTTTGCAGGTAAATTGGCGGGATTTTGAGACAAAGTGTGCTTGTGAGCGCGAATTGTGATTCATTGAAGTGAATTTAAAATCAAAGAAACCGCAATTACAATGGAAGGCATGCACACAAAGAGACAAGAGTTGTAACATGGAAGCAGAAGGACAATATATGGAAAACAATTAAATTAAAGTTTAAAAGAGCAATATTTATTGAAAAGAAAAGGTTTAGAGCTTGATATAAAAATAAAAGAACAAGAATTAAAAGCTTTACAATCATTAGATTAGTGCACTACCTTATTTCAAATATATATGTGTACTTAATAAAACACATTTATATTATTTTGTTATAAAATCATTTAGTATCATGAGAGTTGCCTAGCTTACTTGCTACTATGTTTAATATTTTCAAATTTGCATCAGTAATAAACTGTGCATTCACTGAAAAATTTTAAAAAAAATAAATACAAGGCGCCATCTTCAAAGAACTCTAGCTCCCTTAGGAAGCATTTTCGGACTAGGTGAATTTGGGTTTAATTGTCTTAAAATTATCAGAGGAAGCTCCGGTCTTCGTTTGTCAGGAGAGTTTCTGGACACCCTGTATATATATATATAGTATTTTCGTGACCTTGGTATGATAAGGTAAACTTAATTAGTCGGCGATTAAAGGTCTGGTTATAATATTATTATAATATTTTTTATATCCTTGACAAAGGCATCATTGCCGAAATATGTAGGATTATTTTAAATATATACACTTTGAAGTAATAACCAGACCTTTAATCGCCGACTAATTAAATTTACCTTATATATATATATATATATATATATATATATATATATATATATATATATATATATATATATATATATATATATATATATGCCTATATCTTTTTACATTACCTGGAGATATTATTTTAAAATGTTAGCAATCTATAGCCCCGATTACTCGAAGAAAGTCTGCTATATCATAGAACGTTTGTTGAGTTTTACAAATTGTATCCGTATCATCTGGAAATCTTATAAAGTTATTTCCCAACTGTGCAATTACTACAGATACCCTTGAGACAATTCTTGACATAGTAGATGTGTGCACACCAGAAAAATCATCAGTTGAATCTAGATGTACTCCAGTTGAATACAATTTTAAGCATGTCAACAACTGATTTATTAGAGATACTCAATTGTTTCTAAATTATAGAAATAGTATTAGTATATATATCTCATTTGCGATACACTTATATATCAAAAGGATATTCTAAATGTTGCTGTATTTGTATAAGAATGTTTTGCATAGATTCTTTAGATAAACGAAATCATTTTCTAAACTTGCTTACATCCATTGTATCAAAATAATTTGCCTTCTGATAAATTTGGTGAGGAACAAAATCTAAAGCGTTTAAATCATCGGGATCTGTTATATACTCTGTAAAAATAATATCAATCTATATATTATTTGAAATATCCAATTGACTGATTTTAACAAGCAGAATAGCGAATGCGTTTCTTTTAAACCATACCTCCACTGGGGATTAAGTTTAACTATGAATTAAAACTTAAGCTTTAGTTAACGCATTGGTGCAAGGAAATTTCTCAGTTAATTATGATTAAATTTTAACTACAACTTAACTATGACTGGTGCAAACGGCCGTGATTGTCCTTAACCCTAAGATGCAATATTATATGTAATATTTAATTGTTTCTAATTTATATTAAATATTCTTAAATTAATTCAGCTTTCTGATGTGGTCTAAACAGGTATAGCAAAACGCACCGAATAATAAACTTTCATCATCAACCAAAAACAATGACGTCTGTCTATATGTTCGTATTTAATTTTAAAATTTTGATCAAGTGAAGGCCGTCTCAGTTAATTGATTATGTGGAATATTAAACTCTAACATTTATAACACTAAGGTTATTAAATTATAATATCCTCTTTATTATAAGGACAATTAACTATGTATTTGGCAGAGATAAAAAAAAATAATTGCATTGTAGGATTTAAAATAAAATTATAAGTTTAAATTTAATAAAATGGTGATCCAATTCTCCTTTTCTAAAAATATGTAAATTAGTGAAATTTCTTGTAATAACATTTCTGAAATTTCATCTATACTATTGTCGGTCATTTACGTATATAACAAATATTTCTATTTTAAGTCGTAGATGTAGCAAAACACACCAAGCAATCCACTTTCCTCATCAACCAAAAACAATGATGTCTGTATTGCGAGTTTCATAACAACGAAAATAATTGTTTTATGTATTACTAAATCTATAATTTTATTAATTTGAAATAAATTTTACGATGCCTTGAATTAAATTTTCACTTAGAGTAGCCTGTGATTTCAATATAAATTTGGGAACACTGTGCAACAGTAAGGTTTTTCATCCGATAGATTACAATTTAGTTGTGTTGTAACACAACTAAATTGTAATCCGTCAAATCTTAATCCTATTTCTTGCAAAACTTTTAAATAAAAGACAATTATTAATAGAAATGCGTTTATTGTAAAAATACCACGTTAAAGCAGATGCCAGAAATATTGCCCTCATGAGCATTGTTCGTGTGTGTATCGATCACACACGAACTCTGCGTTTTATGCTTTCAAATGCGTTTGACAAATTATTGATTATATTATGACAAACTTCTCTAATAAAATTGCAAAGTTGATCCATTGTATGTAGTTGCGTTCTACAAATCGTGTTCTTCATGTGCGGAAAAATGAAGCAATCCAGAATAGTAAGATTTGAAGACGTTAGAGGAAAATTCACTATTCGATTATCAAAGAACTCTTCCAAACGAGCACCTGTTTGTCGAGCTGGAAAAATTCTTCTGTAATTTCATCATCATATAACTGATTAATAAAGGGTTTAGTCATATGATTATAGTGATATAAGTCATATCGGCATCTTTCAGCATTTATTGTTCCATTAAAAAATATTGGTCTAATGATTCGCTTCAGCCAAACACCACCAATGTTATGCATATATAATGGTGTTTCCCCAAATTCATGAGGATTTTCTGCCGTATTATGGTTGTTTAAATATCCCGAAAGATGAAACCAGGCCTCATCAGTAAATAAACATATAAGTTATTCAAGAACCATTGGCAGCAATCGGTTCTCCTAACGTAATCAACGGGACCGAGTTCATGATCAGCTTGAATTTTGAAAGGATATAATTTTAAGTCTTTTTTAAGAATAGTGTGGCATTTTTCAACTAATAACTGAACTTCTTGCGACAGTTTCGCAATAGATTTCTTTGGTGAGTTTTCCATTCGATGTCGAACATCTTCAATACAATCAGCAGTTCCATCTTTAGGTGCCCCGCTCCTAGATTTATCAAATACTCGAAAATCTGTTAACACAACTATGAATTTGACTAGTCAGTTGTTCGTACGTAATTGCAAGATTAGGGAATTGTTGTCGAAAATCCTGTACAAATTGATTAATTACATAAATACATTGCCCATTTACTAATCTACCAGTTGTAAAATAACTTTCAGCAATAAAGAACGGGACATGTTTTATAACGATTTTGACATTAATTTAGTTTTGTAAGTAAGTTATTTGTCAATATTAGCAGCCATGAATATAAGGTTATGCATCTGCCATTATTAACAACAAAGTACTGTCACAATAGGTAAAAAAAGTGTCCCGTTTTTTATGTCGCGAACAAAAATAAATAATCTAATTGATAAGACAATTTTTCAATAAATTGACCTAACTATAAAATTTGACTTTCGAAAAACCTTACTGTTCTACATTGTTACCAAATTTTTATTGAAATCGTAGGCTACTCTAAAGGAAAATTTAATTGAAGACATAGTATGCATATAATTGTAATTGTAGAATTATTTCGGTGAATAATATTAATTAAAAATTATAATTTTGGGGTCATTTCAACTTGTTTTATTAATGACATTAACATAAGATGTGGGCGACCATGAAAAATCGTTTACATGTTACGGCCGAATCATTTGACAGAAGGTTGACGGTGTTTGATTGTTAAAATAGTGTACCTAAAAATGTATTTTTATTTACTTATAATCACAAAATACATTAGTTTATTACTTATTTTCTTTAATGAGGATGTACTTAGTTCGCCTTTAGAAAATTTGGTCAATTTGGATATAAATATAACCTTATTTAGATATAAATGAAACCTATAAACTTCACCGTAAATTTTATAAGTTGACACAAGGTCTGCAGAAACGTACTACAACTATTACCTTATTGATTTTAATGACGAAAGTGAATTGGTTGATGCGTTTTATTATATTTATTTAGCTGTTTCTCAGGTCAAATAATCTTTATTTATTTTTTCAAATTGGATTCTGGAACCACTTCCACCTCCGGTGGCGGAGAGGGGGGGGTAACCCACCCCTAGCCAACCTCATCCCACCTCAACTGACCCAAAACCACCCCCAACTCCAATCACTCGAAGTGGAGGTGGTTCCAGAATCAGCCTATTTCCTTTACTAGTAGATAATTTTATATCACTGCTATTCTGCACTTACCCACAAGCAATTTTTTGTATTAACACGTATCAGCTTCTTATTGTTGCCCTGTGTTGTTAGACAATTTGAAGTAAATGAATTTGCATGTTTGTACAAGTTGTAACCTGCATTATTACAGGATGTAGGAATACAGGTGCAGCGTACTTTATCGTTCAGTGGAATAGAAAGCAGCATTCATTAAATTTGTAGTACAAAAGCAATAATGGCATCTAAAAGTGTCACAGTGTAAAGTTCGGTGATCCGAAGTTCGAGGAGACGTTGTTGCAATGGAGAAATGAATGCGACCTTCTGGAGAAAGTGATTTTTCCGATGTAGAAAATGATGACTTAATGGACACTGATTTCTAAGCAAATTGCGACGAGCTCTCTGGATCTGGTAGCGACGTTATGCTCGCGTACGGGTCATGTGTTTTGAGTGGCCCAACTGGTGTCAAATTTTGACAGATTAGCATTTTATTAATCATGAATAAAATCGAATTCCGTGCAGTTATTAAACATTTTTTAAAAGGCTTAGATGCTAATGAAATGAAAACGGTATTAGACGAAGTTTATGGAGAGTCTTCACCGTCGTATGCAACCGCTGCGAACTGGATAGGTGAATTTAAACGTGATCGAACAATCACAGAAAATGCATCGCGTTTGGGAGGCCAAAAAGATTTGCCGATCAAGAAACCATTAGAAAAGTTCAGGGAATCGTGATGAATAATCGCCGATTAAAGTTGAGAGAGACAGCAGAGACAGTAAGTATATCATACAACCGCGCAGATTACATTTTACATTAACATTTGGACATGAGAAAGCTCAGTGTAAGATAGGTAAGATAGGTACCGTTTGGTGTTAGACAATAAAAAGCAAACTCGTGTGACCATTTCTTAGCAATGTCTAGACATGCTCAAGCGTAAGCCTATAGATTTTTTGGGACGCTTTGTAACCGTCGATGAAACGTGGCTACACCGCTTCACGCCACAGATTAAAACACAATCAAAGCAGTTGACAGTATGCGGTGAACCAACTCCAAAGAAGACCAAGACGATGCCGTCATTTGGAAAGGTGATGGATACCGTCTTCTGGGATTCCCGAGGAATCATTTTAATTGACTACTTGCAACACGGGAGGACAATAACAGGCACGTATTATGCGTCGTTATTAGACAGATTGAACGAAGAAATCAGAGTCAAAAGGCCTTATATGGCAAAGAAAAAAGACTTGTTTCACCAAGACAATGCCCCATCCCACAAGTCGGCAATTACGATGGCGAAACTGCAAGAATTACGATTCCCATTAACTGAACGTGTACCGTTCTAACCAGATTTGACCCCTTCGGACTTCTTTCTATTTCCGAACCACAAGAAATGGTTGGCTAGAAAGAAATTCTCATCGAATAATGACATCATAGAGGCTGTAAATATACATTTGGAAAGCTTTGATAGTTCTTATTTGTCTGAAGGAACAAAAGGTCTTGAAAAACGTTAGACTAAATGTATAGAGTTACTAGGAGATGTAGAAAAATAAATATGATTTTACCCCGAAAAGTGGTGTTGTGCGTCTCGTTCTAGAAACTTTCTGATCTTCTTTCGTAATAACAGTACTACAGTAAATATTAGTGATCACTAAAACCCCTTCACATTTTTATAGTTCTCCAAGCAGCTTGGAATGGCATAATATTATTCGGTGTGCACCTGCCTTGGTACAAAAACATATGGCTGCTGCAAAAGTTTTTCAGTTATATATCACTGAAGCTATTATGCAGGAAATTGTGCACTGTACCAAGTTGGAAGCAAGACGTGTTTATAATAGGAAATCAAACGCGGAATGATGTAGCTGTTAATGAACTCTATGCATTTTCTGAATTACTTATTTATACTGAAGTTGACAGAAACTGGGATCTTCCTTTTTTCTGATGAATTTTCTAATCTCATATATCGAGCCACGATTTTCATATTTAGATTTGAAAAAACACGAAAATTTATTAGATTTGACAATAAAATATCTCGAGAAACACGGTTACAAACCGATAAATTTCGTTAATAAGCGTTTATTAACAATGTTTATGCAACAATGCAAAACGTGTATTATAAACATTGGTTTTTTCTCAGGCAGATGCCGGCAAAATACGGCTTGAAAATTTTTTGGAGGTGCGAATTTAAATCTGGCTTTGTTCTTAATGGTTTAGTTCATGTTGATCAGCAACTTAGAAAACCTACACGCAAGAATATAGTGCAATATGGTACGTAGTATTCATAACTCTGCTGTGAATATGACAATTGACAATTTTTTTACGAGTATTCTACTCTTGTTTGTACGCTACATCAAAATAAACGAGATTTTCCAAAGGTAATTTATTTTACTAAGTACTAGGCATTATGATATAGCTGTCAATGACGGGCAAGAAAGGCACGCCGTCAGATATCGGAAGTATCTATTGTTATCTGACGTATATAAGATTAAGCATTATTTGTGGCAACAAATTTGCATACTTCACTTCATAATTGCACTGAGGACATCGTTAGATAGAAACATTTGTATTTGTATGTTGAAGTAACAATTGCTTAAATTCGTTATATATATATATATATATATATATATACGAGGTGCATTCAAGTTCTATGGTCTCCGATTTTTTTTCTCCAGACTGGAAAGAGATAGAAGCATGTGCATTGTTTTAAAATGAGCATGCGTTCGTTGTCAATACGTCACAGAGATGGCAGCACTGTACGGCATATGGAATTGTAGCGGCAGCGTCGAGAATGAGAACTGTATTAGATACTTAAAAGTTTTCCTTACTTGACCAGCGTGCAATCATTCGTTTTCTGAATTTGCGTGGTGTGACACCAATTGAAATTCATCGACAGTTGAAGGAGACATGTGGTGATAGAGTTATGGATGTGTCGAAAGGGCGTTCGTGGGAGCGACAGTTTAATGTAGGCAGAACATCGTGTGACAGCAAACCGAAACAAACTCGGGCACGCACAAGTCGGTCTGACGACATTATCGAGAAAGTGGAGAGACTTGTTTTGGGGGATCGCCGAATGACAGTTGAACAGATCGCCTCCAGTGTTAGCATTTCCGTGGGTTCTGTGCACACAATCCTGCATGACGACCTGAAAATGCGAAAAGTGTCCTCCAGGTGGGTGCCACGAATGCTGACGGACGACCACAAGGCTGCTCGTGTGGCATGTTGCCAAGCAAAGTTGACGCGCAACCAAGGCATGAATGGGACTTTCTTTTCGTCGATTGTGACAATAGATGAGACGTGGATGCCATTCTTCAATCCAGAAACAAAGCGCCAGTCAGCTCAATGGAAGCACACAGATTCACCGCTACCAAAAAAATTTCGGGTAACCGCCAGTGCTGAAAAAATGATGGTGTCCATGTTCTGGGACAGTGAGGGCGTAAACTTTACCCATTGTGTTCCAAAGGGCAATACGGTGACAGGTGCATCCTACGAAAATGTTTTGAAAAACAAGTTCCTTCCTGTACTGCAACAAAAACGTCCGGGAAAAGTTGCGCGTGTGCTGTTTTACCAAGACAATGCTCCCGCACATCGGGCTAACGTTACGCAACAGTTTCTTCGTGAAAACAACTTTGAAGTGATTTCTCATGCTCCCTACTCACCTGACCTGGCTCCTAGTGACTTTTGGCTGTTTCCAACAATGAAAGACACTGTCCGTGGCCGCACATTCACCAGCCGTGCTGCTATTGCTTCAGCGATTTTCCAGTGGTCGAAACAGACTCCTAAAGAAGCCTTCGCCGCGGCCATGGAATCATGGCGTCGACGTTGTGAAAAATGTGTACGTCTGCAGGGAGATTACGTCGAAAAGTAACACCAGTTTCATAGTTTTCGGGTGAGTAGTTAGTTAGAAAAAAAATCGGAGGCCTTAGAACTTGAATGCACCTCGTATATCCATGTATACATAGACGTGGGTATATCAAAATACATATAGCGAAGCTGGTGCTACAACTTCTTTCACAACTAGAATTTCATAACAAAAAGAATAGGACATGCAATCCCCATCTCTAATGTACTTATCGTCAAGTAGGCTTTGATTGAATTTTTAACGTTTATTAGAAATTAATTACTTAAATTGTCAATGTTTGACGTACCAATCGAGGAAATGGGAGTGGAGCAAATATATGCCATAGAATTTTGTGTTCGGTTGGGTAAAACTCCAACTGATACTTTTGAAATTATTAAAACTGCATTCCCAGACCATAGTTTATCACGATATAGAGTTTTTGAGTGGCATACGACATTCAAAGATGGTTGTAAATCAGTGGAAGATGAACCTCGACGCGGGTGGTCATTAACTGCACGGATTGATTAAAAAATTACAGAAATTAACGATTTTATACAAAGGATGGTAGGATTGGTATATATAGAATTTCTGGCATTATTAGTCTGTCTTATGGTTCCACTTAAAAAATTATTCAAGAAGATTTAGGGTACTGAAACATCGCGGCAAAATGGATTCCAAAAGCGATGACCGATGAACAAAACACCAATCGAGTGACAATTTTTCGGCTGTGGAAAAGGCAACTGCAACATAATCCACAGATTTTAGACAATGTGATTACATGGGACGAGAATTGGTTTTATAATTACGACCCTGAATTAAAGTCTCAAAGTATGCAATAGAAGAACAAAGGCCGTCCAAGATCGCAACAGGCGAAAACTGTGAAAAGCGCCGGTAAAGTGATGTATAATCATTTTTTTGAGAAACGTGACGTTATTCATGAGCAATTGTATCTAGAGAACATACAATAACTGGACAGTACTATTCCAATGTACTTCGAGGACCCCTAAAGGCAAAATTAAAGAAAAACGGCCGCTTTATCAAGAAATCAGTTGGATCCTGCATCACGACCCACAGATCAGCGATTTGTCAATGAACACTTGCAGAATTGGAGCTGGAAATTATGGTTCACCTTCCCTACTCACCTGACCCTCTTCCATGTGACTCATTTGCTTCCTGAAGTCAAAATAAAATTGAGAGTTCGAAAATTTGACCAAAAATGGTTCCGCAGATGTTTATGACAGGTGGAGGAAACAATGGAACAAGTGTATTGCACAGAATGAAGAGTACCTTGAAGGATATTTGTTGAGGTTTTCTAAAAACATGTTTCATTTTATACTACAGCACCATCTCGTTATTTTCTGATATTTCCTCGTACATATATGTTTTTAGCATATTTGTATAAATTTGTTTTCACAAATACTTGATGTGTTTACACATTAAAATACTATTTTTTAGGTAAACTTCTGTTTAATCACAGATTAACAACATTATTTCAATCTATTTAATCTATTTGAGATTCATATTTTATATTTTGTCGTACTGTATATCTTATCTTTTATATTTAAGCAATTAATTGTTCCGTAAACAGTTCGCATATCCAAATCAGTTACTTAGTCTAAATAATAGTTCATTTGCTTAATCTGCTTATTCGTATTAATAGTTAGTAAATCAACAGAGTGTGTCACAGACATCAGCATAAATATTATGAAATCCTAGACCTAGCATAACGTAAAAATTCATTATAAGCTCCCATTTGAACTCTTTCATAAAACGAGGTGATATACCAGTGACCACCCGTAACAAATGTTATATATCCTGGATTTTAGCTGCATTTACTTGAGGTACATTAAAATAACATTTTGGAAAGAACTAGAATTAAATTGTAAATGGAATTTGTGTATATACTATAATTTTGTTAAATAAATCAGTAAGGAATGTCCTCTTCTTTAATCACTATTTGCTTCTCTAAAGAACTGTTTTGCTGGTCTTCTATCTGGGGAGTTCTTCCACCTTTATTTATTTATTTATTAGTTTATTATTATTATTGAATAATAATTGAATACATAGTTATCTGATCTTATAAAAATAAGTTAATTATTAATAATTTTCCTCCAATTCAATAAAATATTGTTTTCTCGTAATAGGTTCAATATGAAGAATATATACATCCTTTTATTTTTGAAGTAAAACAAGAAATATGTACAACTAACTCACAAAATCAAGTTCGTGTACAAAGTTCATTATTATTTAATCCAGGAAACATTTATTTCTGATATGCAAGTTTCTATTTAGCACTAACAAACCTAATTATAAACACGGATAAAGTTTTGGGTTAGGACTGTTTACCTATAATTACAATATATATCATGAAATGTAAATGTACTAAAGAAACCGCATTAGTATACACTGTATACTGTTACACAGTTATATAACACATGTTGTGTGACGCAAATTCTCCCACGAGAATCGAATTAAATTATTTATCAACATAGTTGGAAAATTAAGCACTACTGATAGTACTGATGCTTTCTTGGCAAGAAATTATACCCCACATTGTATGAAAAATGACTACGCTGTAATACGGGACTAGCTTGCGTAAACTGATATTTAAGTTTAAGTTGTAATTGAACAAAAATTAAATGAATTTTCTCATTCGTTTTGAGGCTCGCTTTAATCAAAATGAAACTCGCTGCGGATAACTGCAATTGTATGAATAATTAAAATCAAAGATAAGAGTGTTAATTCAGTTCGTAATGAAGCGATTCTATTTTTGGAATTAGATACGATGTCGCTATCATCATTTAGTTAAAAAAATCGTGGATTCGCGTGTTTAGGTCAAGGTCTTTATGTGCCTACAATGACAAATATGTATATGCTCTTGCGAATAATCAAAATTGCGCAAATGCAAAATTGGAGTAAAACCTGAAAATTACATGCGTATTATAAGTTATTCAGAATATTTATAATAAAAGTAACATAATGAAAGTAACGTAAATAAAATAAAATAGAATTACATAACATTTATACACGGTGTAACTAAAATGAGAGGACAAACTTTGGGAGCGAACTTTCCACAAAAAAACATGAAAAAAATTTCGTGTCCACATATTGTCATAAATTTTTCACCGAAGAAAAGTGAAGAAACATTAAAAGACTATTTATTATTATGTACATTTTATTCCAGGATAATAATTAGGGATTTTTTAAATTTAATTTAAAATTTGATTATAATGTGTATTTTGTCCACGCCTGTAGGTTGTCCGAACGTTGTCTTGAACTGCGTAGTTCGACTGTTGCTGGTTGGAGATTTATCGTAGTCGGTCTTTTGATTTATGTTCTAGGCATGGAGCTACTTCATTTCCGAGTGATTCAGAGATTTCTCATCTTTTAGATAGATAGGTCGAGTTGATTTTTTTGAATACGGACTTCCTCTTTATTCAAAGTATTAGAGTTAATTTCGGTTTGTGTTTTTAGTTGTGATCTTTGATGTGTTTACAGTAATTTTCGATTTAGTAAGAGTTTTGGATACTTGTAAATTTTGATTTTGTGCCACCTATCTGAAATCTCTCTTTAAGTATAATTTTTTTGAGTGATGTGCGACGACCACATTAATTAATGTACGTGTGCATTTGCAAGTATATTTATATTTATATTTATTTCTTTAAGATATTTGTATATGATATGAGCTCATAAATTTATTAAAATTTTATTTCAAAAAAATATATTTATAGTCAGGAAAATTTTCAATATTTTAGTTTTTCTGTAAGTTTTTGCTTTCTTGGGCTGTAGTTGGATGAAGGTCAGGGTATTTGGAGGGAAAGTGATCATGTTATTCAGCGCATGATCCGGTCATTTTAGGTTGCGCGCTCACAGATAATTTTCTGTCTGACGTTTGAGGTTTAGGTTAATGTAGTTAATTAAATTTGAAAATTTTGCTAACTATTTAATTAGGTTAGGTTTATTCGCGGTCAATTGAGGTTTTTTCCTTGTATGCGAGTCAATATTTATACAAGTTTTCCTCAGTCTATTGCATTTGTGTTGCATAAGACACTCTTAATGCTTTATTAAGAGGGTTTTTTTTTATTTGTTTTTTTTTTTATGAGTAAATGTTTGTGTTGTTAATGTGATTTTCATTTCTAATACCTATTTATTTAACACATACCCCTTTGTGGGTAACCTGAAGATACAAGAGCTCCTGGAAGACTGAACCGACTAGAGTTAAACCGAGCAAGCTGTTGTGTATTGTGGGCCAATTCAAGTAATTAATCGACACCACAGTGCATAGCAATATGTCCACAAACACAATGCTCATGAGCAGGGAGTTGACTTGAGCGATTGATGATTCATAGCTCATAGGCGTCTGCCTTAAATTCGCGATAGGTTTGTTCCTATAAGCGATCCGTGAGTTTCGAACATTTTCATACGTGTGGCCACTACATAAGTGGCACATACTTACGTACGCAGTTAATATGTATCTGTCAATGCACAACAGAGCGAATGTAATAAATGGTTTGATAACCGGCAGCAACTACTGCTGAAATAAAAGTAATGCTGACGAGCGAATTGCATATCGAATTTTGAATAAAACTAATTTACAATGCTGACGAGCGAATTGCATATCGAATTTTGAATAAAACTAATTTACAAAGAACAAAACGCAAAGCTATGTATTTTCTGTGAAACATTGAAAGTGTGAAATATTACTATAAACAACTAAAATGTGTTCAAGGTGTTGCTGTGTTAAATTAGTTCTTTTGGATGTTAAAACGTCTTGGAATGTATAGATTTTCCAATCGGCTCTATACAGAATTGATACAAGATATTCAAATCTGGATTTCTGCTAAATATGGCATCAACTTTTTGTCTCAGCTTTGAGAAATATCTTTTTAAATGATGAAACTTATCAACATTTAGAAAATGACCCCTGATGTATTCACATAATTTGTGTAGTGCATATGCTGCACAGGTAACGTGTGGCATATTGGGATAAGATTGCTTTAACAACTTCCATGTTTTTAACATATAAGCTGCCGCATCAGTCAAAAATAATAGCATCTTGTCTTTATAGTTGTTATCCGATTACAGAATATTATGAATACATTGATCAATTACTTCTGCAACTGTTCCACCATTTACGACTGACAACATTTTACTTGCAATTAAATATGGTTGGTATGAAGTTGTCGGATGAAGGGTACCAACAACTACATGTAACACATATCGTCCTATTACATCCGTTGTTTCGCCTGCACTTACCCAAAGATAATGACCAAATAAGTTGATTCGTATTTTTTTAATGGTTGGCAAATAACATTTTGGTAAGTGGTATTTACGTAAGTAAGTATTTACGTAAGTAAAGTAGATTCATCTGATATATAGCGATCAGTATATTTTGTAAGAAACCTCTTGAGCACTAGATTGTTAAGCTTTTTAAATGAGGTATTGGCCGCCATATAACAATATAAAACGGATAAACAAATAAGAATGAAAGAAACGAAACCAGAAACAATCCCTTATAGAAGAGAATAGAAAATATAATATCTCAAGAACAATAAATACATATATGTATATGTATGAATAACAGCATGTAAACACTAGAATACACTTTGAAAATTAGCGGATAAAGCGAAGTAATATTTAAATGTATATTCCGTCTTAAACGCCACTGTTAAAATTGAATTTATGAAGGAATACACACAATGTTCTATCTATAACGACGGAAATACAACATCTGCTCGAGTCACCCCAAAAAAAAAGCGTCGCCAAGAATTTTCCGGACTACTTAAATACCTTAAACTTAGGTTACTGATGTGCCTTTTTGTGCCACTGCATGGAGCTTTACTTGGATGAACCCAAGTTCTTCTCCTAATCACAATTTGACTCAATACACCATCCTTGATTTCGTTACAGAAGTCTAAAGGTACACGGGAACATTCCACGCGCTTTGTTTTCATGGCAGCGTTAGTATTCGCAGCATCCATTTTGGGCTGACCTTAGTTATGCCAATGTGATCATGAAGAATTTGTGAAATGTTTACATTGGATATTCCAATAATTCCTGCGAGTTTTGTCTTCTTTAGCTAAGCATCTTCCATTATTAATTTTTCGACTTTTAAAAAAGTTCTGAAGTGGCTACTTCTAGGAAGAGACTGTGTCACTTATAAACCATAGTTTTTCCAGGGTAAGAATCCCAGTAAACCGTAGGTACTGAAATATCTTTCAGTAACTACGGTTTCACTGAACACAAGAGAACAAGGTAGTAAGAGACGCTGATACCATCCATTAGCTTTTAGCATTGATTTTGCCAATTTAGTTACTTATCTAACTGAACACCAACCATGCTTATAGATGATTTGAGATTTATTGAGACACCACAAGCATTTACATCAACGGCAAAATTAGCTTTAACTTGTGTGGTGTGGAATAGGTTTTTCCAAAATTCATATAGAAATTAATGCATTAAAACCATTTATGAGACTGGTAAAGAAGCACTTTTGCACTATTCAGCCACTGAAGCCATGGTAATCACTAGAGCTGAGGATGTTTGCGGTATAACCATGGTTATACCGCAAACATCCTCAGCTCTAGTAATCACATCGTCGTCGTATTTAAACAAACAAAACATAATAAAGAAACAAAGACATTTATAAAAAGCAAACGCAGTACTAGGCTGAGAACTAATTCTGGAGGAATACCCAATTTCATTGGCAAGTCTGAGGAATAAAAATAAATATTTAGGTTATTTTGCTTATAAGATTTTTTTTGCACAATTTCTTAGAATAAATTGTGCACGATTTGACATATATTTGACATATCGCTGTGAAATCAAACAGTACGTCAAATTCAATCCCGGCAGGCCGACATTAGAGAGGTCGCTGCGGGAAGTGGGGATTCGATGATTGACTTTGATGTTGTCGATCTTCTTTCGTGGCAGCTGTCTATCCAGACTGGGTTGCAGTATACAGCTACCAAATAAACAAAGCTAAGAGCTGACGTTTTGATAATTATAATGGATGCGTTCGCGCCCCAAGCAGTACCGCAGAGCTTGTGGATTATGTTATTCTGATTATTTTAGCTGTGGTGTTTTCTAGCTGTTTCTTTATATGAGAGTGTTCGATCCATTATTACTCCTAGATAAATTTCGACAAGGATTATAACCAGAAAGCGGACTGAGATATATTACAGTGCCTGTTCATTGAGTTTCAGGCGTCCACAAATGTATAATTTGCAGAGACATGTTTCTTCGAAAACTCATCTAGATAACTTATGTCCATCTGCGCCTGACACTTTTAGCGAACAACTGTGTCAAGCTTTCATGGCGGCCAATAGCCCATTCAAAAAACTTAACAGTCCACTCCTCAAGGGTTTCAAAATATACTGATCGTCATATACCAGATGAATCCATTTTGCGTAAATACCACCTACCAAAATGTTACTTGAAAACCATTAAAAAAATACGAACTAACCTATCTGGCAATTATCTTTGGGTAAGTGCAGACAAAACACGGATGTAATGGGACGATATGTGTTAAATGTAGTTGTTGGTATTCTTCATCCGACATCTGCACCGAGCCGATTGAAAAATCTATACATTCAAAGTATGGTGCACTTTTGCAACATTTTAATCACGACGCACCCGTCACCAGTTGTGATGTGGAAGGGACATTTTGTATCTAAAGGAATCTAAAGAACCAATTTAACACAGCAACACCTTGAACAAATTTTAGTTGTTCATAGTAATGTTTTACACTTTCAATATTTCACAGAAAATACATAGTTTTGAGTTTTGTTCTTTGTCAATTACTTTTATTCGCAATTCGCTTGTCAGCATTACTTTTGTTTCAACAGTAGTTGCTGCCAGTTACCAAACCGTTTATTACATTCCCTCTGTTGTACATTAACAGATACATATTAACTGCATGTCTAACGGGTGTTCGTTTGAAAAGTCAATCTAGTAGCATGTGATTTACTGAGAACATTTTGAAGTATGTCGTAAATTAAAATTTACTACTTAACCTACGAAGTCGTATATTTTGACAGTTTCATACATACAAATAAATAACAAATGTGATTAACATTATCAAATGTCATTTGGATTTACGTTTACGGAAGAACAAACACATACTAATATATATGCGTCTTATTCTATCAAAATTTCAAAGTAACCTAGATTGACTTTTCAAATGAACACACGTTAGGTATATATTTGCCACTTATGCAGGTAGCCACACGTATCAAATTGTTCGAAACTCTATGGGCTATGAATCATCAATCACTCAAGTCTGCTCTCTGATTATAACGCAGCAAGTACCAACAGTAACTATTTGTACTGAACTGTCGCTCGACACGTAAATGACTCATTATGAAAATGTGCCAACAGTGACACATTGTGAGAGACTTTATGGGCAAACAAGCGATTACACACTCAGATCTGTCACCTGTTCAATTAACTCAACGTAGAGTGTTATCTGACTACTTCCAAAATTAAAAAAAAAATCTGAAAAGATACAGGACAGAATGTCCAACTGACAAAATTTGAGCAAAGTTTGAAGTTTTTTAGTATGTCTTTGCACATTTTGCATGCCATGTTCTTGAGCTTTGGTACAATTACTGCAAAACTTCTTTCAATTAAATGTTCATTTATTTAAGATCGTGTATATTTAATTCATGGTAATACTACATGATTGTTGAATCTTGCAATGCAATACCAATATGGTTGATGGACGACATTCATGAAAGTCGTCCATGGGAAGTGGTGCAATTATGCTGAAATTGAGCAAGTCAACTGCAACCACTACTCCTCGATGGTGCTTCATCTTCATTTTAACATTTTCTAGTTTCGTTTTTACACAAAACTACAAAAGCTGTTTATGCAAACAAAACTAGTTCACTTATTATCAACCTAAATATTGATTGGAAAATGTGAAATTTTTCGAACATGACAGTTGAAAAACTCTACTTAAACAACTAGATTCCGTATTAATTTGTATTTCTAAAATATCGTTCGTTTTTAATTTTTGCACAGACTGTATATTATTTTACGTACTCAAAACATAAAAAATGTAGACGCTTTATTAATCTAGTTTCGTTACATATTATTTATGTGTAGACAAACCTAGTAACTAAAAACCTGATATCCTACTTGCCAGAACAATGAGTAATTAGACCTACTTTTCTAAAAATAATGTTTTTTGAAGTACATATATTATACATTTAAGGACATTATAATGAAACAGTTTTATGTTTTGTAGTAATTACTTTTAATGTGGGAACATTTTGTTGTGTGTGCGGTTTAATATCAGTTAAAATTTCTCAAATAAATTTGAAACCATAATACTATAATACTATTCGTAATTACGAAGTAAGTTGCTTGTATATATTTTGTTTCGTAAATACGTACACATACGGTGTTTTATAACTCTCAATTAAGCGCGAAATTAATTTAGAAACTTGATAAACATAAATTAGGTGACTAATTTAAAAATACATAAAGTTTTATGTTTTAGTGTCATACGTAAATACTACATATAGTACGTGGGAGGTTCAGTAATTTATGAAGCAAGACAAGAAAACACAACCATTTTTGCAAAAATTATGTAATTATTACTACGTTTAGTCAACCAAGATCCAAGTCTTTCCATTCCTTTGGAAAAGTAAGTTTTATCAAACTTAAATACTTCTTAGTTTAAGTGATTACCTCCTCATTCAATCCAAATCTCTTGCCACTGTGCCAAACTTTCACGTCGCGAGAAAGAAAAAGTCTGAGGGTGGCTAAATATGGTGAAGCTCAACAAGAGAGAGTTTTTGTCATTGAAATAGACTAAGTGTGAACACGTACGTTAATTATTAAAAAAGAAATAACTTGTTTCTTCCTTAACCCAGATATGCCTAAAAATTTTCAGGGCAAACTTTCGTCATAATTTCTAAAAATTTTTTTATGAGATAAAAGACTAGTAAATTATAACCGCATATATTTTATTTATGTGAAAGTATAAAATTTTTACTGTACTATACACGGTGACCCTGAAATAAAGAGGGAACGTATGATATATGGAAAGATGTAATTAAATAGTTAATTGACGAAGGAGATACTTGTTGAAACTTCATTATAACGCTAAGAAATAAGTAATTAAACTTCTAGTTTCAAAAATTCTTTTATTGTAAATACCACTACAATATTGTTTCGCCATACAATGGCTTCATCAGGTGGATGAAATACTGAATGGAATACTGAATCATTCAGTATTTCATCCACCTGGTGAAGCCATTGTATGGCGAAACAATATTGTAGTGGTATTTACAATAAAAGAATTTTTGAAACTAGAAGTTTAATTACTTATTTCTTAGCGTTAAGATGTAATTATATAGAACATAAATAAAAAAATTGTTAGTCAATTACGACGCAAACCCCGAATTCAAAACACCCAGGACTATGTGACATCTATAAGTTCAAAATATTCAGTAGGTGTATAAATAATAAATACCTCGCACACACACACACACACGCACGCTATAGCGTATATTTACATACGCAACAGCTGTATGAGATGGACAATAACAAAACTAGTCTTTTTGTTATTGTCACTTAACTTTAGGAAATCATATTTTATAATATCGCACAGTGGCGTGACAAAAAAATTTAAATATTTCTGCAATTTTTTTTTTAGGGAATTTTGAGAAAATATTTTGGATTTATATTCTATATAATTACGTCGTTCCATTTTTAAAACGCTTTTTTATTTCAAGGGCACTCGGTACATAGTACATTAGGAACATATACAACTAATACTCAATACCAAATTAAGTAATTATGTGAGATTGCATAAAATATTTTGTATGTAGTCCTATATTACACTTAATAATAATAATAATAATAATATATCTTTATTCAAAAGCCAATATTATGGATTGAAACGTCAAAAAAATACAAAAAAAAAGAGTACAACAAAAAACACAATAAAATACATTGTCAGTAATTACAAATTTGAAAAATTGCAAAGCAACAGAAACAACTACATATTAAAATACTCGCCCAATTCATAAAACACTTTCTCTTGAAGAAACTCCTTCACATTTCTTTTGAATCTTCTAGAGCAACTCTCTGTCTGTATCTGTTTCGACAGATATATACTGGTGATTTTTCATATAAAGATAGACCATGCCTAGGAACAGCAATTCTATCGCGATGTCGAGTAAAATATTGATGATAATTACCATTTCTGACAAATCTATTCAAATTGTCCCTAACATATAGCACAGCCTTATAGATAAAAATGCTAGGGAATGTAAGAATTCTTTCACTTTTAAAGGTATTTCTACATGAATTCCTGTGCGGTATATCAAAGATTAATCTAATAATTCTTTTTTGTGCTACAAATACTCTCTTCCACTCCGTTGCACCGCCCCAGACAATGACGTTATAAGACATAGCGGAATATACTAATGCAAAATAAACATCAAGCAACCTATCACCACTAAGCGATGACTTTAACTGTCTTATCACATAATATGAACTACTCATTTTCTTACAAACGCTGTCAAGGTTCCACGTAAGTCTGGCATCAATATACACACCCAGTGACAATACACTGTCTTCAAAATTTTTTGTTGACACATTATCCGGAACAGTTTTGCGTTTATAAAAATAAATGAATTTTTGTTTTATCACGATTCAACAGCAAACGATTAGACTCACACCACCCACCCATTTCACTAACTGTTTCGTCCAACTGCCGCTCAAGCTCATCAATCGTCGACCCAGTCACCATCACAGAGGTATCGTCTGCGAAAAGTACCGGATATTCATGCGAGAAGACATGCGGCAGGTCATTCACCATCAGCAAGAACACCAACGGCCCAAGAACCGAACCCTGCGGAACACCCAGATCAAGTTCCGTCTCAGACGACACACAATGGCCCACCCGAACAATCATCCTTCTGCCACTCAAATAGGAGGAAATCCAATCCAATGCAACTCCCCGAACTCCTAGATTGTACAATTTATCAGTTACAATACCGACGTCAACACAATCAAAAGCACGCGATAGATCAAAAAATATCCCCGCTACGTACTTGTTATCATCAATAGATCATTGCGTCGTTGTTCTTCCGTGAAAATGTCTGCAGCGCGTTTGTTTTTCCTGAGAAATCATCTAGCCGATAATAGAGCAAATATTTTCTCTTTCAACTAAAAAACGAATTTATTTTAACCGCTATATTTCGCAGCTGAAGTAGCAAATGGCTGCGAACATTTGCTACTTCTTCAGCAGAAAAAACAGAACTAAAAATTAGCAGTGGACGTCACTCAACATATTAAAAGAGATTATTCAAAAATCTACTTTAACAAGTTGAGTGACCTCCACTGTTAATTTTTAGCTCTGTTTTTCTCCTGAAGAAGTAGCAAATGACTGCGAAATATAGAGGTTAAAATAAATTATTTTTTTTAGTTTACAGACCGCTTACCCGATTAATTAATTAGTCATTATTATAGTTCGGTCGATAATACTTACAAGTCTATATATATATATATATATATATATATATATATATCTATATATATATATAAATATAGTATTTTCGTGACCTTGGTATGATAAGGTAAACTTAATAAGTCGGCGATTAAAGGTCTGGTTCATTACTTCAAAGTATATATATTTAAAATAACTCTACATGTTACGGCAATGATGCCTTTGTCAAGAGAATACAAAATATAAAATATTTTATATTTTGTATTCTCTTGACAAAGGCATCATTTCCGAAACATGTAGAGTTATTTTAAATATATATACTTTGAAGTAATGAACCAGACCTGTAATCGCCGACTTATTTTTTATATATTTTGTATTCTCTTGACAAAGGCATCATTGCCGTAACATGTAGAGTTATTTTAAATATATATACTTTGAAGTAATAAACCAGACCTTTAATCGCCGACTTATTAAGTTTACCTTATCATACAAGGTCACGAAGATATTATATATATATATATATATATATATATATATATATATATATATATAGTAAACTCAATCAGTCGGCGATTAAAGGTCTGTTTTACTTCAAAGTATATATATTTAAAAAAAACCCTACATGTTTCGGCAATGATGCCTTTATCAAGGATATAAAATATAAATGACAGAATATAAATTTATATTCTGTTATTTATATTTTATATCCTTGATAAAGGCATCATTGCCGAAACATGTAGGGTTTTTTTTTAATATATATATTTTGAAGTAAAACAGACCTTTAATCGCCGACTGATTGAGTTTAGCATATCATACCAAGGTCACGAAAATATTATGTATATATATATATATATATATGGTAAACCTAATCAGTAGGCGATTAAAGGTCTGTATATTACTTCAAAATATATGTATTTAAAAAACTCTACATGTTTCGGCAGTACGCCTTTATCAAGAGAATACAAAATATAAATGACAGGATATAAATCAATCGGGATTTATATCCTGTCATTTATATTTTGTATTCTCTTGATAAAGGCGTACTGCCGAAACATGTAGAGTTTTTTAAATACATATATTTTGAAGTAATATACAGACCTTTAATCGCCTACTGATTAGGTTTACCATATCATACCAAGGTCACGGAGTTATTATATATATATATATATATATATATATATATATATATATAAACGTTAACAAGCCGATAGGGCCGTAGCTTAAAAATTCCTCTAGACTTCTGGTCTTCATCCCCCAGTCCTGTATATTATTTTCCAGCAAGTCCTTTTCGACAGCTTGCAGCTACCTAGTCTTTGGTCGCTCTTTTCGTCCATTGAGCATAGGCCTTTTTTGTATTGTCTGTTTCACCAGGCGCTCTTCTTCTCTCCTCTTGACGTGCCCCAGCCATTGTATAAGTTGGACTTTTACAAAATCCATTAATTTTGGTTCTTGGTACAGCTGCAGTAGCTCGTTGATATTTCGTCTTTCCCGCCAATTATCCGCCTTTTCTCCGCCGAAGATCCTCCTCAGCATCTTCCTTTCCCACGCCTCCAGATTTGCACTCTCCGTGCTGTTCATAATCCAAGTTTCGCATGCATATATTACTGTTGGTCATGGAATCGTCTTATACAAACGTCTTCTCGCTCTTCTAAACATATTGTTTTTATTTTAATAACTTGCTTAATGACCTCGCATATCTATCTCCCTTCACTATTTTAGCTGCAATTTCTTCAGCGCCACTACCATTGCCAGTCAACCACGCCCCTAGATAAATCAATCCTTCTAATCATTCGATGTTAATTCTCTGTCCTCCTTCTGTATCCATTACCAACTCTCTTAGTGTCACCTGGCCGCTCCCCGACCCTCGCATACTCGCATACTCGCATTCTTCGTCTTTTCTTCGTTAATTTGTAACCCTACTTCTCCTGCTGCTGCTTTCAATGCTTTAAATGGTTTCTGTCTGTAGCTCTTTCTGTGCTTGTACCAATATGACGATGTCTTCCGCATATGCTAGACATTGATGACTCTTATTTATTATCGTCCCAGAATAATTCACCCTACTTCGTCCAATAACTTTTAGTTATTAATGCAGTAGGTAATGGATCTCCCTATCTAACTCCGTACGTTGTTTTGAAAGGTTGCAAAATTGGTCTATCGCCGATCTATTTCTTCTACACCCACATTGGTAAGCGAATATAATCCTCTCAGAATATTTCTCTGATTTGTTTCGTATCAGTGCTGCCAAAATTTTGTACATCGTGTCTAGCAGAGCGATTCCTCTATAGTTTCTGCATGACGTCTTGTCACCTTTCTTGTTTATCGGTATATCACTGCATCTTTCCACCTTCTCTGCATTTGCTCCTGATCCCATACCTTTCTTATTACCTTGTGTATCTCGTCCATTAGCTTTTTTCCGGCGTGTTTTATTAATTGCGCCACTATCCCATTTTCTCCTGGACTTCTTCTGCTTTTCATTTGTCATATTACTTCTTCGAGTTCTTGTCTTGATGGGGCAGGTGTACCCTCCTCTTCGTTTTTCTGTATGTTGTTTAGCGTTATTTCTGCATTATCTACCATGCTGTCAAATTTTGGATCTAGAATTTCCATAAAGTATTCTTTCCACCCTCCTTTTGCTTCCCTGTCAATTTTTAATTTCTTTCTTTGTATAATGGTCCTCTATATTTCGTAACTTGTTTTCAAGATAGTTCCCCTTATTTTTTTCTGTAAATACCGTTTGTTATATTTTTTTGTTCTCTATAACCCTGCATAAGTTCTTCATTATTTTCTTGTAGCGTCCTTTTCCTTACTTCTTGTATTTTCTTTCTAGTTTCTTAACATTCTTTATTAAACGAGCCTTATTTCTTCCTCTGCTTTTATCTTCCAAATGTTTCTTTGGCAGCACTTTTTAGGGCAGCTTCTATTTTTATCCATAACTCTTCCACTGTTTCATTACCCGTAATATTTTTGAGTTTGTTTTTACGTTTCCTTGGTATGTTCTTTGCGTCTTCTCTTGTTCCAATGCTGCTACAATATATTAGTTAGTCTTTGTTCCTTAGTTCCTTGTTATTATCTTCATCCATTGATTAATTCTCCTCATCTATTTTTGACAGTATCCCTTTTTCGGCTTTGGTTTTACCATCTTCTAAAAATATAAGATATCTAAACTAAAGAAAACATTCCTAGTTATAGATTTGCCTAATGTACTATATGTAGTACACCTTAAAAAAGCGCAGAAAATAAAAGCCTAAAACTCAAAATTTTAGATCTTTCCTTCTAACCTTAGATTTGATTTAATTGTTTGTTTTATTCTTTAAAAATAGGAACTTAATCACTGATCGATACCCTACTTGTCTGTATAACAAGCTAGTAGCAGTTCAACTTGTAAAACAAATAAGATTTCTTTAGTGCTGCCCTCTTTCGTCATACTCAGCAATTACTATTTCGCTTTCGCATATTTTAGATAATTTTATTAAGATGCCAATAATACAAAACAACGACACAATATATAGCTGTTGACTAATACAGCAAAATTTCTTGACAACTATGTTGAGAGAAACAGTTATCATACTTTGCATAACATACGTACATAACGTCGCTACAAGCTTTCCGAGACACAAAATAATAATAGCTTGGAATTATAACCATTTATAATTTAACCCAAGTAAAGATAAAAGTTGATTCGGTGTCACAAATTTTTTTTTTAAATATTTCATTAAACATAAAACTCTTTTACTCGGTGTTCTGTTCATAATTATAAGAATTAGAAAATATAAAAATATTGTAAAAAATTCAGAGGCTGAAGCATAACAAAAAGAAACAAAAACAAATGCTAAACAGTCAAAATAAAAGAAAATATGAAAAATATCATTTGAAATGATGGCCTTTTACGGTTATACAAGCTTTCAAACACAGGAGCTTATTCACAATGTCTGTAGGCGTATTAAATATGAGACGTCTTCACGTAAAACGTACAAAGTTGAAAAACATTCAAATTTATTATTCCGTTACAATACAAATCTAAAAGAAATTATGTGTACCGGGTGTCCTTGAAGTAAATATACAACGTACGAAAAATGCAAAGATTAAATTATATAGAATATATACCCAAAATATTTGCCCAAAATATCCTCTCATAAGCGAGAAAAAAAAAATGAAAATGGTATTTAAAAAATTTTTTTCACGGCACTGTGCGATAGACTATACAAGATTTTTCACGTAACCCATTCGTTAGAAGTTAACACCTTAGGACACTTTTGAAAATATATTCTTTCAAATTCTTCTTAAATCTAAACTTTAAACTTTAAAAAGCAAAAAATATTACAAAAATCAAAATAATTCAGAAGCGGTTAATTTTTTGCAAAACAAATCTTAACATAAAGTATTTTGGCACTTTACAAGGAATCTAAAAAAGAAATAAAAAATATAACATTCAACTTAAAATATCAAAGTTGGCTATAACTTCCGGTATCACCGAAAGTGGTTCATGAGTGTTAATATTTTAAATTACGTCTATACTATTCACCCCAAAATAACATTTACAATAGAAACAGAAATAAATAAAAGCATTAATTTTCAAGACTTAACCATAACACAAAAACTAATAAATAAACACGAGCTCGCTATATACCATAAACAAACACATACAGACACCACAATATACGCTAATTCATTTCATCCCATAACACAAAAATTATCAGCATACCATATAGATTAATTAACGTACCTATGAGTAAAAGTAATTTCGACCTCTAACTAAACAGGATATACACAATAGCATTAAACAATGGCTACTTTATAAATATTATCAATAACATCCTGAATAGTCAACAAAAATCTAAAACCCTTTCTTTAGTTTACCCAAAATTAAAAACAATAAATAATTCCTACAATTCAATCACTTACTTCGAAAAAAATTCGGAAAAAAATATTACTTTCATTAAAAAACTTTATAACGAACATATATTCATTTAAAACAGCCAATACTACACAGAACATTATTACAAAAAAAGAAAGATAAGATAGACTAAAATCAAATTCTGGTGTTAACATGTAAAGATTGTAATAAGATATACATAGGACAAACTGACAGGACGTCCAAAATTAGGATGAAGAAAATGAGAGAAATCATAAAGAAACGAAAACAGATTCGACTTTTGCTAATCATTGTTTAGATATTAATCATATAATCATAACATAATTATACTTCTTTCATAAATAAAACCCTTATCAAAGGGCATATCTGCATATTTTTGCCATCTGTCAAGGTAGCTTTCTGCCATTTAATTTTATTAAAAGGCATTAACTTTATTTAAGAGTAAAGACTTCTTAAAAAAAAACTTGTTTTCACTAATCTTGTGTTTCAATGCCGTCATCCAAATACATATATTACGTATGATGTAGATTCTTTGCCAAGCTATCAAACCAACGATTATATTAATCCAGATTATACCATCGTCCTTTTAAAAGGATCAATCTATAAATCTGCTAATTTATTTGTTCGACTTCTTAAGCAGAGATGTCGCTACGTATGTCGCTTTCTAGAATATGTATTTACATGTTTTAAGAGTAAAATTTTATTCATCAAACCGAATTTGTAAAATAAGTTGCCATTTTGTAAAGCGTTAGTTTCAAATTGCTGTCAGAAATGATTTGAAGTAAATAACTATATTTAGACCATATTTCAAGCGATTGTTTTTATATTACATGAACCTATAAAAAATAATAACAATTACAACCTCAAAATTAAGTTTAGGCAGTACCATATTTCGAGTTCTCCTAATATTGTTGTCAATAAGATATATATAGGAAATATCCAACTAGCCCAATAGGACGAGTTGGAAAATTTGGAAAACGACCCCGACATACTTGATGGTATAATAATATTTTTCTCAAAAATGCCACTGCCGAAATCACCGATGGATATTCAGAAAGCAAGGTTGATGTCACTATCCATAACCTGTTCGGCAATCATTTTAGAGCCGAAGCTGATATCCATAGTTTAATGAGGAAGATAATCTTCCCTTGCCACCCTTGGTGGAACCTACACAAACTGCCTCTAAATTAGCTAAGCGAAAGAAAATCTATTGTTGAGGAAAAAAGGACATAAATTCAAATAATCTATTGGGCATATTACCAGTCGATCATTTTTTTTTTCTGAAGTTATAAATATCATAACAAGATATACAAATGTATATGCTTCTCAAAACGGATGTAACTTGTAATGATAGAATGTGCTTCGTTGGAGTCTTGTTAGTCAGTGGTTACAACATAATGCGAAATATATATTGCACTGACAATTTACACTTGGACGAAGATGCTCTCAAAGCTTCGACCTCCCTTTTGTTATCTCAATGAAAAATTTATCGAGCGCCATCTGAGGAATTTTACGGGGTGGATGAATCCATGGTGCCTTATTTTAAGTGCCATGGATCACAACAAATGATTAAAGGAAGACCTATCAGATGGCTTCATAAACTCTGGGCTGGAACAATTAGGTTGGGATACATCCAATAGTTTGAGCCTCATAAAAGCTACTCAACGGTCCATGAATCAAAATATAAAGACCCTGATTTAGAAGCAAGTGTAGTTTTACACTTTTGCGACATTTTGACTCAAAGGAAGGGCAACCTGAATTTCCACTTATTTCTTTACTTCATTTCCACTTCTCACAGAATTGATTAGCAGAGGACTGAAGGCGACAGGAACAGCACGAATTCAATGAGTCGTAGTAAAACACTGAAAAACAATATTAGGGTGTACTTTGAATATACGTCTATCGAAGAATATATCCTGATTTGTACATGGCGCGACAACAGTGTAATGAACATATCTTCGAACCAACAGCGCCATATTAACTACTATCATGATAGAAAGATACTCTGAAAAGGAAGAGAGGATAGCCGTCGACCAATGGCGGCTTATAAAAATCTATAATAAAAATATGGGAGGATTAGATCATGCCAATCAAAACATTAGGTCTCTGTAGGGGTTGTACAAGATGCAAGAAGTAATATTTGTCATTGTTTTGTTAGTATTTAGATATGGCAGTGCACAATGGTTGGCAGCTCCACAAGTGTAAAGGTGACAAACGGGATCACTTGGCTTCCAGAAGATCAATCGCCTAGAAATGGCTTGAGTCATACAAGTAAGATACTGAAAGAGGTCCTGGTCATTGTAGTTCCAATCTATATGAACATTCACGGTTTGATACTAGTTACCAAATTACTTAGTTGTGTATTACGAAAATCAACGAAAATTTGCTTTCTATCATAAAAAGTAAAATTTCTCCTGTGACTTAGGCCTGCATCCCAAAGAATGTTTACCCTTGCATCATACAAAATAAATGCGTGATACAATAAACGATTATATGAATGAATCGTTTTATTAACCCAATAATATGTATTTAAAAGGTATTAATAGTTATAAGATATCAGAGTCCTTTAAAAAGGACTGCTATTATGTCAGAAAGCAAAATTAAAAAAGCATAAATGGCGTTTATAAAGTTTGTTTCAAATGCCATTTCCAATACAAAAATTTTTACTGAAAAAAGTTTAGGTAACAGGTGGGTTAACAGCTAGTGTTTTTGAATGATTCGCAACTTCTTCTTTTCAGTTTGATTGGATTCGTTCTTTATTATTATATTATTACATTGTTCTGTAAATTAATTATATTGTAAATAGATTCGTCTAGTGAATAATAAAGTTTATTATTAGGCTTCGCATAATCATGCATTTAAATAAGTGCATATGCAAATGCATATTTTAGTTGTTATGTAGAAGTGCATATTAAACCTTTTTCTTTATAAATGCATATTTGACCGTTTTTCAGCAAAGTATTATTTTCAATCAGTCTATGACTTCAGATAAATATTTAATGTTCTGGTTAGTATAATAACGCTTTTCGATTTCTGTTTTTTGTATTTCTGCCGGTTAGTATTTCTTAAAACTGTTTAGCACTAAGACATTTCGCATACTTTTAAAATAACACCCATTAACTGAATCCCAAACGCAAACAGACACTTTATAACACACAATTAAATAATATTCTGAACGATTGAATAGATAGGTGAAGTGAATAGCAAGTTAAAGCTGGATTTAGTACAAACATCCAACACAATAGTTAGTACTTCGAAACCATAATATTTGAAAATATTAGGAGGATTACCGGGAATTACCCTAGTAATCGAACAGCGAGAAATAAATATAGCGGGGATTTCCTTAATTTTAACAGGTCTTTTTACATTCCAACAATCTGTATTAGTTGTGTGCTAGTTACAATACAGTTAACATCCATCAAGATGCCAAAAGAAAAAAAGTGTGTAAGTACAATTTTAAGTCAATTTGTGGAGGATTATAATTGATAACAGGTGGGCGTCCGTTATTTTGTAAATACTGCGAAGTTAATATAATGCGACAAAAAAGTTTCAAATCACTTAGCATCTTCAAACCGGAAAACATGCAAGCAATACAAAACGTAAAAGAGGAAATAGCGAAGAACAAGTGTTGGACGTAAACGCAAAGTATTCGATGAAGAACTTTGACTGACATTCCGTTAGCTAAAGTAAAGAATGAAGTTTTTCGCAACTTTATAGAGAAGTATACAAAGGAAAATATTCCAGATGAATCGATGTTAAGAAAAAATTAAGAGAAAAAAATAAAGGATCATTCTATTTGGATGTATATTAGGACTTAATGAAGAGAACAATAAATCATGTCTGCTGGTTTTAAAAGTGCTGGACAAAGTGAATCATTCAACAGTCGCTGCTTCTTTCAACGATTCTCTAAGTTTATTGTGGTCGTCTGGGATTTTATACGAAAAAGTGCTACTAGTTTGTAGAAATGCTGCAACATATATATGCTAAGCAATGAGGGGATTAAATATTTTGTATTCAAACATGATACAGGTGATCTGTGTAGGGCATTATTTACATCTAGTAGCTGATTTAGTTAGTATTCTTTATCCAAACGCTAATATGCTGATTTCGTCTGTAAAAAACAAATTTTTCTTAAAGCACCACCTCGTGTGCAGAAGTTTCGAGAAATTGCAGGGGAGGTCCTAGTTCCACTCGCGCCAATCATTCTAAGATGGATAACTTGGATTGATGCTGCTATATATTACGCTGAACAATTTGAAATTCTAAAGAAAATTGTTGACGAATTCGACTCTGAAGAAGCCCGATCACATAAGCAAATGTTCTAGAAGACTTCATTTGATTCTAGCTAATCTGCCATGCATTTCGACTGAATCTCTACGCTAAAAACTAAAGGATTATCCAAAGGTATTTTTAATAATATAAAATATTATTAAAAATCTGGTGTGAAGAACACAAATACAGGTTCACTATTAATATTTTTTGTGAATGTGTCCGAACATATCCCTCCTCAGAGACGTACATACGTATTTCGCCTTTCTACAGGCTCGTCGGTACGATCCTGCTGGAGAAAGGATATTCTCAGACACATTCACAAAAAAGGACCACATCACCACATCACTGAAATTATGCAGACCGGGCTTAAAAGTAAATTCAGCGCTACCTGTTGTCAGACAGCAGAAGTACCTCGTCCCCTCCACATAACCAGTGTGAAGTAACGACGCCCTTCCAAAGGTGGCACAGCCAATCTCTCTAGAAACTGCATTTTGTTTGTGCCTTCACTCATACTACCGACTAACTGCATGGGTAATGTATCAAAATAATTGAAACTTACATGAGTAGGTAAACCCCACCAGTTTTGTATAATACAAAGGTATTTTTAATAATATAAAATATTATTAAAAATCTGGTGTGAAGAACACAAATACAGGTTAACTATTCATATTTTTGTGAACATGTCCGAACATATCCCTCCCCAGAGACGTAGATACGTATTTCGCCTTTCTATAGGCTCGTCGGTAGGCCCCTGCTGGGGAAAGGATATTCTCAGACACATTCACAAAAAAGAACCACATCACCGAAATTATCCAGACCGGACTTAGAAGTAAATTCTGATTACTGTATTAAATTCTGTATTCTGATACATTACACGTGCGGTTAGTCCGTAGTATGAGTGAAGACACAAACAAAATACAGTTTCTAGAGAGATTGGCTGTGTCCTCTTTGGAAGGGCGTCGTTACTTCACATTGGTTATGTGAACGGGGCGAGGTACTTCGGCTGTCTGACAACAGGCAGCGCTGAATTTACTTCTAAGCCCGGTCTGGATAATTTCGGTGATGTGGTGATGTGGTTCTTTTTTGTGAATGTGTCTGAGAATATCCTTTCTCCAGCAGGGGCGTACCGACGAGCCTGTAGAAAGGCAAAATACGTATCTACGTCTTTGGGGAGTGATATGTTCGGACACGTTCACAAAAAATATTAATAGTGAACCTTTATTTGTGTTCTTCACACCAGATTTTTAATAATATTTTATATTATTAAAAATACCTTTGTATTATACAAAACTGGTGGGTTTTACCTACTCATGTATGTTTCAATTATTCTGATAAAGGATTATCTTTACAAGACAGCATTTAAATATAGAAAAATAGTAGTTAAACGTTTAGCAAAACTTCAAAAAATAGTTTCATCAATAAATTAAACGCAGTGCTGTCAAAAAATACGGGCTGTTAACATCTGAAGAATTTGAGTGAGGTGTTGCGAAATAACTTACAGAAAAAAATTAACATTTAAATGCCTGTGACATTGTAAAATATTAATTTGAACCAATAGTGTCCTGTGATGCCGAGAGTTTTTTCAAAGTACAAAAATATTCTAGTCGAAAATAGGCGCAAATTAATTTTTGAAAATTTGTTACTGCACGTTGTAGTTAAAGGTAATTATAATTTCTTTCTAAAATTTCATTAATTTTGAATCTAAAATAATTGTTTATGTGTTTCAACAAAGAAATGAAAATATCTTTATATAAAAAATTAGTATTTATTTTTTAAAAGTAAAAATTTTTAGTGCATATTTAAGTGCAATTCTGAAAGTTTTTGGTGTATATTTGCATGCATATTTTGAAGTGTTTTAGGGCATTATCATCTTAAGCCTATTTATCATTATTATTAACAATAATATTTTTAATTATTATTAAATTTATTTGATTAAATTTTACATTAATAAATAATTTGAAAGTATGATTTGTTGCTTTCTAGACAAGTGTAATAACTAGGGACCGCGATAACTCATCGCCAACGGGCGTACAATTGAAAATTTGTATTTTTAAAGAGTTTTTAATTATATTTATATAATTGGAAAACAAACGGGCGGTAATCTATAAAATGAGAAATACATTTTTATTTGTTCATTTTGTAGTTCAAGTTGAGTAAAGGAGTATTAATGTTAACTAGCAATACTTTCTCAAGGTTCTCTTCTTTAAAATTTGTTCTCTTTGAATTAAATACATCCTTGTAGAAAGAAAACGTATTTTCTACATCGCAACTGATTATAGGTGCATACTGGAAATATTCTTTTATTGCAGCGTATTTAGAACCTAGATTTTGAGGCATTACCCCAAACACAATTGCGGCAATGTTATTAAATCTAGATTTCTATTAAAAATTCAATGTAATTTTTACCCAAGCTCGCATCCGAAGTCACTTGGAATATTTTTCAAATTATTAATAGCCACACCTAATGTGGATAATCTATCTTTAATTCAAGATTTTTATCTTCAAAATAAGTGATTAGTTTTTACAAATTTGTAAAGTGTTCCTGAAGGAAGTACAACTGATTTTCTAAATTCGGATTTTGTATTAGTTCTTAGTACTCAGAAATACTTCGAGCATCGCCATTTAAACACGTAATGAAATTTTGTAAACTATCAAAATTCTCTGCATAAAAGCTAGTAACTACCAACCATGGTTCCCATCTAGTTATTACTGGAAAAGGAGGCAGTGAAAAGATGGAAGTTTTTCCCTGTAAAGAGCTACTCCCAATAGTGCTTTTCTGAAAACTTTTAAATAGCGGGTACAAATCTATCAATTTCCGGAAAGGTGTCTCTGATATATTAACAGATTCTGTGGAGAGCATATGCTACACAGGTAATATGCCGCATATTAGGATTTGTTTCCTTTAATAGACTGCCTGTTTTTAACATATATGCAGCACTGTCACTGACAAATAAAAGTATTTTCTCTTTGTATCTGTCGTCCGAATGAAGCATTTGGTGCATATTCTTGTAAACGGTTTTAGCTACTGTTCGCAAAACTCTCACAAGTTCATTTGTCAAGAGTAACATATCATACAATTTTAAAAAAGGACCTACTTTTACTTCCATATAAAATTAAAGCAGTTTCGGAATTCAAACAGATAGATTTTGTTACGAGAACACAGTATTGTCTATCGTTTTTGAATAACATAAATAATAATGACATTCTCGACAAATACTTTTTTTCGGATGAGGCTTGGTTCCATATTTAAGCATATTTAAACAAGCAAAATATGAGAATTTAGTCTCCAGAAAACCCTCATGAATTTGTGGAAACTAAGCTACATCCACAAAAAAATAGGCGTCTGACAAGCAGTTTCAAGAAGAAGAATTATTGGGCCTATATTTTTTAATCAAATGGAAGTTTTTTCCCTGTAAAGAGCTACTCTCAATGGTGCTTTTCTGAAAACTTTTTTAAAAGCGGATACAAATCTATCGACTTCCGGAAAGGTGTCTCTGATATATTCACAGGTTCTGTGGAGAGCATATGCTACACAGGTACTATGCGGCGTATTAGGATTTGTTTCCTTTAATAGTCTGCCTGTTTTTAACATATATGCGGCACTGTCACTGACAAATAAAAGTATTTTTTCTTTGTATCTGTCGTCCGAATGAAGCATTTGGTGCATATTCTCGTAAACGGTTTTAGCTACTGTTTCCGCATCAACTGTATTTATGAGTTTTGTTGCTATTACATATGCGTTTTATGAAATAGTCGGATGTAATACGCAAGTTACTACATTTACTGCACAGCGTCCTAATATATCGGTAGTTTCGTCAGCACTTCTCCATAGGTACTTATTAGAAAGATGGCTTTTAATGCATTCTACTGCTTTCGTGTAGCACTTAGAAACATAATATTTACATAAGGTTGATTCTTCAAGAAAATTTCGACGAATATATTTTTGGAGGAATGTTTAGAAGGTGGGATTGAAAAGTTTATTTAATGGAATATTTGTCGCCATTAAAGTTTCACAGAGTTCTTCGTTAAAATTGTCAGATTCCAACGGGTCTAATTCCTGTCGAAATCCAACTCGCCATTGTTTCACGATGCCATTCTCGACGTTGTTCCATATCATATCTGAAAAAGTAACTTTTCTAGATCTAAATAAATGAAAATTAAAAATGTATGCGTAAGTTATTGAAACTTATCGAAATTCACTGGACACTTATTTCTAAATAATTGGAATTGGGAGAAGTAGATTCGATGAAACAATATTAAACAGGATCTATGACAAACATTACGAAGTATGTAATTAACTGTTAAAGCAATGAACAAATAAACTGATAAATAAAATAAATTATAGAAACTCCTCACGCTTCTACCTACGCCATGAAGAAAGGAATTTCACTGTAATATTGAAGTAATTGCGTCACAATTCAGCGACAAAAAACTGGTGTGCGGTTAACCGAATGAATAGTACTAGTCAATAACTGCGTGTTGTACTTAACGTTGTTATAGACTATTTATATGGTCCATCGTAATTTCGATCTGATGCGTCCAGTCTCTAATAATAACCAGTACACCATCAAGGTATATATTTTAAAATCATAAATCTAAAAGTAAATTCTATCTCTTTCTAATCACATCATAATACAGGTAGATTATATTATTAAAACTATATACTGGATGATTTTTAATTTAAGTTATTACTTTGCAAGTTCATTGTAGTATTTCGATTGCGCAATTTTATAATCTAACTACAACTTAATTATAATATGTTGCATGTAAACCCTTGTAATTAAAGTAATTACAGAACAAGTTTTTAATTATATCATTTAGATATACCGCAAGAATCTACTACATTAATTCTCCAACGGAGATTAGTGCTGATATGTGCCAAGTTTAATCGATTTGTTCCCTCAAATCCGAGATAGACAATGATAAAAACGTTACTGCCAGTCAACGGAAAGAAGTTAATTGCATGTTTTCTGCAGCCGAATCGTAAAAGAAAAATTATTTTAAAATTACCGAGCGTAGATTCGTGCAAGTTAAATTGCCCCGAAAGGTGACGAAAAGATTTTTTGGTCTGTGTCTTTGGCGTACGAACAAGGAACTGCTCGGGTCGTTAGCTTCAGTGATAGAAAGTGTCACGAGAAACCATTGGACGAGCATTTGAGTTTCATTTGTCATCGGTTGAACAAGTGACCGTCGAGAGACTTCACGTCCTTTACAAACTTTGACCGCTTGACATTCCCTTAATAAATTACTTGAAGTGCAATGATAAAAATGATCGAACGCCTACTTTTTCGAATCTATTTCACTCAATGATGTTGTCTGTTTGAACGATTTCTTATTTTATCTTACTCTTTACTTTTAGAGATTTGTCAAGTAAACACGATAATCAAATATTAAAAGACTTAATTTATCTGCGCTGAATGTTCTATTGCGTAAATATGTACATAAGGATGTTTCTGCTTATTTTTGCTTATCTATACATCTGTAATAACGTATATTATTAGATCGAAAGTTGTTCATGTGTGCGTTAATTATTGTCGCACTCTGAGACTTTTTTTTTGTTAAGTAGAAATAAAGGACTATTATATGACCAATATTATTATAGTTTTATACAGTTTTATACTGAATAATGTGACTTTTTACATTTAAAGCTGTTTCGTCTTATAAACGAAACGAATTTATATATCGTATAGTAAACATAAATATTATTAATTTTGTATTATATATTAAAATATAAGTATTATTCATTTTAATATTACACATTAAATTTAAAGAAATCATAGATTATAGTATTTAAATATAAGAGTCAGAAACAAAATTAAAACCTTCTGTATAATTATATTTTCTTATTGTATTAAGATGCAAACGTTTCACTATAAAATTTATGATACCGCGTATTACATATTTGTCAACAGATATTCATGCCGGCACTATTTATTGCCGCATACATATTTGTCGACCGTTGTTTATGCCGGCACTTATTTATTGCCGCATTTTCTAGATACGTTTCAAATTATATTTTATTAGTGAACGTGCCTCCACATGTATACAGTTAGATTCAAAACTATTTGCAACGTTTGCTGGTTTAGTAAGCAGAATTTACACAAGCAAGGCAGTTCTTTGTAACTTGCCGACCTTTTGTTCGTCATTTAGCCGCATGTGGCCTATTTTGTTAATTGAAGGGAAGGGTAAATTTTGCTTACAATGTTTAAAACGTTTTTAAATAGTTCAGCGCGCGATTACAACAGTAGCAAGTCGCGAACGCAAGTCACTAAGACAAGTCGCCAGTAGCAATTCGCCACAGAACAACGTTCTTACAATACTCGTAAGAACAATGTTCAAGACAACAGTCTACATAAATTACTAACAGTCGCAAGTCTTAACATAATAACGTTCTAGACAAACAGTCGTAAGAACAATGTTCAAGACAGCAATCGACTTTTAATATCAAGAGACACCAATCTCATATTTTATCAAAAGTCATTTCATCTTTCATTATACAACAAATTTTATGTATGAAGTAATGTAAATATGTAAATAAAGGTGTTAAATTGGATGTGCCGCATTTCATTAATAACTGTCACCGAAGAATAAAAAATTAGTGCGTACACGGCCTTACAACCCGTGCGCGGTGAGTCAACATAGGAGCGACGACAAAATCCACTAGTTGCCCCAACAAAAGCAATGTAACACGCTTTAACGTGCCTTCAAAAACTTTCCTTATTATAGGAACTATAGTAGGCTGTAGCTTATGTACCTAATTAAGTAATCAATGATTGGTGCACATGCGAAGCTTTAGAACACTTCAAATTATGACAGTTGTCATACATAAATTCAAATTATCAGCGCATATATTTTTTAAATTATTTTATTATAATGTTACACTTACAACATAAAATACTTATTACTCAAAGTTACTATAGAACTGGCCAAAAATTAGAAAATGGAGATTGGGTTTATTGCAGAAATCAGTGCTTACAGGATTTCCGGCAACATAGGATATTGTTGCCGGAAATCCTGTAAGCACTGATTACTGATTACTGATAACTCGTAAACCTAGCGGTGGAGCACCTAGAAAACGAACAGCAAATTGCATAGAGGATATTCAACGTCGAATGAATAATTCACACAAAAAATCAAACGCAAAACTATCACAAGTTCATTTGTCAAGTGCAACATGTCATACAATTTTAGAAAAGGACTTAGTTTTACTTCCATATAAAATTAAAGCAGTTTCGGAACTCAAACAGATAGATTTTGTTACGAGAACACAGTATTGTCTATGGTTTTTGAATAACATAAATAATAATGACATTCTCGACAAATGCTTCTTCTCGGATGAGGCTTGGTTCCATATTTCAGCATATTTAAGCAAGCAAAATATGAGAATTTGGTCTGCAGAAAACCCTCATGAATTTGTGGAAACTGCGCTACATCCACAAAAAAATAGTCGTCTGACAAGCAGTTTCAAGAAGACGAATTATTGGGCCTATATTTTTTAATCAAACAATAACTGCTGCAGGGTATCAAAAAGCGATGTAAATAGACAGAAAGATAGAAGATACTTTTACGAAAATAAGGTTGCCACCCTGAAATTAAGTTGTCAAAGACATACAAAATGTGTACGATTTTAACTAAAACAATCCTTTCATTTGATGAGGTAAACCAAAACAGAATAGTACATTGCAGAAGACAAAGCCCTCGTTGGTGGGCGGAGTGAGTGTATAATGTGTACATTCTTTCATATATTTGGCAGTCTTTCTACATCATCTCCTTCATCATTTAAACTCTTCTCTCATTTCTGTGTAATTATCATTTCCCAGAACGATTCCGGATTGGAGATGATCTATTTTTGCGATTGTTTTTGTAGATTCTAAAGGATCAGATAACCAGTGCAAAGTATGTTCAGTCAGAAGGACAGATCCTTGCGTGCTATTGCGCTTTTATGCTCCTCCCTGCGTACATCTACTCTGCGGTTCGACTGTCCTCTATACACACGTTCATATATATATAATATATTCCTTTATGTTACTATCACTCTCCTGGAATGCCATTGAAACAAATTTTTGGACAAGTATGATGATAATACTAATAATAATAACAGTAAGCGTACCACAGATATGTGGGTAGAGTAAAATGTTTCCCGGGACTACAGACTAATGAAGTGCTAGATAACTCCACGCCATAATAATAAGTCTGTAATGCCCAAGAAATGATCCGTAATTACACGACTTAAAAATAATAATTAAATATTGAATATTACAATCAACGTTATAATTATGTAAATATAAGGAATAAATAAATAAGAGATCAGAAAAATTTGTTTTTCTAAATAAAAACTAACTGCGCAAAGCCGAATAATATAAAAAATTAACTAGCCTAAGAACTGAGAAAGAAATCTGCGAAAAAGTCTCTGTTGAGAGGGAAACGCTGCGTCACATTGGTTTTCTCTGTAGACACATGAGTGAGGCGGATGGATTTTAAATTAAATGTCAGCCTGTGAAAATTCTTGGCACAAGAAACGGACATTCAATTTTGTTATTTAATAGTTTCCATAAGAAGGTAGCACACTGGTGATCCCTTCCATCCGAGAGCGGAGGCAAATTGTGTCGTTGCAGCAAATCTCCCTGATTTGTTCTAATCAGTCGATAAACTCCATTAATTTTCAACCTAGAGAAGTTTAAAAAATCGCCTATTTCTTTCCTAAAAACTAAACAATAGCTTCATAATTTATTTTGCTGACAATAGAAGCAAAAAGAACATAAGTAATTTCACGTTATTCAAACTGGTAGTAACAAGCAAAATAAAGTCCAGAATTTTTCAAGAGGATGTAGACAGACAGTTTGCAATTGTGGCCTAAAGTACAATTCTGACCCAAATAGTACAGCTAAGACCTTAATGACAGTTTTTATTTCCGACATAGTCTCTTTCGTTCCATAAGATGTCACTTATTAAATAGTGTCATCTTATAGGACGAAACTTGCTTTATCTTTGTTG
The DNA here is from genome assembly GCA_935421215.2 of Melolontha melolontha. Lineage (NCBI taxonomy): Eukaryota > Metazoa > Arthropoda > Insecta > Coleoptera > Scarabaeidae > Melolontha > Melolontha melolontha. The sequence continues at coordinate 40,427,810 of OW285243.1, forward strand.
GGTGATTTCAGTAAAATGTAAATACAGATACAAATCATTTGTTTAATTGATTTGTATCAATTTGTATACATTGCTTCACTAGCTTGACTGATGACGCCTAGATGGCAGAAACATATGTATTAAGCAGAAGTAAATGCTGAAAATACGAGGTGTATTGTCCATGTGTACAGTTACAGATATGTAAATTATTTACATGTCTGTTTCATATTGTTCATATTGTAGTTTTTATTTCCATATATATATTATTAATTATAGACTGTGATGATTTCATTGAAACGTAATGCGTGCTAATGCCATACTACTATGTACCAGTATATATTCTTGTGAATAAAGTTTGTTGATGAAATCTCTTGTTATCTTACTTTTGGAATCATCCCGGTAACATGCCAATTTCCGTATACACAGAATATATATTCAGACGCTAACCTATCAGTTATTTTTTTATCAACGTATTTTATCTACAATCCTCAATGTATGAAATTATGTGATAGTTCTTTATACTTCAGGGAACATAGATTTCTAGGAGGAAGTATTTGTAATTTGTTAAGTGTTATTCTGTACACGTAAAACCTCCTGGATAAATTCCAAAGTACCAACAGTATGTACATAAAAACTAGATTACTATCAAATAATGGATTATGTTACCCAAATTTAACCATTTTTACCAGTATCTGATTTCTTCTTCATTTCAAGATTGAATAAACAAGTAGAGAATCGTAGGAATGTAACGCGCGCCATCCACCGCCAAGATGGTCCATAATTTAAATAAAGAAATTAATTAATTAAACTTTATCAACTTAACTATCGCACAGGATTAAAATTTATTTCAGGAGCGGGAAATTATATTGGAGACGGACATTTCTCATTTATATTACGTTGCTCGTTAGTAGCACGTTAAAGACCGGTTAATTTTATTGATATTATTTTTCCCGGAATCACATTCTCCGGTTAAATTAAAATTTAAACTCAATTTTGCCACTGTTCGATTTTGTATTAGCATTTGGATTATATCTCACTGGACAAAAGAAGCTTGACAGGGCTTCGAAGTATCCGCTCTTGTCCGTTGATGTGCCTGAATGCGTTGAAGTGCGAAGGTATTCCTCTGGTTAAAACATTTAGGCGAAATCAAATTAAAAGGTGAATGTTGTCTAAAGAAAGACAACATTGAAAACTTACATGAAATAGACTATATGCCAGAGTAAATTAAATATCCAAGTGGTTTTCGCAACTCATCAAGAATTAAACTAATTTAAAAAATCTACAATAATGGCAACTTGCATAAATTTACAACTAATTCTAAGAATGTTTTGAAATATGTGGAGTAAGTATATATACACCTAGATATCTTAGAAATAGCAATAGTTCTAAATTTCCTTGGTATTTTAATTTTAGTGTGTTTAAGCGGGGTTAAAAGTTTATATTTAATGGTTAACTACTTCATATTACTTTGTCGTCTTAAAATTTTGAAGCATACCTTTTCTAGTTATTGGACAAATAGCATAATAACCTCTTGATTTACAAGGCCGTTTATAGGAGATATAGGAGGCCGATGTTTCAAATATGTATGTTATGATAGTATCATCCAATACGTAATGAACTACATACATTACCATTCACGCAAGGATAAACATTTTTAATACAAAGGTATTTTTAATAATATAAAATATTATTAAAAATCTGGTGTGAATCTTTGTATTATACAAAACTTGTGGGGTTTACATACTCATGTATGTTTCAATTATTCTGATAAACATTTTTATTTTTCAATAAAAATTATAAATTTAAAATAAAATTTGCAATTGCACAATTTACAAGAAGATGGACGAATTTCTTATTTTCTTGGCCGTAATTATAATACGAGATAGAAGTAATATTTTTGGGAGTAGTGGGCGACTAATTAAAACAATATTTAATTTGACGTTTCAGTACTATATATGTATAGTACCTTTTTCAAAACTGTAAAAATTTATTTAAATGTTAAAAATGGTAAGAGAACGATACCATAATAAATATACTTACATTAAATTTTGGAGGTGTTAATATATTGTGACGTATGTGTTACGCATTGCTAATTAAAACTAAACTTTTGCGTTAGTAGGTGTTTTCGGTTATGTGTTTGTTTTTAAGCTAAAATACAAGAAATAAAATTTCGTGCCCATTCGTTGTTCGCCAAAACATTACAAAAGCCAGAAGTTGCAGGGCTTAAACTATTATAAATTGTATTTACACCACATTGGATGCCAAACTGTTATCATAGTAATACCTCGAGTTCTATTGTTCATGTCGCCGAAATTTAATTCCTTAACTTTTGCAATTAGAAACAATTTATTTTACACTGCTCAACTTTTGAATTGGTACACTTACAAGAACATATATAAATAACAATTTACTACTTTTTCAGCAACACTTTCTTGCTTAATTGATAGTATATGGTTCTGGGAAATACTTTTAAGGCGAAGAATTAAAAGAATAAATCTTAAATAACGAATTTCAAATGTTTTAATAGAAAAATAACAAAATCTTCATTTTAGTATTACAGAAAAGTTTGCTTTGGAAAGAAAAGATAACCAAATACTTAAGGATTAATAATGCGTGGGACCTCCTCTAGCTCTTATGACCTCCTGGCAGCATCTTGGAATGCTGGAAATCAAATTCCAAATGTAATGCTGAGGAATATTTTGCCATTCTTCCAAAACGGCAGTTCGGAGCTGATGGTGATTGTTTGGATCCACTCCTCATGATCTTATCAACCTCTTGATATTACCCCCATACGCTCTCTATGGGATTAAGATCTCGAGAGATCGCTGGCCAATCCATTTGCGTAATATTGTTCTCTTTAAAAAAATGCATTGATTTGTCTTGTACTATGAGGACGCGCTTTATCATCAACAAACACAAAACCATCGCTTATTTCATTAGCAAATGGCAACACTACAGGTCGTAATACCTCATTAAGATACCTGACACTATTCATTGTAGCATTTCCAAGCATAACTAATTCAGTACGACGAGTCGCAGAAATACCTCCCCAAACAGTAATTGAACCACCTCCATAAGCTTGATGGCAAGTCACGTTGTTCTCAATATAGCGTTCTCCTCTGTTTCTCCAAACTCTAACTCTTACATCTGAGCTATGGAGACGCACTCTGGTCTCGTTACTAAATGAACAATCACCCCAATCTTCAACATTCCAATTTACATGTTAATGTGCCCACTCTAGCCTTCTTCTTTTGTGAGCTCTGGTCAACAATGGGCATATTTTAGAAGATTTGGACCTTAAATTTACCCCGTGGAGCCTTCTTCTTACTGTTTGAGTGGATACTTGAGTACCTGTTGCATTCAATAACTGAATTTGGAGTGTTCTTGCAGTAGAAAATCTATTCCTTCGACACTGAATCGTAATTAAACGGTCCTCCCTGTCTGTTGTACTGCGATTTCGCCCTCCACCGTGTCTATGTTTGACAGATCCAGTATCATTAAAACGCATTCGAACTCTTCTGATCACATTGTGGCTCACATTGAAATGGGCAGCAACAGTTCTTAGCGATCACCAGTCATAAGCATTCCCATAGCTTGGCTCATCTCTTCAGTACTTAAACGCCTTAATGGCATCTCTAAAATGCAATCAAGCACTCTGCATTAAAGCTTATTCGAAAAATTAGCAAAAATTGTCTTAAAACTTGAGAAAAGTATAAGCGCCGCGAGCTCAGTAATTGCACTTATGACAGATAATTATAACAAACAACAATGGAGTCGCAAATGGCATTCGATAGACATTTGTTTGCATTCCGAAACACAGCCCTGATCATATAGGAAGTCCTGCCTAACGCCTACGATGGATTATTTATTTTTACTGCATGCCATATAAGTGTACCAGTTCAAAAGTTGCGCAGTGTATATATATATATAATTATTTCTTGACGTTGGCATGTTATAGTAGATTAAATTGTCGGCGATTTAAGGTCTGTTTTACTTTGATATGTATATATTTAAAATAATCTTACCTGTTTCGGCACATAATGCATTTTTCAAAGAAATTTAAAATATAAATGACAGTATATTAATGTCATATATATATATATATACATATACAGTCGACACTGTTTACAGTGAAACTCTATATAGTGAAAAACTCTTCATAGTGCAATTTTTTCAAGCCCTAGAATATTTTAATGAAATTTCATGTAAAAAGCCCTGCATATAGTGAATCTGTAAAATAGTAACACTCTATATAATAAAAATATTTATCGGAATTTCATGTATAAATTTTTATGCATTTATTGAGATTTTGGCCACTTCGGGTTTCCCATTTCTACCTAACATTAGCACGAACTCCATTTTTATGACGCACTGTTTTGAAAAGGTTCTTAACGCGTTAATAACGCTAAATCAGGTACAATAGATTTCTGTGAGAATCCCGGGGAAAGCCCGTTTTATATGTATGTAGTCGAGGCCTAGATTACATATGTAAACAAACAGGTTCAATTTGTTTTTGTTTAACAATCAGTTAAGATGTCCAAGGGAGTGTGTTTCAGTTTAGCTGAGAAAATTAAAGTTAAAGGGTGACACTGATGGTTGGAGCAAACATCAATGACTCAGAAAAACTGAAATTACTGCTGATAGGTAAAAGCAAAAATCCCTGTTGTTTAAAAGGAGTTACATCTCTGGAGTTAGATTACGCCAGTTATAACAAGAAGGCATGGATGACTTCTGAGATTTTCGAAAGATGGATCAAAGAACTGGACACGAAAATGAAAAGCCAAAAGCGAAAGTTTACGATGTTTATAGACAATTGTCTTGCACATCCAATTAATGTAAGTAAAAAATTAACGAATATTGAACTGATCTTTTTTCCACGAAACACGACCTCCAAATTGCAACCTATGGATCAGGGTATTATAAAAAACATAAAACATCATTACCAAAACAGAATTGTCCACAAAATTGTTAACGCGATTGATAACAACCTTCCAGTCCAAAAATTGATTACCCTTAAAGAGTGTATAACCGAAGTCGCTAAAGTATGGAGTGAAAATGTTTGTCAGAAAACAATCAAAAATTGCTTTTCTAAAGCAGGTTTTACTAAAAAAATTGACGACGCTACCTTAAGAAAACAATGGGGTATTCTACAAAAAACTGTTACCGTGGACGCAGATTTTTTACTTGAAGATTTGTTAGAAATCGACAATGATGTTGGCACGACAGATCTCCCAACTGACCAAGACATAATTGACGATTTAAAAAGTATAGAAGATCATGAAGAAGAAACTGAAACCGGGGAATTTCCTGCTAAATTTAGTGAAAATGAAATAATAAATGCATTTGACATTGTGCGAACTAGTCTCAGGGGCCAGGAAAGTGTACCTGATCAAATCTTTATGCATTTGAATAAATGCGAGAATTTTGTTGAGCAACAGTAATGTTCAAAAGAAAATAACTGATTATTTTTCCTAGTACATAATATGTAAGTACATACATGTGTTATTTAGCAATTTCTCAAGACTACACAAAATTTAAATGTAGATACATATTAACAGATTCTGCATTATGTATTCTATTTATTTCGTATGTAGTATTTAGCCCTGTACATACATATATAATGTGTACAGTATGTACATTTGTATTTAAACTTTCAAATGTTTAATAAGATCTTTTCTACTAATTCAATTTTGTGATTTGTTTTTTCTTTATATAGTGAAAAACTCTTTATAGTGAAATTTCGGTCAGCATTTTGGTCTTTCACTACATAGAGTGTCGACTGTAAATTGAATTTAATAGTTTTTTCTTTTCTTACATTTACCTTATATTTACACATATATTATACCAAACATAACTTCTTAATAACTAAATAAACCTGTTGATTTTATTAAGTTCCTGTCACCAAAATTATAGTCCTCTCACTTCTGTCTTCTTTTTACACTTATGAACTTTAACTCTTGCCTTCTTCGTTCCAATCCTTTTATCCTTAATTAAATTTCTTTCAATTGTATTAATATATTATATATTTTTCAATAAATTATTTCTTCACCTTATTGTAGTTATAAACTTTAAAACCTTTGTTTTTCACTTCTTTATATCCTCTTTCTCTGTTTGCGTCTTACAAATCTCCTTTAACCATTCACTTACTAATATAATACTTTTGAATTATTATTTTCAATTTCCTATTGTGAAATAAATTTGGAGGACAGCGTGTTTTAGGCTTTAATATAACCCACGCTATTCGCCTTTTTTTCCCTTTTCCAGTTCACTTTAGTGTCAATTTTTAAGTTTCTTGCAATGAAATATAATTGAATTGATTCGGCATTTACTTGATGAATATCCATAATTAAGAATAGAAATAAAACTACAGTTTTAATCTTCACTTTTAATTATTACTCGTAAAACGACAATTGTTTCGCCAACACAGTGGCTTCCTCAGGTGTTTACCTCTAAACAGTACGTTACAAACTTAGTAATCTTTTCCTAATATTTGAATGTTAATTATATTATGAAGTGACATATCGTAATTTAATACTCTCGCTAAACATGTGGTATAGTTATAACATAAAAAGGCCATCCCTATATTAAAATATTTTAATTAGTTATATTAATTAGATAATTGCATGTATTTAATTGTAAGTTTGTAACGTACTATTTAGAGGTAAACACCTGAGGAAGCCACTGTGTTGGCGAAACAATTGTCGTTTTACGAGTAATGATTAAAAGTGAAGATTAAAACTGTAGTTTTATTTCTATTCTTAATGAAATATAACTTAATTTATTATCTGTAAGTGTTCTATATAAATATCCAAATTAAAAATTCTATTCTCGATTTCTACCACTTCAATAATAATTTAAATTAAATACATGCAATTATCTAATTAATATAACTAATTAAAGTATTTTAATATAGGGATGGCCTTTTTATGTTATAACTATACCACATGTTTAGCGAGAGTACGAATTACGATATGTCACTTCATAATATAATTAACATTCAAAAATTAGGAAAAGATTAAGTTTAAGATTAAGATTAAGTAATTAAGTTTAGAAATTTTACAATTAAAGAAGTAGATATTAGTTAATAAAAACAAAAGAAATACAGGCAAAATGAATGTAAATTTAATAATGTAAAAAAGAAGCCGTGGAAAAATAAAAATATTATCAATTGGCGTCCTTTTGTGTAAAGCGTAATACACGCATTTTTGATGTGGTGGATTTCGAGCGACTCTTTCATAACCTGGGACAATAGTGTTCGATTTAAATCATAAAGATGGACGACTGATATGAAGATGACAAGAGAATCAAGGATGTTACCCATGTCTCGAAAACGAGTAATGGTACGATATTTGGAACTATCACCGGTGTTGCACATTATTTCTCACTTTATACAATGCAACGATATCGAGCGGCTATAGTACAGGGTCCAGCATTGAAACTATTATTTCGTCAAAATGTTTTGGGTGAGAGAGCAACACTCGATTGCAGTAGAAACCTACCTTTCACGAGACAGTCGATCATCGCGGTGCAGCGGGCGTTCCATCTTCGGTACAATATTCCCCTTGAGGTGCTGTTTCTACACAGGGATCCGTCTTATCGTGGGTGGAAGACCTTAGGGCAGTAGGAAATGTGTTCTGCAAGAGACCAGGAGCAGCACGGACCGTTAGAACACCTGTGAACATCGAGGTAGTCCGAGCTTCAGTTTAGCGATCTGCTGAGCACTCTGCTTCAAAACATGTGGCTGACCTGGAGTTGTGAGATCGTTTAACTCGCCGAATTTCTCTAACTTTTTTTTAATAACCTTCACTTTCATCCATATAAAATGGTAGTAGCACAACAATTTTTCGAACGTTCACTTCCATCCATATAAAATGGTAGTCGCACAACATGACTTGGTTTCACGATAAACGGCAAACGCGAAACGCTCCTTGAGAATTTGCGTCTTGACGCAGTTGTGTGGTTCAGCGATGAGGCACATTTCCACAACTCAGGGTGAGTTAGCAAACAACATATGAGTTATTGGAACGGTATCAATCCAAGGGAAGTTCATGAGAGGCCTCTTCATTCGACTTGGGTCACAGATATAAAGAGTAGGGATCATTGGGCCACATTTTTTCGAGGAAGACAATCGCACGGTAACAGTAAATTCGGAGCATTATGTGGCCATTATTGCTAATTTCTTTCTGCCAGCTCTTGAAAATATTGCTGTTGGTGAAGTATGATTTCAGCAAGATCGGGTGACTGCTCCATAACGAATTTCAATGCGTGTTTTGAGAATAAATTTTCCAGGGCGACTTATCTCCAACAGAGATGTCTCGTGCCCCGCACGCTCGCCAAATTTATCCCCATGTGATGATTTTTGTGGGGCTACCTCAAATTGAAAGTCTATAACAACCGTCACGCAACTCTTGAAGCAATAAAAACAATATTCATCATGAAATAGCCAACATACCGGTTGCTATACTGAAGAGGGTCCACTTGCACCTCAGAAATCGGCTACAATAATGCATCGACAGCAACGGAAGTATTTTTTTTAAACAGTTTGTTATCAAACTTCCCATGTTAGTGAATAATGCTGATAAAAGAAAATTTTAAAATGTAATGTATACTTTCATTTGAAAAAAGAATTTTTCAATGCCGGGCCCTGTATTTGCACAATTCCATAATATAAACAGCATTCACTGATCGGCTACCAAACAAACTGACATATTACATATCCGTGATGACACACTTATATTGATATGAAATTCCCTTAATTTATAATTTCGTACAAGTGTGCAACATGGACGCTAGACTATAAACTTATAAAAAACGTGCATCTGGATGAATTTGGAAACAGTATTCTAATATCTATTCAAATTACCTAAATAATGAATGTCCAAATATAAAATACCCATCTTGTTATGAATATTAATAATATTAAAATATTTAGTCTATTATAATAGCAATCAATATTTTATGTTTAAATATAAAGATAATAGGTTTTATTAGCATGCAAATTACTCCGATTCTAAATGATGAGACATTTTCATTTTATTGTTATATTTATGATAGTCGATTTATATTGCCGTGCAAAATTACATGCAACTTGACACAGCATGAAATATCTATGGATAGCTATATTAAATTAAGTTCAATCATGAAATTATAATAAAGACCGAGTTGTGTGTTTCTTAATGATATTATTGCGGATAAATAAAGAGCCCTTAATTTTGTATACATCGTTCAAGTGATTTATTTTTTTCTTACAAGTAACTGAGGATTAAATAAAAATTAGTAATAGCAACATGGAAAAAATTGGGCAATAAATTGGAAAATCTTTATTTAATAATACTTTAATAATAATAATTTATTGTTCAACAGATAACAATATCCAATTAGGGAACAAACAAAAAAGAAATAAAATAAAAAATGTACACAACAACATAACCGAAACTAGAGCAACTTAACTAAAACTAACCACGTTACCTAAGGTGACTGATTCTACTAAGTAAAAGAAATTCTGTAATATGTCACAAAAACAAATCGTACCAAATGAAAATATAAATAATAACAATGAAAAAGTAAAAAAAATACAGTAATGAATTCTGATAATACATATAATAAATAATAATAATAACCATGAAACCATGAAAATAAGATAAAGTTAGAAAATTTATATTAAATTTGAAACTGATGGTAAGGTAATACATCGAATGTCTAGAGAATAACTGATTAATGTTACAGAAGGTGCAGATTATATGCAGCGTCGCACTGAGCATTAAATTAGTTCTTGCTGGCCAACAATGAAAGGTATTACAATGACGTGCAGAATATATTCAAAGCATCAAATGTGATAAACGCAAAACTCTCATTCTTAATAATAATTTATTTAAATAAATTTTGTTTATATGTTGACAAGTAAAAATTTATATATAGCAAAGTTTTGGTACTAGGATTTAATTTGAAATGAATGAATTAAGAAAAGTTATAAAAGTCGAAAAAGATAATTGTATACAGTGAAAGAACAAAAGAATAAAGGTTTTAAAATTTTTCAAACATCAATAAAAGTAAAAGAATTATTAGAGAAAACAAAGAAATACTATAATTTTATAGAAAAAGATGACATAGAATTTTTTACAGGATGGTGGGGAATTTAATTTAAAATTAGTAATTAGTAAATTGCAAAGAAGTAAAGGCCAGACATTTTCAGTCTTGGCCTGCAGCGCTGCTTCGGGCAATGGAAAACACGACAGCAATGCTTCGGGCAATAGAAAACACTTATGCGCCTTTGAATAGATAGGCAAGGGGTATGTTAAAGGAGATTAACAGGTATTTGTAATACTTTGTCAATAAATTACATTTTTCAGATCAGTCCCATTATTTAATTGTCACACCTCATGTAAATATAGAGACAATATTTTTGAAAAGGAATATTGAAAACAAAGAAAAATTATCAAAAAGTATTGGATTTCTGCATGACAAAGTGGCCGTACAATTCAGGAATGTAGTGACATGTTATGGATAGTAGTAAATAAGCGTATTATAAAATTTTTAAACCTAGAAACAGTGAAGCCGAGAAAAAATTCTTCGAGATAGAAGAAAAATTTGCCAGAGGATGCCTTAAGATAGGACATTTCAGGATTTTAATTAGCAAAGTCCTCTTTTCTAAATATTAAAACTAAAATACTACTACATTATTAAAAAAAGTCATCGTAATATAATAATTCCAACTTCATTTAAATAGAATAGTATCCATATCTACAGCTGAAAGAAGAACAAACCGTTAAAAGTCAAGGAAGGAAACAAAATACACACTAACCAGCAGTAAGAATTACATCCGAATAGAATTCATAGGCATCAGGATTCTACACGCCAACTGAAGGAAGATTTTCACCTTAAAAGCAAATAATATGAAACAATAATAGGCTCAAGAGGTGCGCAATTTACAAAAACAAGAAGAATAACAATACATGAAAGGAATTTAATTGAAATTTGTAAAATATAATGAGATAACATTTACTGAAAGGGCATAAATCCATTAATAACAGTATTACAACATCAAATACAGTATTAATTAAATAATAAACTGAAATTTTGGAAAATTAGAAAATTTTAACAGATAAATTAAAATGTTTAACATACAAAATATTAATTAAAATAATTACCTGAATAGTAATAGAAAAAATATGGCTAATTTTCAATACTAATAACATCAAATTCCAAAAAGGCATTCAAGAACTAAGAAGAAGAGGTACTGAAAAATTCGAATGGGTTTTGTCTGAAATTAAATAAATAATACGTACTTCGTATTAGTCAAGTTAAACATATACGTACCTCGTGTAAAAAAAAAAAACTAAAAATAGTATCAGTCAAGAGTCGACAAAGCTAAGTAAAAACAAATAGCTATTAAAGAAATTAGGTACTGCCTAAATATTAGATAAAAAAGAAAATTGCCAGAAGAAGAAAGAGCTATCTGTCATCAAGTAAAATAAGGTCAGATAAATGCCAACAAAAATAAAACTATTTTTGTAAATATCAAATCATTATTATAAAAATATGAATATAATTCATACACCAAATTCAAGATTAAAGCATCATATTACATAGAATCACACAGAATTTCAAATACATGAGATATCCTTTGTTCTCGTATATCGAGGATCCACGAACCCAATTTAAAAAAAAAAGAAAATAACAGTTTAAAAAAAAATTAAATATTAAATAAACACCTGAGAAATAAAAAGAGCTAGTAGGGGAAAAAATAAATTAAAGAACACCACGTCCATTTATAATTATCCTATTTAAAATACTAATGATATAATATTTAATATATTTTGAAAGAATACATTTGTATTCAATATAAAAGTTTATTTATCTTATATTATAAGTAAGAGATTTTTAAGAGGTAGCAGGCGCGCACAAATTACATGCATAATAGTAGCTTTTAAAAAGAATCCACCATTTGGTTCTAGGTGACTACGATATTATTGATTTCTTGATTAAAGAAAAGATCTTAAGTGGCATCATTATTATGACAATAATGACTTGCAAACAGTTGCAATGCAACATTTTGAAAGAATAAAATCTGATTATTTTTACAAGAGACAAGAGTATAGAGTTTTTAATTAATCTGTGTAATAAATGCATGCATAAATGATAACAAAAACAACTAAAGATAATCGTAAGATATATGTGAAGAACCAGCCTATTGAGAGAGTAAGACAATACAAATACCTGGGCACGATCATTAATGAGAACAATGACAGCTCCCAAGAAATACGAGTCAGAATAGAACAGGCGAGAAGCACCTTTACAAGGATGAAAAGGCTTTTCTGCTGCCGAGATTTAAACCTTGACTTAAAAATACGACTGATGAGATGCTATGTGCTGTCTATACTATACTATGGGATGGAGGCCTTGACGCTGAAGGTAACCGACATGAGGAGACTGGAGGCATTTGAGATGTGGGTATACCGGAGAATATTGAAGATCTCATGGGTAGAGAGAAAAACCAACGTAGAAGTGATGAGACGTATGCATAAGGAGAGAGAAGTGATTCCGACAATTAAGAGAAGAAAACTGCTGTACATGGGACATGTCATGAGGGGAGAAAAATATCAAATACTACAAATAATTATGCAGGGAAAAATCCCGGGCAAGAGATCTATAGGAAGAAGACGGAATTCATGGCTGAAGAACCTTAGGGACTGGTTTGGATGTAATAATAATGAACTGTTTAGAGCTGCGGTTTCAAAAGTAAGAATTGCTATGATAATTGCCAACCTTCGAAGCGGAGACGGCACTTAAAGAAGAAGAATAAATGCATGGGAATTAATCGATGTTATATTGAAAACTAAAATTATAAAATTCGAAACTTTATTTTTTCTGTCAGGTCGGGAACATATGGCAATTTCCTCGTATATACAGGCATAACCTATGGCCCGTACAGCATTTGGAGATAACAGACATAAGACTAGTTATTTTGAGCAGAGTTTGCCTCAGTAAAATGTTTCAGGTTAAAAAGATGCAAGTTGTTGAAATAGAAAATTATGAAAACACAACGCAATTTATTGAATATTAAAAAAATGTTTTAATGTACTCTAGTAAATATTGAAAGTGTCACCGTTAACTTCAATACATTTTCTTATGATTTTTGTCAAATGACTTCTCACATTCGGAAAGATATCTTGCGAACTTCTTGCAATCTTGAATTTTTTGTTCCGTCTATTGATTTCATTAGCATATACCAAAGCCTCCATATTACCCCACAGATAATATAACGGTTTAATATATAGCTTAGGAGGCGGCTTAGGAAATTAGCTACCACAACCATCGATGCGGAAAACGCTGATCCAAATTATTTCGAACAATACACATAAACTGTGGTTAGGCACCATCTTGCATGAAATACATATTTTTTCTTACATTCAGAGGTATATCATCCAAAATGTCTAGTAAATCGTTTTGTAAAAAATGCAAATGTTATTGTTCATTAAGTCTATGTGGAAGTTAAAATGGATAAATCAAGAAATCGTCGATAATATCACACCAAATATTTATTGAAAACTCGTATTGGAAATGTCTTTGCCTAGGTAGGCATAGATTTTCCAAAGGGATGATTATTTCTCCATAGTGGAATTATTTTAAACTCTAACTAATCCGCGTCTTGTATAAGTTTGCCCGTATGTAAATAATATCTTTTTTAGGAATTTGGGATCTTCGTTTTTTATTTAGAATATTTTGACAAAATTCTAAGCTGGCTTGTAAATCTTCTGGCAATAAATTTTGAACGAACGTAAAATGGCACGAAAACAAATTTTCTGCATGGCTGATTCTTGAGACGGTTGATGTACCGATTCCCGCAGAAGCTTCCAAACTTCTAGTGCTTAATTCAGGATTTCCACGATTCTGACCTTCTTGTTCGACTATTACAGTTTTTGGTCATCCGTCTGGATTTTTGTTATAAAACAAACCTGTTTCAACTAACTGGTTGAATATTCTTTGAAATATTTTCGGTCTTGAATGATTCTGGTTCTATATAATTCTTCATACCGTTGAAGTGCATCATATCTGCTGTAATTTTCTTCGGCATAAACGCAGAGTATATCCAGTAAATCACGGTTAGAAAACATATTAAGCCTATATATTTTTAATTGGAAAGATTTCAGTACTTGGATAATGTAAAAACTAGTTTTTGGCGTACATATGACAGGAAAAGGTAGAAAACATTGAATGATTTGTCAATATTAAAGGCGTACTTTGTGAATTAAATATTTTTCACCAATCAGTAAAATATGCAACGAAACATTCAAATGCGAAAATCCGGAGAACTGCTTGAAAAGTAACTATCACTTTCAACACCCTGTATTTTCTTAACCTGAAACATTTTACTGAGGCAAACTATGTTCAAAATAACTATTCTTATGTCTATTATCTCTATCTATGCTGTATGGCCCATATGTTATGGGACACCTGTATAATATAGCAAATAATTCCTTGTTTTATTAATTATATTTCACATAATGTATCAGGTACCGACATTATGATCAACATGAACATCAATATTTATGTACAAATATTAATCTGCCCAACTCACTCCCTATCCAAACATTTCTTTACCGTAAAGTTTTATTATAGCCTAACAAAGATACTTTTCCCTCAATAAAGGTCCCAAATGAAACGCACGGGAGAAAAACAACGTTATAAATTAGAAAGTTTTTCTGCTACTATATGCTACTGGTCTAAAATAAAATTTACGACGTGTTCGGGATATTTTCAAAAGAGGAAAAAAGTGTACCCGAAGAAGTCGGTAACTCATAAAATCTTCAGTTTTGGTGAAACTCGAATAATAAAACTTTACAAATCATCGAGGAAAGTAATATAGTTTATTGGGTAAAGCCGTAAGTCGGATATGTAATTTTTGGTAGCTAACATCGACTGACCATAGAATGGGCCAACAAAAATCGAAGAATCTTTTTCCAGAGCCCAAAATTTATGTTAATAGTCCCTTATAAATATGTCACGGTTGACCTAAAATCGAAGTAAATCCGAAAATTATTACCTCTACCTAGAACGGCACTTTACTCCTATAACGTCTACATGAATACACTTCGGTACTGTATTATCGGTTTTAATATTTTAAATATGCGTTTTATAGGGAGCTTGTGGGCTTAATGGAGAATATAATGCAATAACACATGTTCTCTAGATGTAGCTACACATGTACACATTACATTAATTAGAAACTGTGCTTAATAATGATGGACTTTCTTTATATTAATCGTCACTAATCTATAAATTATGTATACATATTTAAATAATAACCCAAAAACTGACAAATTTAATTTTTAACCTACAAAATTAAAAGCCCTTTCAAATTTCTCTCTGTGATTTGTCTAATTTCACTATGCAATTAGTTTTAGTGAATGAATTAGTATAATTACCATTTAGCGTGCTTTCAAACAATATTTATTTAATATACTCACACGTATTAATCATTGTAGTGGTGTTTATTTACAATTCTACCTAACTATTATAATCTGAAACGCAATTTTTTAATATTTTCGTCTGTTATTAATATAATATGTAGAACAGGTAATTCAAATTTAGCTCCTATAAATTACTTTTCAGAAAACTGTTTCATATATTGAAAAGTTCAAGTGATTATAATTTTTATTACCTCAACCTCTTGACGGCCGAATTTACTTGCAGGATCAATATTATTCTTTCCTGTGATTATTTAAGTTCAAACGTGTTTAATAAAATAGCTGAGTAATATGTCAAACCGAATTTTTTTATTAATTTAAAGAAAAATTTAATTGTTCCAAAAATGGAGAAATGGTCCATTACAGCCTACAAATAAAATTCAGCATATCAATTCCATCTTTTGTTCCTACATGAATGGACTTGACATTTTACGCAGAAAGTATAAATCTGTTAATTTTCTTTTTCCATTGGAAGATGGCCTATTTTGTGCCTGCGTACATCAACTTGCTTTTGTAGCAAACGCTACAAAACCACATTGGTTTTGTAGCGTTTTTCTTTTTCTTGTCTTGATATTCTGCTTCAACATTGGTACTACTAGGTCAGCCTCTCTTCTTGGTAATTTATGTTTCCTTTCGCCACATAGGTTTTGTAGCGTTTTTCTTTTTCTTGTCTTGATATTCTGCTTCAACATTGGTACTTCTAGGTCAGCCTCTCTTCTTGGTAATTTATGTTTCCTTTCCCATTAAACAAAGTCCTTCAGTTACCTCTGCTCCAAACCCTAGTGAATCCAAGATATCCTTTTGACCTAGTCCTGCTTTGAAAATGTCTTGTTTGTATCTCAACCATACTACTCGCCTCATGAAGCTGTTATACTGCTTTATCATACCGTGAGTTTTTTTTATTTCTATACATAGCCTATGTTCAGTTTCAAAAGAACGCTTCAATGCATGGGAATATTATGCATTATATGTTTTGACAAATGTCAAAGTCAATGTCAGTAATGTGCATAAACGACATAATATTTTAGCAACAATCATTTCGTGAAGTTAGAATAAGACGTGTTGATTTTTGCGAAACACTATTTAATTTATTAAATGAAAATCAAAATATGTTGAAGAAAATACTTTTCACTGATAAAGCGTCTTGTTCTTCAAACACGTATTGTTCCTCGATTTTAAAATCTAACCATTGAAGGTTCCTGGTTTCAAATGGATTGAGCCCCATTCATTCAACTGCAGCAATTACAAATTTTCTAGATTCAAGTCTTCCTAATCGATGGATAGGGAGGTTTGATCCAATAGTTGGGCCGGCCTGTTCGCCAGATTTATCGCCAAATGATTTTTGTTTGGGGATACCTTAAATCTAAAATTTATGATACCTAATGTAATTTTCACTAACATTGAAGATTTAAAAGCACGCATAAGTACAGCCTGATTCGAAAATACAAACCAAACCGGATTTTTTATTCATATTTCATAATCGACTCGCATATTATATGGAATGTGAAGGTGAATATTTCTAATATTTATGAAAAAGTTAAAGAATTATAAATAAAAACAAACTTTTTTCAATTTACCATAAAATTTATTTTAATATTGTTTGTGTAAGTTAAATATAAGTTAAATTACGACAAGTGATCACACTCGCATTGTTGGTTGTATAACGTTCCCATGCATTAAAGTATTTATTTTAAAACTGAACATAGGTGTATTTATGAGTTATATTCAGTAATATAAAAAACCCACGGTACCTATATGGACGAGAAATATGTACTTTGGTCTTAGATTTACGATTAAATCGCTCCACTTTATCCATTGGCTAGGATCCACAAAATGTGGTGACAAAAGACACGTCATACCACTTCATTGCTCGAATTTTAATATATCGATATATAAGTCGATCCTTCGTAAGTCCTTCAATCTTATTTTTTCATTTCCTTATCACTTTG
This sequence comes from Melolontha melolontha, assembly GCA_935421215.2. Lineage (NCBI taxonomy): Eukaryota > Metazoa > Arthropoda > Insecta > Coleoptera > Scarabaeidae > Melolontha > Melolontha melolontha. The sequence goes on from OW285243.1 coordinate 40,445,205, forward strand.
GAACTGTAATCCAGGAAGTCGATCTTTTGTCACAGACATCTCCTAAGCTTGTTATACCATCTTTATGAAGCATTGTCAGCAAATTTAGAGATATAAATCAGTTGTCGAAAAAGAGTACGTGGTTCTGATGTTTAGGTATTGAAGCCAAACGGAGGACGATGTTTCCACTAGCTCCAATATCCTTTTTTCCGGACACTGACAGTGTATTGCCAGTATATATTTCAAAATCATGAGAAAGTCCATTGCAATCGCATAAGACAAATATCGTGTATCCCCGCTTGTTCGGTTTTTTTGGGATTATATTGTTTCAAAGCAGACCGCTACAAGTTGTTCGTCGATGCATAGCATTTGAGGTTTGGTTTTAGTAATGAATTTTTGTTTTATATAAGTTGCTATATAAGTTACTATAGGTCTAATTTTGAGTAATTTATCACGATCAGGATCATTTCTATTTTGAAGTAATTGAGTATCATCGTTGGTAGACCAAAAATTGACATGTAGACAACAGTACTAATAATTTTTTCTAATTCGGAACGGGTGTTACGTGTTAGAAAAAAAAGGTACATTTTACTTAATTAAATCGTTATTCGTTCTTTGTGGTGCCGCAACCAGTTTTGCTTCCATAGAATCGTGCAATAGATGTCGCCCTTAACTTTTGAATTGTCCGATGTTCATGTCCGACGCGTGACCGGCTGCGTGCGTCTATCTGTATTCCCTCGTTGAACGTTCGTTGCATTACTTGGTTCTTAGTTAGATACGAACAAGGTTTTTGTGGTAAGAAATATATTAATTATTGGTACTTTGTCTAATAGTTGTCTCTTATCCTTTTATGATTTATTTTTATCGTAGGCCTGTATTTATATTTTCTCCTGCGGTTTCGACACGTGGGACTTCGCAGATACCAGGCGATTGACGTTCTCGTTACCTTCCATCTCCAGTCAATTCAAGGGGGTCGAATTTCGGATGAAGACCGTGTGAAAACGGCTTCATTTCACCATCATTAGAGGAATTTTTCCAAGGCGTGGTTCTTAGGGAAAAAAACTAACGTTCTAGAACATTATTCGACGTCACCAACATGGCGAATTTCCGATGACATCTATGGCCGCAGTGATTTGGGTGAATTACATAGGAGTTTAATGAAATAGTATTCAACAAAATCACTTGGGAGGGCATTTCCCATAAAGGTTGTAATTTAGACGTTAGCAAGGATAATTTAAAGTAGGTGTTAGATTTTCTTTTCTTGATTTTGTTTAAAATATAAGTACAATTCATAACCTCCTGAGGTTATGTATGTGTGTTAACATTTCATTTAAGTAAAGGCTCTAGAGAAATCCGATTATTAATTATTTTGTGCATTCGATGCAATTTAAACGTTACATAAATGATAGCATCGTAAGAGTCTGTTAGATTGATACATTTTATTTAATATAGAGCTCGGTTATTGTACTGCACAGCGAATAGATTATTCGCTCAGTTTTATTCATTAATTTTCTTGTAACTTAGTTAGCCGAGCAAGGCATTAATCAATGTGTATTTAGTAGATAGGTGGTTACACACCAAGTTACGTTCTATTTTCTTGTAGTATTATTTATACTGGTTGACTAACTTCTTTAGCGGCCAGGTGGAACTTGTATTGTTCTTCTATACGAGGCATTGGTCCTTCAGACGGGCCTACGTACTGGATAAATATTATTTTGGGATACGTTGTTGTTTTTATTTAATTGAGATCGTTATAACCTTATTGTAAAGAACCCAGAATTAAGTATACTTAGTTGTGTTCTACTGAAACACTTGTTCAGACACTTATTTAATTTAATTCATATTTTGTTTATTTTAATTTCTTACCTGTTAATACCGGGGGTTATATCTATATAACCTAATTCATATTTTGTTTACTTTAATTTCTTACCTGTTAATACAGAGGGATATACTTATTTATATACTTATTTTTTTATTTAAGCCTATATCCTGTGTACTTTCACTTTCAATTTTGCTTGTGGGCCACTTGGGCTTGCTACTGTTCATGTAACCTTCTTTTCCGCCTTTGGCAACACATCATTAATTTTTGGGATTCTGACATTGTATGTCGGCATAACAGGCGTTAGCCTTTTAGATATTATTTTCTTTTTGTTAATAAATTTGTTATAGTTGATGTCATGTTTCTGTGTGATACCTATCCCACAAGTGTATGAGTTAGGCAAAGGTATATTGAATAAGCATTAAGTAGTTTAGGTTCAAACAAGTTTTGCTTTTAAAGCTACCTCCATCCCACCCGCTTCCGTGTTACGGGGGTGCTCTGCAGAGGAATACGGTGGCGCTCACTTTCCGCCTCGCGACCTTGACTCACGACGCACTCCAAAAATCGATTGAGTTGCCCGGCAGAGTATTTCCTTTGGGACGTTCGCTAACAGGTAGATTCAAAGCAAAGGGGGTGGCCCAGCAGAATATCTCGCTACTACGTATAACTACTTGTTTTGTATTTAGATTTTGTCGCGAAAAGTGTAGCACGTGTAAGTTGAAGAGGTTTGTTAGGGTCGTTTTGTACTGAACACAAGTTACTCTGATCTACTATATGATCCAGTATACGTCATCTGAAAAATATGTTTGGAAGTAGTGTGTAGGTCTGGCTATTTCAGGTACGTTCTTTCTGCAGGTAACGTAAAAGTTGAAAGACCAGAAGGGTTTTCACTAGTGTCTAGTTTATTTATTTTGGTCCACTTTTGTTTTACGTTTTCTTTACCATTTTTCACTGAATGCAAAAAATGAGGTAACAGCATATCATCTTCATATGGAACAAATGAATTACGTACCACTACCGTTTGTATTTGTAAAATAAATTGTTTCTGCTTTTACTAAAGCTATCTAATGTTATGTATAGTAAGCGTAATAATTTTATTTTTGTGTGATACTTACTGAAAATTCGCCAAAATCGCCACAAAGCTAACCTATGTCGGCAATCAGCTGTTCACTAGAAAGATTCACTTCAAGCATCTACAAAAGTCAAGAGATGACGCATGTACAATGTTTTATTTATTGTTTGTGCCTGATGAGGAACAAGGGGATATGGTGAAATAAGTTGCAAGGTGCAATGTTTTGTTGGTTTTATTATATTGCAACTTCAAATGTTCCAAATATGGAAAATTAGACCTTAAGAGGTTAATAATTGTGCCACTTAAATAATATACAGGTTATATGTAAATGGAAGGATTATCTGCACAAAATAACTATACAAAGTAACAATATACAAAATAACAATATACTAAACAAATATTACAAAATTAAATACTGGAATTTTATTGTGAAAATTTTTAATGAACAATATATACTCTATGACAAAAAAACGCATCACCCTGTAAATATATTTATTTTTTAACCAAATTTTTGTGCAGATACTTGTTGAGAGTGTTGAGAATAACAAACGAATAAATTTTCGTTTAAGAAATCGCACTTGTTATAAGGATAATTCAATAATAAGTTGACGCTTAACGTAACCAAATACATTTTTTTATTCGCCTGGGTATGCTTCTAATTAGGTGATCTATGGACTCCTGTGGAAGCTCTGGCCAAGTAACTTATAGGGCATCATGTAGCTGCGGTATGTTCACAGGGAGGTTAGGTAACATACCAAGTCTGCGACCCATCATATACCAGACATGTTCTATGGGCGATAGATCTGGCGATAGTGCGGGTCAATGAAGAATATCGATGTTGGCCTCTTGTAGGAATCGTAACGTAACTGCTGCTATATGAGGACCGACATTATCTTGCTGGAATGTGACATTATTTAGCCCTCGGAAACATGGTAAAGCAGTTGGTTCCAGAACTTTGTTAATTTGAACATTTAAATAGCCTCGTAGAAATACTAAAGTGGTCCTACTTCCTATGCTAATTCCACTCCATATCATTAATCCTCTAGTAATTGCTATCTCACGTTCTACGGCAAAAGGCAAGAACTGTCTTTCACCTTTGAGAGATTTTTCATATATAATAATAATATATTTTTTCTAATATCAGTGGATTCAGATGATTTAAATTGTGCATATATCTACTTTTCCACTTCCCCTTTAGAATTCATAGAACTGCTAATGTAGCAATAATATCAATAATTTCCAAAAAGGTATGGACGAGTAATCATTATGAAAACCAAACGTTTTATTATACCGGGTATCCTTGATATAGAAAGACAACATACGAAAAATGTAAAGATCAAATTATATAATATATATACTCAAAATATTTTCTCAAAATTCCTTTTCATAAGCGAGAAAAAAAATACCAAGGTATTTCAAAATATTATGTTACGCTAGTGAATATATCATAAATACTATCGGACGAAATCTTATAGGTGTCGTTTTAAGTTCATTTTATTGTCTATCGCTACAATTTTTCGATTAAAGGTAATGTAATGTAACTTAAATGCACGCAACACATATCTTCATGTTCTTCCAATATATCAGCTTTAAGAATTTACAAGTATAAATTTATGTAAGTAACAAGCTGACCTAGATTATCGAACCATCACCATTACAAAACGTATCGTTTGTGTTTATAAACGTTGTCGCCCTTGAATACAATGGGGCGGGCATTCTGAATCTAACATTCGTATTTAAATTTCTTTATATTTCTTTCTACAGATTTGCTTGAATGTATGAAAGGCTAATTCTGTATGAAGTATTGACCTTAGCATACAGGATATTATACCTTTTATAACATCAATAGCTTTTAGTATGTAAACATACGGTGTATGTTTAACTTCAAGAGAGGTACATATTTACATTCTGAATATGTTTAATTCATTGGCGGCACATATTTTTAAAATTTTGGGGTTCCCATCGTAATGGACTCAATAACAATAATTTGGATTCATATTTTAAATAATTACATCTTTCCATTTTTCATGCATTGTCTGTTTATTTCAAGGACACTCTATATAAAGGTCAGCATTATCAATTGTGCCCAAAGGTAAAGTTGTTCTAATATAAACTACAGTACAATATAATACATTAGGGATAACATAGTTATCAAGTAACACTTAATTGTTACTTTATTTTAATATACAGGTAAAAAGTTAGTTCGGTGGAAATTGTATATCATATCGCTACTGAATGCAAATACCGAGCAGGTAAATAATAAATATCACTAAGTGAAATAACTGCATAAGAGATATGTAAATTCTACAGTCATCTAAGTAAAGATTGCACTCAATATTTGTGTAATAAAAAACATGTTTGAATGGGAAGTGTATCTCGTGGGATTGGATACTGGTTAGTTATGCGATTTATGAGAAAATATAATGCTAGAGATAAAAAAATTTGTCAGCCAATACAAGCTCTGCATTCTTTCTGGAACATGTGAACGTATGATTATGTTGTATAATAACAAACAGATAATATTTTATACAAATCCGTCGCAAATTTAGTATGCATTACAAACATTCTAATATCAAGCATTCACTTCATAGTAGCAAAATCAATAGTTACAATAACCTGTACAAAACAATTAAAGTTTATGTTCTTGTTCTTCGTTTAACGATAATATGATATCATTTTATATAAGCAATGTCCTTACTTTGTCGTTAAACAAATTACGACATGTGGATAAAAAAATTCTCAGGTTTCAAAACTAGTCATTAATGTTTTGAGAGAAAATTATGTAGGATCTGAAAACATGAAAAATATCTACATATACATTAGGTATACAAAATAAGCATACAAAATAATAATAAGCTCTAATTCTTCACGAATTATAAATAATTAATCTCTATTATAGGTATTGGTGGATACTGTGGCTTAAAATATGGAACAGACAGAAATAATAAATATCAGTAACCACAATATAAATCAATAAATTGTAAATATTTATTTCGGCAACTAAGTTGCCAGCTTCAGCAGAATAATCTGGAAAATAGAAATAGTGCTTAACCCTTTGGTTAAGGTACAACCTTTGAAATTATGATCTTCACCAAATCACCAGTGGGATAACACTAAATTCCTAACATTAAAACAAACCCTTACATATTATTGAAACCTAGCGTAAAAATTAGAGAAATCTGAAACGTGGAAAAACTTGAAGCGTAAAAATAATTACTACAGTGTCAATAAAGCATACAAACTGGATTGAGGAATTGTTCCATTATTAGAATTAATTAAATTACTCTTATTTCTGTGTATATAAATACTATCGCAGCTATTCAATTCTCTATAATTATTTGTTGTTATAATTAATCTAAGATTATTTGGAGGCATAGAGTGGCGTCTGTCCTAAATATTAAATCTAAAATGGAAAATATGTTTCTTGTAACAAATTTTAATTAAACGCTTAGTTTGTCCAATATATTTTTGGTTACAATCGTTTCCTGTGCCGCTTGCATTAAATAATACGAGCAGTATAAGAAATCGACGCACTCTTGAAATTACCATCGCAACGAGAAGATCCTCAAGAAAAAGGTGAAAGTGAAGTCACTGAAGCGTCAGGAAGAAAGTTGTCCTTCTCAGGACGAAATCATCCAAATGCGGCGAAATACCCCGAAGAACAACGCTTCATATATATATTTAGTGTTTATAAGAATTTTATTTTTCTTATTTATTTTATTGGCCGTGTCTTAATATTAAAAATAACCAGTCGAAACGTCGTAGAATAAAACATCAAAATTCAATAAAAGGTCGCTAAACCAATAAAAAGTCTATTATTTTTAATATATATATATATATATATATATATATATATATATATATATATATGTGTGTGTGTATATATGCAATAGCCTTCTCCGGAATTTTGTTTCACCACTATCGCTTAAATGAATTTTAAATGCCTGATTCGTACATGTGGTTTGGTAATATTAATTTCCTATGGTAGTTGCATGTCAAATACAATTTCTCTAATCTTCTTGTGTCGAATTACTAGCAACTTTATATTAGTTAATTGAGCGAAAGGGATGTTAATATTTTTTTTAAAAATTACAATGTTTTTTAATACAGTTTTCTGTTAAATTGGAAATATTTACTTTTAAATAGTAAAGTTTAAATTGTTAACCGTTGATGATATTAAACGAAATGTAAATACTTCTCTACATAAGAAAATCTAATTTCTCTTAATACGGTCCATTATTTGATTTATAAATTTTCTCGGCACCTGCGGCACGTGGTAGCGGATATTCTCTGACAATCGCTTTAAATCCTAATAGGTCTGATCGTTATATGCAGACTATACATAGCTACAACACGTGAAGCTCTGGTAAGGTGAGTCTCCCGAACCTCATCTATGACTCTGTGAGCAAACCGAGAATAGCGGTGTTTAGTTATAATTCTATATAATAATTTGATGAACGCATATCTTTTCACTTTGCAAAAGTCTGTTTCTACTAATAGTATTATTGTTTTATGATTTATCTTTTAGTTATTTTCAAATTAGATGTCTTATTTAACAGAATAATTGAAACATACATGAGTGGGTTAAACCCAACCAGTTTTGTATAATACAAAAGTATTTTTAATAATATAAAATATTATTAGAAATTTTCACAAAAAATATTAATATTGAACTTGTATTTGTGTTCTTCACACCAGATTTTTAATAATATTTTATATTATTAAAGATATTTTATTTATTTTTCTTATATATTTTGTTGTACATTATTTTTTTTATTACATATATCTGTCCGCAATAAAATCAGTAACCTTTGGGTTTAAACAATTTAAGAAAAAATCTAAGTAAAGTAGATAATAATTTGCAAAAGAAACTATCCCATATATTTTCGTATGTATTTCTCTCATATTACAAATGCGTATAAAATATTTCGGTTCTAAGGCATGTCTTCAACACAAAGGATTTAGATTTCTATCTGAGCGAGATTATAATGCCCTCACACGAAATGTCTGTCAGACATCAGGTATAAATTAATATGGCATGCTCTCCCACGACATCATGGCTTATAACGCAACCGTTCAGTGCATCTCTAATTTATAGACAAAAATAAAAATACAATGCACAACACACAAAGTAATATCTCCTCAGTTCAAGTGCAGTACTATAAGTTATTAATTTAATAATAATGGAAAATAAAACGAAATTAGTGTACGTTGAAACTTCTTCTCGTGTAAATGTATCGTACATAAACTTTACTCAGACGCAAACTTGAACAATAACATAAGAAACAATTTTGCATATACATAACCCAGTTGACTCGAGAGTGAATTTCCATATACTTCGGAGTACTTGCAAACGATTCCCTTGTCTAAAACCATGATAGAAACTAACGGCCTAATAAACAATTTTACTGAGTTGTAAGTTTGTTTAACTTATCCGAAGTTTGGGAAAGATACTTACATAATGCAGCAAATAGATTTATTTAATATGAAAATATCCCGAAAATGTTATGATAACCCGTATTTCTATTGTAATTCAGGATTTAGTAAAAATACATTGTCTGTTACATTTTCTGATGTGAAATAAAAATTGTTTACAAGACTTTACCGACAACACATTTAAATCTAGTCATTCTCCGTCTTTATAATGAATGAAACCTCACATTATTAAAACAAAAATTGACGCATATGACAGACAGTTTTCTGAATATAATAATAAGAAAAATAATAAAATTCTTGCCTTAGCATATCCCAACAGCTTAGCGCCAATTACAGGAACACTGGTAGGTCACGAGTTTTCATTACGATCGCGCCCGTGCATAGTGGAACAAAATGGTGTTTTGCAGGGCTAAACTCAATAATTCTTGTATGCGTTGTAGTAGAATGTTGAAATTTGCAACAAATAATGTACAATAGTTTCAAAATTACATCGCTATAAAATGATACACTATTGACATCGCTAATGTGTTAATAAAAATTAACAAAAGAAATATCGTTTTAATTGTGCAATATTATTAGGAATAGTTGGAAATTGTAAATTATAAGACGAAAACAATTTTAAAAACTTATTGCTCTCAGCCGTTGTCTTAGGTATAAATGTTTAATTTTCTCTTGCAATTCGGCTTAATGAATTATTCTTAAAAAAAATACTGATTTTAACGTTTCGGCATTTATTGATCTCATCAGAAAACAAAATATTTACGAGGTGGTGAATACTGCATTTTTCGGCGGCAGTAATTTGGGCGCGAACTTACTTGGTCATAACATGAACAAGTAAACTGGGCGCAAGTATTTTAGGGGCCAATTATATAGATAAACTGCGCGCTAATGGAAATTGTTTGTTTAATAGAGCCTGACATAATATACTTTACCTTTTGTAGTTTATTTAAAAAAAAACAAATTTTGATATATGCATAAACATACTATTGCAGTGACATATTATATATATATATTATAAATATGAAGTAAATTTTATGTAATGTAGTTTGCTTATTTCTCCTAACTTACATCTATTTACAAAAGTACCAAGCGATGCTAATTTAGCTGTTACATTTTTATCTTTAAGTCTCGCAGTAACATGCAAACTCTGTATTTTAATATACTAGTATGTATCAATTTGGCACTCTTTTATATTTTCCATAAAGACATAGATAGAGGGATGCGTTGCATAAAAAGAGAAATTGAATTTTGCATGAAATGACACAAATGGCACAAATCATTATGTGGCTTGTACGACATCATATCGAACACAAAACAATCCTCTACATCATTTGGGTTTAAATAGGTTAATCCCAATGTGTTTTTAGCAAGTTGCCAATTTCACTTTTTGATTCATATCCTGAGCCTAGCTCAATCGACTTTATCTTTCTGTACCATGTTTGGTGTAACCGGCAACCATTAATTTCAACATTGGGCCAAACATTGAGTAATGCTACATGTATTAATAAAGAAAAACAAGGTTTGTGACATTTCGTAGTCTTACTCGGTAACAAACAAAAAATAAGGAAATATAGTGGCCATTTTGAAGTCCATGTATTGTGAAAAATTGAAAGAAATACCTAGGACAGAAGGAAACTGTACCGTTTATGTAGAGTTGATCCATTTCTGTTAAAATATTAATATTAGTTTCACATGTAACACAACAATATTATTTTCTATGTCGTTAATAACAAAAATGTTCATTTTTATTGGTTAATAGCATTTCACTATATGCACTGAGAGCTCCATGCACTTCTTCTCTGTTTTTAAGCACTGGACCTGATAGTATCTTTAAAAGCCTTTCGGATATGTCTTCTTCATCTTCTTTCTTGCAAGTATTTGAAACTACTTTTCTTGTTACTTTTTGTTAGTCTGCTTCATGGTTGTGAACATCGTGCTCTCTTTAGACTAGCTTATTAACTGCATAAATTTTGACTTTATAATGTAGTCGTTTTTGGCATCATCTCCACGACGATTCACCACATTTTAACAATTCGTCCTTTGAAAATGTGAAATTCTCAAATAATAGCAAATCCTTTCCACGTTCACTTTTTATCACTGACAGGGACATTTTCGTAGCGTATTCCGATATTTCCACTATCAAAAGGACAACTAAACTAAAAAAGCACAGTAGTGTATTCCGATCTTTTCGCTATCAAGAAAAGAAATAAACTAAACTAGGAAAACAGGGAACCAAATTAATTTAGGTTTTGCATATTCCAACCATTTATAATTTATAAATGATACTGATCGGATCATTTACAATTCGATTAATGTTTATGCCATTAAAGAAAGTCTCGCAACTAATTTACCTAGAGACCTAACAGTCCCTTTTGGACATGCAGGTAAGCGGATTATTCTTGCGCTCAGATTACCTACGTCCGCATCTTTACACTTGCAACTAACTATAAAAGAGATCTGGTTAAATTAATATAAAGAGCACTTAAATTGAAACCAGCCACCTCAAGTAACTCTTTACCTGCTGCGATTTATATAAAATTATGAAATCTGTCAATTTTATATCAGGGGGAACAACTTTTAATGTCGAGCCTTACGATTTAAAATCATTCTTGGGAGCGCAGTGGCCCCCATCATAATTTAAATAGAGTAGAATATGTTTTGTGACCACTCATTCAAACGGTCGTTTAATTCTCTTTATGGCAACATGAATCAGAAAGCTATTTTTTATCAGTAAGCAAAAAGTGCATTATTTTCAACCTGTCTAATAAAACATAACTTTGCAAAAGCACACCTTTAATTTAACATTTGTAAAATATCCCGTTGATTTTCATTTAAATTCCTGTTTACATAAACATTACGCGGTTTGGTGAACGATCCAATCTCGACCAAGTTTCTATTAAGGTCCAGTAAAATGGTACGATGTGGGTGTTCTCGTTCTGGAAACAATTGTAAATATCTTGTTCTCGCTATTGTTGTATTTCAATTCGATGAATAAAAAATACTTAACATATTTCGTTTCTCTTCGTTTGTGTACTACATTTTTCTATTAGTAATGTACGATAATTCAAATGTTTGACAGTTTGAAATTTTATGGCTACCGTACTTAATCTTTAAATGTATTCTTCGTGAATTAAAGCATAATATCAAAAACTTGAGTCAACATGTCATACATGCTTGAAATCAGAAAAAAAGAACTCTTTCAAGCGGTGGCAAAATCTGACATAGTGCCTATATGAAATAAGAAAATTGATGTTTACCAGATAGAACCGAAACGTCATATCGAAATTTCGAGTTAACCATTAGATAGTAGATCAAAACTGGCCTCGGGAATGTGTTTTTAATTTTCATCTGCAACTCCAAGTAAACGTACTGGAGGTAAAAGAAGAAAATGAGCTTCCTTCGTTTCTTAAAAAATCTCGAACGTCATTTGACACAGGTCAATTTTTTCTTCAGATTCAGAAATTTTATTATAAAATTATGTGGATTTCGGTTTTAATTTAATTTTAGAAAATCTGGTAATTTGAATCATTCAGCTTTAATATAATATTTTGTATGTTTGATTCGGCGACGTTAATACTAGAGATATGTTATGCTTACGGATATTTTCCCTTTTCTCCCTCGACCTTCCTTTCGTAGTAACGGACAGGGATTTATCTCATATATTTCGGTCACAACTTCGATGCGGAAGACTTCTGAATATATCGGATGTCGCGTTTTGTACAGAAAATTAACGGGGTCGATTCGTACAACCGTGACATAAAACGGTGTTAGAATCTATATAGAAGTAGGTTGTGAAAGGGTTGAGACAAACAATATCGTCTATGGAGTACGATTTAATTACTTATTTGTCAAACAATATCGACGCCTAAGCAACAACTTTCTTAACTTGTTACCAAACTATATCGACTCTTAGTTAAGGGAGGTGGAAAGGTCGAGTGTACCTCTACTATTAGTCAGGAAGCCTCGGAGTGACTAGCTAAATAATTATATGAGACTTGAATTTTGTTGTGGTCGGAGTTGCCTCCATTTCCACTCCATTGTTTCGTATTTCCCAGGGTTGTGACGTGTATGTGTCTGATTAATAAATAATCGTGTGTTGTGTGTTTTTGTGCGGTCCTGTGTTGCGTATGTGTAGTCTGTGTGTTTGTCGCTTTTTGCGTTTAAGTCACTGGTCATCGGCTTTTTGCGTTTCAGTCATGTGTGTGTTTAATGTTTGTTGTTGTAGAGTGTGATTATTTTTTGTGTTTGCGTTACGAAGTATTGTATCTGTTCTGTTGTTGCGTTTGTGGAGTGTAATGTTATTAGCATATTGCTTAAGGCAAGTGCTAGTTCGTCAGTTGTGTTAGGTGTTGTGTTTCTTTGTTTTTGTGTCCATGGGTTCGTTGTTGGGGGTGGTGCTAGTATGTATTCGGGTTTGGGTGTGGTTTTGTTTACAGGGTTGTTTGGATTGTTAGGACAGTTAAGGAAAGTGGATAAGTGAGGACAACCGCAGTTTGCACACTATGGTGGGGTTGTTTTGGGTTTTGTACATAGGTGTGTTGAGTGTTCGTCTCCGCATTTCATGCATTTGTAGTGTATGTTACAGTTTTTTGGTGGTGTCCAAATGTCTGACATTTGTGGCATTGTATTATATCTGTCCGTTTGTTTAGTGGTTCGATTTTAATTGTGAGTCCACAGCAGTCGTGTATGTTGTAAATTGATTTGTATTGTCTCGTCAGTTCTATTAGTACAAGTGGTGCAGGTATGCCGTGTTTGCCGTTCATTCTTTTGATTCTTAGTGTCGGGTAGCCTTGGTCAGTCAAGCCGTTTGTAATTTCTGTGTCTGTGATGAATGCCTCGCATAACTACCTTTAGTGTTTTTTCGCTTCGTGATTGAAACGTGTAAAATCGAATGTGTTCTGTGTTGAGTATGTGTTTAAGTGTGCGGTAGTCTTCGTCAGTTTTCGGTTCGATGTGAATGCCAGGTTTCACAAGTTTGTTTTGTACTGTGTTAATGTTATGTGTTTTAAGTATTTGTCGTATATATGCCCATTTGTCTTTGTCTGTTATTATGATTGGAGCGATTTTGTGTGTTTTGCGTGATTCGGTGTTTGTGTTTTGTGTGGTGTTTGTTTTGTCACTTACCCTGGATGTGCTGTTTGATGTTGACGGTTGTGGGGTGAATTCGGTTGCTTCTTCTTCTTCCATTTTTCCTCGGTTTTGGTTTCGAGGGCGTCCTAGGATTTTTTTGTTTCGATTGGTGGCGCTGTGTGGTCAGTTTTCTGTCTTTTTGTTGTTTTTTTTCGGGTGTCTGAATGCGTCGTTTTCGATTTTCGGTTCCGGTTGGCTCTTCTTCGATTTTACGGGAGGCTTTTCTTCTTCTTGTTTTTCTGTGGGGTTGCCTTTTACCTCAATTTGAATCGTCGGTTCTTCTGGGTTAACCATTAATATATGCTCTGATCTCTGTAATGCATCCTGGATATCTTCTTCGTCGGTGAGTCGGTTGATTATATTTTTTATATCTTCCAGAGTCTTGGGTGAACATTTGTCCACGTATTCGGGGTTTATAATAAGGTTGGTTTTTGTTCTCGCTTGTCCTGCCATTTCCTCCAGCTTCACTTGACGATATTTCGTCGTATGTTCTCTCAGCTGTGGTACTGCTCGATCAGGCTAAATAATTAAAATTTACTGGCCTTTTATATGAAAAATTTTGAGTAAAAACAGTCCTTATTGGAAGGGGTTCCACTTCTACAAATTTTTATTGGAATATCTCCACGCCGGCGTGTACGCTAAGAAGGGGATCGGATATTTTCATGTAGCATACAAAGCGAGTGTACGAGCGAATTTCAGCTACATAACATTTTCAACAATTATATTTACAAAAATATACACTGCACCGCAAAACTTAAGAATATGTTGTGCTTTTAATTCTGATTGAATTATAGAAGTGCAAACATTCCTACTAATCTTAAGTTTGCGGGCGAGGTTCGTTACAACACAGTAAATGATTTGAGCATAATGAATTTTTAAAGTTTATAGTTAACCAAAAAAATTGAATTGAGTCGAGAAAATGTTCGCGCAATAATTTTTTACAGAGAGGATTAATTCAACAATAATATTATACTCACTTGATTTCTGCTTTTAACGACGAAGCACCACATCAATCGACAATTTCGCGTAGGTGCTATGAATTTCATCTGGACGCACCAGTATCGGCGACAACCCCAGGTTGTAAATATTACTTTCTACATTTTACGACGCTAATTATTCGAATTTCTTAATTATACCTTTCTGCAGAAAGGAATCTCACACGCAATGATCAACTGAGAAATAAACAAACAAACTTTTTTCTATATTAAAAAATTATCTATCAAAGATGTACCCCCAAATGGATCTCCATGACATAACACTTTTTAATCTATTCCATAATCTGGAAGTTCTTTAAATTATATATCTAACGGATGATCAAATAGGAGCTATATATTTTTATTTTGTAATAAAGATAAAACAGTATAAGATATCAATATAGTTTTTTTATTTATTTTAGACATTGGTTTATGACATTTTTATTTAAAAATGATTTCGTGTAAATAACCTTGTTTGGAATTTCTTAAAAATTCCATTCTGGAACACCAATTTTTGGGTACTTTTTCACCTAAATCTCACTTATTTCAGAAATTACACGAATAATATTGTTTTTTAGGTTGTTGTGTGTTTGTGGTTTATTGGAGTGAACCAATGATTTAACATAACCCCAAAGAAAAAGTCCAAGGGAGTTATATCGCATGATCTTGATGACCACGGTACATCGGAGTTTCTGGAGATTACGCGGTAATTAAACTTTTCTCTCAATAAATTTATTGTGTCATGAGATGCATGGCATGTTGCGTCATCCTGTTGAAACTAAATATTGTTTAAGTTGAAATCATCTAATTTATGCTACAACAAATCTGTAATTATGTGTCTGGAGCGTCCTCGATTGACGGTAGCTGGCATGCCATTTTAATTTTGAAACAAATATGGTCCAATTACACCTCTAGACCATAAACCACATTAAACTGTTAATTTTTGTAGATGTAAATGTGTTTCACGAATAGCATTTGGGTCATTGTCACTCCAAATATTACAATTGTGCTCATTCACGAAGCAATTTTACCAGAAATGAGGTCCATCGTTGAATATGATGTTTCCATAAAATAATGGATTTGTTTCGAGTTGCTGTAAAGGGCAGCCTGCTAAATTTCTACGCAATGAATGTTTATTTGGTTTAAGTTCTTGTGTCAACTGAAATTTATACATCTTGAAATGCAAATCCTTATGAAGAATATTCCATGTGGTGCCATAAGAAGATACAAGTTCTCAAGAACGACGTCTAATTGATTTTTCTCGATGGTCATTCACACTTTGGTTCACAGCATCGATATTTTCAGCAGTATGCTTACATATTTGACGGGTTGGATTCTTAATACCACAAACACTACCATTTGTCTCCAATTTTTTAATAACATTATGAATAGTAAGTTCTGTAGATCGATTATGTTGACCATAAATTTCATGTAATGCGCGAAACGTAGCCCGAACAGATTCATTATTTTTGTAATAAATTTTAGCAACTTCTAAGCACTGTGAAACGGTGTATCTTTTCATGTTGATTTGACAATCAATACTCAACACAAATGTCAATTTTGAAGGTAATTTGAAAAAAATAGCCGCTATATCGTTTATAAAATATATAATACTTATTTGATAACCCTTTATTAGACAGAAAAAAAATGATATTTTGTAAGTTATATCTGGTGTTGCGAGATCTATTTAACAGATCTCGCAACAGCAGATACTGGACTGTCGATTGGTTCAGCGTTGATTCTTATGTTCCTATAGTTACAGTATAGGTTATATCTTTTCTGATTAAGCTTCTGGGCTACGTAATAAAACAAATATTGCAAGATCTCAATAATTTTACTTTTGTAGCTTGGCTCCTTTCTACAGAAAAGCATCCGACTAGCATCGGAAAATGTAGAAAGTAATATTTACATTCACATTACGTTGCGAAAATGTAACTAGTTTGCAACAAGTTCCCACTACGGGCAAAAATATTTACATCTGCTTCCTTAATATAACATAAGGCTTCCCAGTGTATTCGAAACCACAGTCCTTAATAGATTAGTGATAGAGCAATAGTCCGGCAAATTATGGACGTGGCTTCGAATCCTGCTTAAGGGCGAATTTTTTCAATAAAAAAATTCGAATAAATAGCGTCGTAAAATGTAGAAAGCAATATTTACATTCACATTACTTCACGAAAGTGAAATTAATTTTCAACTGGAATAGCTGTTTTAACAATTTGTTTGAACAAATTAAGAAATGTATTCATTTTTGTTTAAAAATATTTTGAAGAGCAATCAATTATTTTAAGTCGATTCAATGAATGCTTTTATGGTTACATGCAACACTAAGAAGACATCCCTCCTCGTAATAAACCAGATTACCAAACTATTATGCATAAATAGTTACTTTAAAAATTTATATTTTTATTTTGGAGTATTTTCCGAATATTAAAATATTTATACAATATCTCAAGAAACTTAAATTTTATTCGCCAAGCCAAAAATCAATTTGGCTTTTAATTTCCGTTTTAAAATTCCATCATTTTCGTTCATGTATACCTGTCAATCTCCCCATGCGAATACAATTTTAAAATATCAGGTAAATCAAATAAAAATGAAATCAGCTGCTGCTTGTTTAACTTCCGTACACTTTCCATGAAACTTTAAACTTTATAAATATTAACGTGTCTCAATTGTCAAGTAACACGAAACGTGTTATGAATTACTAAACGACATTCTAGCTGCATTCTAATATGTATGCAATGTTTAAAAAAAAGCTCGCTTAACTTTCCCCTACCGCAAGAGCATTTTTTGTGAAGAACTTTTTAGTATTTTTTACATTAGACTGACATTCGATTCGTACAATATTTGCTTCCTTCTACTGTTTTTTAAATTATTCACTTGAAATGTGGAATACATTGAAATTGTAAATTATTTGTTGAGATGTACAGCACGACCGCTACATATAGGTAGAGGTAATAAATACAGGGTTCGTCAGTGAAGCTGTCTGTGAAATTTAAAACTACTGTACTACAGAAGCATTTTTTTTAACATTAATGTTTTTTTTTAAAAACAATACTTGACAGGTGGGCACCATTGCGATCTACGCATTCTTGTAGTCTTTTTCGAAAATTTTCCATTGCTCGCTGTAACAAGTCTGGTGTAATACGTGCAACTTCAGAACGTTTTGAACTACGTGTTATGACAGTTCGAGCTCTATTAACATTCTCGGGCGTTCTAACTCTTCTTGCTGCCCTTTATGTTTTAAATTTAAAGTCAATCTGTAGATAGTAAAGTCTATTTGTAGATATACTTTCTTCAAACACAAATTAATTGCGTGAATAGACGGAATCGGTCCATGGCGCGGAATATTGAGCTGATTTTGCGAAATAACCTTCTCACAGTTGTCGCGGAGTCATCATTTTTATAAAACGATTTAACGCAGTAAGCACGATGAGCACCAGACCACTGTTCCATGTTTACTAAATAGCATTAAATAACTGACAATTTATCATTAACATCAGCGCCCTTAGCCAAACGTCAAATGAATAATAGAGTTTTTGAATTTTCTCGCTGCACTGACGAACTCTATATATTAAAATAGTTATTTTAAGAAACAAATAAAAATCTGGCAAAAATGATATAAAACGTGTTTGCTTTTGCCATTTTCTTCTTGGCCGACGTTTCGGTCAATTTTACAAGAGACTTTATCAGAGCTGCTACTGTTGCTGCATTGAAACAGAAATTCTGTTAATTTGGGACGGGGGTAATATAATAGCTGCTTCGGGTCATTGGAGCGTCAGGGTCATGATTGAGTTTTTAAATAGAAGGGTTTGTCAGGTATTGTGTAGCATCATAGTTAATATTATTTGCGGTTAAAGTTATAGGGATTGTGAGATAGAATCTGTGCAGATTGGCTTTACAACTCCTTTCTAGTTTCCAGACAATATTCAGCAAGTGCGGACCCAGTTACGAGCACTGCCCTAGTTCAATGCTAGTGTTCAGCACCAAAAGTATTGTCTCGCCGATGTTTGCCCTTCGACATGACCATGAAATTCTAGATGATTGCAGAAAAGTGGGTCTGTAATTTTAATACTATTTTAGCCCGGAAATAGTATATCTGCTAGTCAACACAAGTTTATTTTTTTATACATGAAAACAATGTGTCTTTTGCATTTCTGCGTCCTCACTGAATATAACTATTTTAGTTATTTATAACAATTACAACAGTATATTTAAGGGGAAATATCAGGAAATAACGGAACTAGTGCTGCAGTACAAAATGAAACATTTATTAAAAAAACTTCAACAACTACTGATATGTACTTCTGCATTCGTTCAAACCAATTGTTAAAGCAGTTATTCCAGTCTTTAGTTGAGACAATCAAAATTGCTGTTTTGAAGGCATCTACTGCTTCTTCCGGTGACTGAAATCGGCGACCGCGCATTCGATTCTTGATTTTTGGGAACGCAAAGAAATCGTAGGGACTTAGGTCGGGACCATACGGAGGATAATCTAATAATTTGATATTTTGCTTCTCCAAAAACTCAATTATTGTCTTTTGAGCTGTGCGCGAACTCACATTGTCATGATGCAGGATAATTGGCCGATGTGAGTTGGTGCGTCGGAGCATGGCGACTATTTCTGACAAACAAACGGTTGTGTACCAATCCGCATTAACAGTTTTACGATCTTGCAAAGGAACGGTAGCTACATTACCTGATTTTTATAATAATTTATAATTTTTATAATCTTTTTCGACATGCTTCGCGAACGGATAACTTTTGTCAGATTTTTCTCAACTTGAAACACCTAAACAGCGAACTCGTTTATTTTCCGGTTCATAGGAATAAATCCATAATTCATCGTCACTCACGATGCTGTAGATGATTGAGTTTCCGTTATTTAAACGGTTCAAAGTTTTTTGGCATTTATTAATGAGTTTCCGTTATTCAAACGGCTAAAAGTCTTTTGACATTTATTAACGCGAGCTCGTTTCTGCTCTTCGGTTAAAAGTTGCGGAATACAAGAAGAAACTAATTTTTCACTTCCAGGTCATCATGTAGAATCGTTTGGATTGAACACAGTTAACGATGATCGCATTGCCAGCCGCATTCTCGATGATAAACGATTCAATCACTTCGCTAGCCCAGAATGCCCACCGAACAGTGGCTTGTGGTGGATGCATGGGATGTTGATGGATCACTCTAGGATTCTCAGCTCCCTAAATGCAACAATTCTACTTGTTGACATAGCTATCAAGTTCGAAATGCGTCTTATCAGAGAAGATTATTTTCCTCGAAAAATTACCTTTCACTTGTTACTGTAAGGTTCATTCTGTGAACGTTTGGCGTTGCACATGGTCTTCTGGCTTCAAATGTTGTGTTAACTGAATCTTGTAGGCATGCAAATTCAAATCTTTAGTTAACCCTAGAATAATGAAAATGTAGAATTGTAAAAATGACTAGTGCATTTCCTGAATTTTATGTAGAAACCTATCGTACCGGCAGTGATATCTCCCACTCTTTTACTTACGATGACGAAGTAGGGTTACCTGATTCTAAGGTTAGTTTAGGTTTTGCTTTTGACTAAACTAAAGTGCTACACGCAAAATTTACGTGTGCTTAGTAAAATCGTTATAAAATTTGTACGTCAGTTTAACGTGTGTTATTACTTAGCGAGTGATAAAATGTCCAAGAATACAAAAGTGGATATGAAACGTACCCTTCTAGAAGATATTATAAATGCAGGTGATTTTAGTGACATAAGTGACAATGAAAGAGACATAGTGGAACAAAATTCGTTCGATAGCATGCTAGTGATGCTGATAGTGACTGATGTTCCTGACCAACTTGATGAAAATGCGTATATAACTCAACTGGTGGACGTATGGAAAACTAAACGAAAAGTTTTGAGAGAATTGCATGAACAACCACCTAATAAAGGAATGAAGGCTGCACAACCTTCAACATCTCGTGAAATCTTTAGTGAACTACAAAGACCTGAAGACACGCTGTCATAAGTTCAAATAAACGAGCATATTTAGGAGAGAATGGTCACATATGGCAAACTACTCCTGTACGAAACACAGGCGGAATAACTCCAACGAAAAACAGTGTCTACATTCGACCAGGACCAAGGCACTTAGTCAAAACGCAGCAGAACCAATTGATGTCTTCAGTTTATTTTTCACTGATAAAATTTTAAGTGAAATGCTATTACGTACAAACGAGAAAATTGCGGAACTACGAGAAAGGTACAAAATGAAGAGCGCTACTGTCTCAGATGTGGAACTAACTGAACCCAAAGCATTACTGGGGTTATTATTTTTATCTGCTGCTCTAAAGAATAATCACCTGTCAACAAAAATTTAGTCACATATATATGCCAGATAAGCCTAATAAATACGTCATCAAAATAGTAATGGCTTGCAACTTTGCTATATGTAATTAATGCAAGCCCCTATCTGAGAAAGTCGACAGAAACAAAAGGTTTACGGTTAGCAGATTAGTTCGTTACAAATTTGACTATGTCACCCTATGGTAGCAATCGAAATATTACCATGGATAATTGGTTTACCAGCATTTCCTTAGCCACGAAATTACTAGATCATCCTTATAATTTTACAATAGTTGGTACACTCCGCAAAAACAAATCCTAAATACCCTTAGATTTATTGGAACATAAATCACGCAGTTGTGGAACATCTATATTTGCTTTCGAAGATAAAATGGCTTTAGTGTCCCAAACCCAAACAAAATAAATTAGTTTTTTTACTTTCGACAATGCATTTTACCGATACTGTAAATTAGCAAACATCAAAGCCAGAAATGACACATCCGTACAATTGTATAAAAGGGTCTGTTGATACGTTCGATCAAATGTCTCAAAACATCTGTGCTAATAGAAAAACTAGAAGGTGGCCGTTGTGTTTCTTTTACAATATGCTAAATATTGTATCTGTTAATGCATATGTAATATATCACCACAATGCAATAGAAAGAGGTGCAAAGGCATTATTAAGTCAAAAGTTTCTATTTAGACTTCAAAAACAATTAACAAGACCATGGCAACGGGAGCGACTGCAAAATATTCCATCGCTTTCTAGAAAGTTAAAAGAATGTATAACCAATAGTTTAGAGCAAGAAAAACCCACAACAGAAAATCAAGGAAAGAACCAGAAAAGGAAGAAAGAACATACAGCAGTTTATGCCCTTCCGTAAAGAAAACAATGACAACCACATACTGTTATAAATGTTTTCGCGCCTCTGTGATGAACACCAGGTAAAAGTATATATGAACTGTAGTAATGACAAAAAGGATTAAAATTTGTTTATATTTTATTATGAGTTGTAACTTTGTTTTCTTTTTATTCTACGTACTTTTATTCGCTCTTTAAATTCCCTTATTGAAACAAAGTACAACATTTACTAAACAGGTTTACTTATTTCATCATTTAGGGTTTACTTTTTTCCTGTAGTAAACGTTTTCTAAAGATTTATAAACACATAGTTTCATTTCCATATAAAATATTTATGTATACATATAGCACGTAAATTTGACGTGTCGTTAGTAATAACGTATGGACAACATAGCGTTATTATTCTAGGGTTAAAATTCGCTGTAAGCTGCTTCATGAAAGTCTCAACGATGGCGAATTGAGGTGGAAGGATTCTGGTCAACAGCCTCAGTAACTGCTGCAATGTTTTCATTAGACCAGGCTGCATGAACACGGACAGATCTCTTCTGGGTTTAAACTGACCCAATCGCCTCAAATTTCTCTATTAATTGGACCACTGTACGGTGAGAAGGTGCCTTATAGTGACTAAAAAATTCACGATATTGTCGAGCGGTCTCCGCAAAGCTCTCACCATTTCAGTAGTTTATTTTCACACTTTCTATGCATTATGCGTCCGTGTTCCATCACTAAGTCTCAATGTTCACACATGACAGTTCATTTTAGTTAATTTTAAGCTGAACACAAAATCTTTAAACGATGTTAATTAACAAACTATTAGAGCAAGTGGGACAAACTCGCAAAACATTAAAGAGTAGCCGTCAAATAAAAACACATTTAATTTTTTTTAGGAACAAGGCCATTCTAGATTTTTTCTGTATTCCCATCGTATTATTTGGCTAAAGGCGTAAATCCCTAATGGTGAATTAAAACTATCCAAGTAACAATGTTTACAGAACATCAAATATATTTTAAAGTACGTAGATTTAGTTCTAATTTTAATACTTCACTGCAAACTGTGCCGCCTAGCTCTAAGTTTCTTAGTAATCACCCTAAGGTATTTTAACATCAATCAAAATTATCGCTACACTTATTACATGTATTGTTTTCCTAGCTTCGGGTCCATTATTTCTCGTTTTACGGTGCGAAATCATCCATATATCACAGCGTAGCGTTGCACGATTCCTTTTCCACCCGAGGACGACTAACACTCCACCTAAAGCAACACTCGCGGAGAATCACATATGAGGCAACTAGAAAAAAAATCTCGACGAGAAATAAATTACGACACGCAACAACGAAACACAAAACAAATCTTGACGTAATACACACACACTTACAGGCACACACACACACTGATACAAAACACAATGGTGTGCTCGTCCAATTGTAGGTTCCGGGACCAGTTCACGTACGGCCATGTTCTGATTTATGACGGATTCATGACAGAAGATTACATATAGCAACCGGGTCAGAATCGCGGGGTGTGTTACTGCCATTACTGCTACTCACAGCCATATAGAACTCGTTCAAATAGGACAAGACCAGCGAGGGGTAGGTACACAAAGTATTTGTTCAGAACTAACATACCATTACCGACACAATAGTTATATTAATTTGTATAATGATGAGTAATAGACTTTGTTTGAATTTTTGAACGCCAAAGAACTATCGATCCATATATTCCACGCTATGTAGAAATTTTTCGTTTAAAAAATGTTAACAAAGGTAAAAGTCTGATTATTTGATGAGAAGCCTAGATACTTTTATTATTTTTCAGGAAATCTGAATTTTTGTTCTTCCTTAGATCAATATTAAACACAATACCTACCTCTAATTAACTATTAAAAAGATTTATCTGATATTAGATTTGTGCTATCTGCAGAGCTTTTAAGACGACGTGTTTACGATACTTCTAAAATTCGGAAGACTGTTAAAAATGGTCCCAAGAAATTTATTCGATGCTAATTCGTTAGAAGATAATTTGTTCGATTGGAGAAATCTAAAAAGTAATCTACAAATACGATATGCGCCAAAATATATTGACATGTTATGAAAAAACTAAAAAAAGGTACAAAACCCCTTACCACAATTAATAATCGTATTCTAAATACGTATGTCGACAACTAAGTTGTAATCATCAGTAGGTAAAACAACTAATGGTTTTACCTACTGATGATGACAACTTAGTTATCGAAATACGTATTTAGGATGCGATTATTAATTGTGGTAAAGGGTTTTATTCCTCTTTTTGAGTTTTTACTTAACCACAGTCTCCAGCGAAAGACTTTTCTTTTGACATGTTATGGATAGTCTATAATCTTTTAATTTTTAAACCCAGAAATGGTGAAACCAAGAGAAAATTCTTCAACATAAAGTAATGGACAGGGGCAGCCTTAAGATGGGACATTTTAGTATTTTAAATTGCAAAATCCTTTTTGTATACTAAAAACTAAAAAAACTACTATGAAAAAGGATATACCATAGAAGTAAAATACATTTTTATTGTAGAAAGCCTCGTGATGTAAAATCCCAACTACATTAAAGAAAATAATGTCCATATCTACCACTGAAAGAAAGAAAAACAGTTAGAAATCAAAGAAGAAACGAAAATACACATTAACCAGCCAACAAAATTAACATCCGAGCAGAATTCGTAGACATCGGCTTTTCCACATCAACCGGAGGAAGATTTTCACCTAAAAAACAATAATAGGCTGAAATTACTAAAGAGGGGTTAAATTACAAAAACCAAAGGAATAACTAACTATAATAAGAATTTATTTGAAATTTTTGAAAAAAATTACAAATATTTTTGAAATTCGAAAAATATAACATTTGCTGAAAGAGCACAAATCATAAATAACAAAATTATAACATCAAAAAACAACATTAATTCAACAATTAAATGAAATTTTGGAAGAATATAAAAATTTTGACATATTAATTAAAATATTGAATATAAAAATATTAATTAAAATAACTACCTGGACAGTTATAAAAAAAAAATAGGGCTAATTTTCAATGTTTATTTCATAGAATTCCAAAAAGGCATTTCAAAATTAAGAAGGTGAAGTATTCCGAAAAACGTATCACTTTTGTTTATATTGAAAATTTATAAAAGCCAGATACTTAAATGTAAAAGGATTTATATTTTTTTTACACCTGAAGAGTAAACACGTGTTGTCAAAGTTATGTTGGTTCGTACCTTAAAAAATAGGCGAACACATAAATAGTGTCAATTAAGTGTGATATAAGTTTGGTACTGTCTAAATATAAATATCAGAATCAGAAAGAATGATTCCTCCAAAAATGAGCCATCTATAATTCACCAACATAAGGTCAGATAAATGCCAATTTAAATAGCGGGAGATAAAAAAATATATTACATAACACCGTTTCATAAACGTCAAATTATAAATATAAAAAAAAAAAACATAATTAAAAAACGTAATTCAAGAACACGTATTATCGTATCATCGTTATGGGTTCGTAGAAGTGCAAAAAACACTGTGTTGAAAGGTTTGAGTTGAAAATGGGACTCACAACGGAGGGAAAAGTGTTTAATGTAGAGCATTATTTTCGCTCGTACGGAAACGGCTATCAGGGTGGGCCGTGTTTGACGTTAGTAGCGGAAGAATATCAGAACAATTTCATAAATCGGCACCAAACAACGCAATTATGCTTTCTATTGTTAAGGAATTTCGTGATACCCCTAGTGTATTGTGCTAACGGGAAGGTCTAGTAAGGTCTAGTAGGCCAGTAACTGTGAGAACAAATGAGAATCATGGACGTGTCGTCAATCAGGTTTTAAAGTTACCTGCGCGAAGTCTTCGGCGAACGTCCTTGAGATTGAATATCAGCAATACGTCGCTTCAGCGATTGTTTAAAGACGCAGGAAGATTTCGGTAATGAATTCAAGTTGAACAACGATTGACAAACCAAATATGCAAGCCAGGGTTTTATATTGTGCGAATTTTGGCTATGTTGTACGAGGATATAAATTTTTTGGGTAATGTGTGGTGCTCTAACGAAAGTCAGATTCACTTTGAGGGTTACATCAATAAGCAAACAACTCACTTCCTTGGTTTTGAGAGGCCAGATGTTATGGTCTATAAACCGCTACATAGTAAGCGTGTGGCGATATGATGTACACTGACAGCACACAGCGTGCTTGGTCCGTATTTCATTGAAGATGTTGATGGTATATGTCTTACTGTTACCCAGGAATGTTATAAGAACATGGGATTCAGGCTATTTACTCGGAATATCAGAAGGTTTTGTCGTGGCAGAAACCTCCGGATGGAAAGACACTGATTTCAATAGGACAGGGCGACCAGCTGATCAGTCTATAGCAGTGCTGTAGGAAACATTTCAAGGACGAACCATATACTGCGAGATTGATTTCAGCTACCCATCACATTTCCTTGATCTTGCACCACCGGACGCCGACTTCTAGGGAATGTTAAAGAAGAAAGTGTTCAGCGGTACAGACCCACCCAGAATTATGAATATATTACGTAAGAAGATCCTCTCATTTTTCAGGAATCTGTAGCAACCTGTGTTTTCGAATATATTTGAAAATCTGCGTGACTGTTATGAACAGTGACTACAGCGCAATGGCGCGTGTTTGACCATATATACTACAGAAATAAAAATATATAAATAATAAATAATTTATGTATTGCTCCAGTACTGTATATTTTGGTGCGTACTGTATATGTGCAGAAGATCGATAGAACACTAGGATGATTAAGATGTAAATCAATTTACAATTACAATATACAGTTATCATTATACAATTATTTGTTTCATTACACATTTAAAAACAAATAAAAAGAAACCAGTTATTACATCCATTCTATTGAATACAGGTAACCTTAAGAAATTCGGATACAAATTTGCATTAGAATACTATTACCAACCAACCTAATTGGATTTTATTATTCTAAAAAAGATTGTAGATTATTTTGGAAATGTTGGTAAGTAAAGTAATAGTCCAAACCAGTGACTGCTAATGAAATACTAATCACTTTTCTTGTACATAACTAACTTAAGAATTGTCTACCCGATGATAAACCTATTTTCATTTGATAAACACTCAAAATTGTTTCTAACAAAATTTCTGTTCGAACAAGTTTCCCTTCGAACAAATATCTCTTCAAATACATTTCTATCTATTTTTTTCGAACAAATTTCTTTCAAACAACTTTTCACTGTCCATAAATAATTAATTTTAAGGGACGTATCTACCATAATCTTGAAAAACTTCTAGAATCAACACCAATAGTGACATATTTAACTAGATATAATGCAAAACGACTAAAAGGAATAAAATTAGTTTAAAAAATCAACAAAAGATATTGGTTTTCATGCAAAAATAGTCATAGATTTCATATTTAACCCCTGAACATTATAATCGAGTATTTCTGCGATGCTAGCTATCCTTCTTGCTGTTTTTAGTTCAAGCCCTTGTTCAAGCACTATTTAGAATAGGGGCATTTCTCCTGGAAGTAGGAATGATTAATATATTACAAGTTATTGTCTGCTGTTTTGAAATATTCAAATGACCAACAACAGTATCAACTTCAAAGTTTTTTAAGTGGGGGCGATTTCTTTAATCGAAAAAAAGCAGGAGAATATAAATTTAAAGAAATACAAATCTTAAAATATTTAGGAACAGTTATAAGCAGAAGTAAATTACAAAGCATAGTAATAGAACAAAGAATACAATACAGGCACAATATTTATTACAAATAGATAATGGGAAGCAAAAATATAAATAGGAAAGTAAAACTTAAAGACCATAAAACTGCAGTAAAGTTGAAAGTAACTAGTGCTTCAGAGGCCGTGCGTCTTACAAACAAAGAACCCGAAAACTAAGTGTGTTTGTATTGCAAGAAAAATAATCAGATGAATCTATTGACAACAAAAAATAAATTCAAAATAAAGCGATGTAGAAGATCGACGAACCAAGAATTAAAAAAAAATTGGAACGGAGTACGCATCACATAAGGCGACATTTGCATGTAAAAATTAGATTTAATAGCCATTAATTCTCATTTACAGTAAGTTCAGAATGTTAACTATATATATATACCAAGTATAGAAGTGAGAAGTCATGGTATTCTGTCTCCAAGACACAAGCTCCAATAAGAGCGAAATGGATCTGTACGTCGTGACTTTTCACGAATTTTTAATTATCCTTTTCATTTGAAGTGTTTACTTCTTTATTCATGTCGTATGACGTCGCTGATTTAATGAAAATGTAACTTTTATTATGAAGGAGAACTATAAAATGGAGAACACTACAATAATTTATCGTAGTACAAGTGGTTTGTAAATATCGAAGCGGCCACCTAAAAATGAAACTGTAGATTGCATTGAAGATATTCGACGTCGAATGAAAAACTTACTATTGTGTCTTTGTTTCTGAGTCTTACTATAAACCCATGATTCGTCGCATGTATTAACTCTATTCAACCAATCAGGGTTACTTTCAGTCCGATTAAGCAGTTCTTGGGACACTTAAAGAGTCGGTGTCCTTTTAAGTCATCTGGCAACAATTTTGGAAGTAATTGTGCGAACACCTGACACATGTTTAAATATTCAGTCAACATTGACTGCTCAACATTAAAACTTTGTTTTTCCTAATCGTAAGTCGACGGTTGGAGCACACAAAATCGCAACGTTTTCGTTAGTTTTTAAACCGGAAAATCTACCAGACCGGGCTTACCATCGACTGATTGGCTGACACTTTTAAAATCTATTGAGCCAAGTAAAAACATTTTATCGGCTCTAACATTTATCTCTTAATGCTGTTATCAGAGGATCATATTGTGAATGATTTTTTCATCCATTTTCGAAATCAGCAAATCCACCGAGAACCGAAAACGCATACGAAGGTAGACAGATTATTTCTGTAAACTAATATATCTAGTAAATTAAAAGAATCAAACATGCTATGAAACAAATGTTTATTGCTTTCTATTTTGATAGTTCGAATTTAGTTTTGATAACTGCAACGGTTATTTTGCAAGCTAATTTCAAACCGAGTGGTCTGCAGTAGAAATGCATTTAAGGGGAGAAAATTTTAGAGCCATGACTTACTATGATTTTAAAAGTCCTTGAACTCCAAAACAAAGTATTTCAAGACTTCGTGTTATATTTTATGATTAAGCTTCTTCTCAAAAGAGTGCTTACAACTGGTATAACGAATTTAAATTTTAAAGGCTTTCAATTAGTGACGATTTTCGCGAAGGAAGGCCAATCTCAGCCGTTACTGAAACAAATATAGACGCCGTACGAGGAATGATTCAAGACGACAATCGAGTCACATATAGTGTCGTATAGGATTATTAGGAGCACCATAGGTATCGGCATGACTGCAATAAACAAAATTTTACGTAATAATTTCGGTGCGAGAAAAGTTTGTTGTCGTTGGATACCTCATAATTTAACACAGGAATAAAAACAATACAGAGTAGAATGGTGCAAGAAAACGCTTAATAAATATGATGGAGGTAGGTCTAAACCAGTTTACAATATCATTACTGGTGATGAAAGCTGGATATGCATTTGAACCAGAATCAAAACGACAATCGGCTCAATGTGTGTTTCCAACAGAACTTAATCCAGTCAAAGTGAAAAAATCTCAAAGTGTTGGAATGAAAATGGTAGCCAGGTTCTTCTCAAAATTAGGACCTATTACAACAGTTGTGCCTTAAAATAAACGTACGGTTACCGCAGAATGGTACAAGACAGTATGTCAGCTAGATGTTGTTCAAAAGGCCCGTTTACGACGCCCTAGATCGGAGATTGTCCTTCATAACGACAATGCTTCAAGTCACACTGCGTGTCAAATGAATTTTTGACAGTTCTCGAATTAAAATTACTAGATCATCCGTGATATATTCTAGGTCTGGCATCTTCTGATTTCTTTCTATTTCCAAGACTAAAGGACAAAATGCGTTGCGTACGAACGTAAGTTCAGAAGATGCAGTGGAGAGCTTCAAAAAGCTTATATCTGTAGTGACTCGAGAAGAGTAGAATTTATGCTATGATAACTGGTTTTATCGAATGTCTAAATGCGTTGAGTTTAAGGGCGAATATTTGGAAAAAAAATTATAAAAAATAATTTTTGACTACAACCATTTTGTTTTATTAGTTTGCAGAAATAATCGGTGCTACCGCTTCACTTAACCGACTGTGACTTTCTACTGAACAAAAATATAACGGTTATATTTCTAGGACAAAACAAGTTTTCTTTGCATCTTCTCGTATTGGTAAGCGGGTGTTTCTGACTTAAAACTTTCGAATCACATCTTAAATATTCATATTTATAAAAACGGAAATATTTTTACATTGTTACCGTTACGAACTCATACGAGTATGTATATAGACGTCTGAAACTAAAAAACCCTGGATTAAAAAGGTATTGGTTTAATAAATGTCATCAGAAGAGCCTTTCTAAGTGAACAGCACCGATCTCTCAAAAAATATTATCTTACGGTTACTAAAAAAGCAATTTGAATGACATTCGCTGACAAGGATTTATAAATCTTTTACGAAAGACAATTTCAATTTAAAAGCTTATCCGAAGAATAATATATTTTTGATACATTTATGAAAGGCAAACGTTTTAACAGTTCCATTATCAACTCTAAATATCCGAAATTCATCAGCGAGATTTGGAAACTCTTGAGTTCACAGTGCTACAGGCAAAACTGAGTTTTCCTTGTATGAGCGCTCATAATTTATACCATATTCATGTTCATGTTCCGCAATCCAAATTAAACATTTTATCTCAAATAAGAAGAAACAAAATTTCACAAGCGGAATGAAATTGCTAAATCTCCAAATTACATATTTTTGCGGTCTGTAGGTTGACCGGGGGCTAAAACCCTCGATCTCACTCCGAAATAACACAGATATCTGACCCACCTTATTGCGCTGCATATCGTATAATTTCACCACTACCCTCCAAATATAAAGTAATTTCTGGCCGCAGACTCAACGGCTTGCGGGCGACCGTCCCTTTTATCAGAATTACATTTTACAAGATCCCGCATAAAATATTTTACAGTTTTATGTGCCCCTTCTTACACTCATAAACGGCTAACCTAAATGCGTGTAAGTAATCGAGTTTCGACTGTAAATCAATTTGAATTATGTTTACTTTGATATCTGAAACCTTCAAGTAATGTATGGCCGACGAAAAATAAATTATTTATTCGGAAACATCTTCATTTTATAAAAAATTAATAACTTAGAAGCTGTGGAATCGCAAATTTAATTAAGCCCAATTTTTATATTGAAATACGATTTAAATTTATTAACATCATGTTTGACTTTAATTTGTTTTCCTATTGTACGAGGGTTGTTTCCAAAGTTCAGGGAATTTAGGTATAACTTTTTACTTTGTTAATTTTCATCAATATTACAATGTAGTTTTTCAACATAATCGCCATTTAATTGAATACATTTATCCCAACGACAAATTAATTTTTTTAAGCCGTCCTCGAAGAATTTTTTCGGCGTTTCCTCAATCCACTTATTTATAGCACATTTTACGTTAAACCACTACAACGAACACCCCGTAAAAGTTATATCAAATCTGGGAACAGATGAAAATCACTCGGTCTAAGATCAGGTTAATAAGGTGACCGGGAAGCAATTCCCATCCTAAATCGTTCAAAACATCCTTAGTCTTTCTTGCGGTGTACGATTTTGCATTATCCTCTTGCAATAACGGACGCTTATGCAACTTCCCAGGATATTTTCTGGTAAGTGCCTGCCGCAATGGTCTAGATAATAAGTTCGAATAATAGTCTGCGTTAATTATACCTTCCGCCAGATAATTCATAAAAATAATCCTTTCACAATCACAGAATACAGTAAACATTACCTTTTCAACAGATGAAGCTACACGCGCCTTAAGTGAAGGCCCTTCTTCGGGTTTACGCCATTCTTTTGATTGACTTTTGGTCCCAGGATTGAAATAAGGAATTCACGTTTCGTCAATGGTTACTATCCGTTGCCAAAATTCATGGCCGTAACGGGCTAACAGCTCTTGAAGTTGACGACAAGTATAAGATATATTAAGTTTCTGTTCCAGTCCTAACAGCCTTGGCACCCAGCAGGCGGAAACCTTGCTTACGCCCAAACAATCACTAACTTGTCGTGTGCCTATTCCCAGGTGTACGCTAATTTGAAAAATAGTCTTTCGTCTACCCTTTTTCAGTAGGTGCTACACCGCTACTTACTAAGTATGTTTCGTCGTAAAACGAAGTGTGTTTTATTTATATATTTATATATTTAAAAAAGTATATAACCCCTTTACCACAATTATTAGTCGTATCCTAAACACGTATTTCGACAACTAAGTTGTTATCATCAGTAGGTTAAAACTACTAATTAAAAGTCGCACATTGGGCACAGTAAAGTAAGAAAAACGCTTCCGCACAACTACTATACACTGCAACACTGAAAAGACTGTCTTTACAGGGTTGCAGTGTATAGTAGTTGTGCGGAAGCGTTTTTCTTACTTTACTGTGCCCCATGTGCGACTTTTAATTAGTAGTTTTTACCTACTGATGATGACAACTTAGTTGTCGAAATACGTATTTAGGATACGACTAATAATTGTGGTAAGGGGTTATATACCTTTTTAAAATTTTTATTTAACCACAGTCTTCATTGAAAGAATATTTATATATGTTAGATATAAGTAAATTATGTATAAAAGAATTAAAGTATAACATTTCAAGTTTTACAAATATTTAATAATTCATTTTCAAGTTTAAACCGCTGTATAACATATTTTTATTAAGCTTATTCAAAAGTATAATACTTTCTTTGAATTCTGAGAATTTACGTTTGCAATTTATTATCAACTTTAAACATTAGACCGTTTGCTTATTGGCTAGCGTTATCTATGAACGCATCCAAGACGATATTTAATCACCACACCTATTGTTAACTAAATATGTATAATATGCTCACGATACCTAAATATGTATGAACCATAAAAATCCATTATTGAAGAATGGAACAGTCGGAAATACATACTTAGATTTATAACACCTACTAATACTTAATTAGGAATGATATTTTATTTTATTATTATATTAATTTATTAATAAGACCTTTAAGACTCTATCGTAAACATTAGGTATTGTTGCACATATGTACAATTTCTGAGAGGTGATAATGCAGAAAATTTCCTGTTATGACGTTAAGCATGTATTCATATTTTAATTATATAAAAGTAGGGGCAGTGGTATATTTTTTATCTATTTGTAACCAGGCGCGGCTCGTGGTGACATAGTGTTGGGCACGTACAATGATGCGAGTGCTTCGTGTATTCTCGTGTACTAACTGTAGTGTTTTCTTAGTAAACACCGAAAACCCACGAGGTACTCGCATCATTGTAGGTGCCCCTACAGTACGTCATCACGAGCCGCGCCTGCTTGTAACGCCACATTCTCATTCTTAACACAAGCCAGTACAGAACAGAAGAAGATACACAGTCTTAACACAAACCGCAAAGAATTTAGGTTTACGTTAAGTGCTACATTGCAGGAATTACCTTAACAAATTAGATTAGAATTAAGAGTATTATTTCATTATGAAACAGACATGTAAATAATTTACACATCTGTAACTGTATCATGGACAAAACTGTACACTTAATTGTGTTTACGTGCAATAGGTAACGTGTTTATCAAATTCCATTTCCACAATAAAAATCCACAAGATAACAAGATTGATTATAGATAAGTTAATCGTTACATAAATTTATATAATGCTAAAAAACGCTTAATCAGGGTATTTATAGACAATACGCTTATGAACTCTGTTTCATAATGAAACAAAAGCGTTATACGTGCAATTAACGTATAGATATATTTAAAACCTTTTTGTATAAGAGTATTATGTAAAATAAATAAAATATTTAAAAAATACACTAACTTTCAATGTATCTGCCACCACTGTTTTTTTATGTTTTGCCTTTATATAGGTCAAACATACATTTTAAAAAAGAATCAATGGTCACACATATTCAAAAAATATTACAGATAAAAAGACATGAAACCAAAATTAACCACACTTTCAATATTAAACAAGATCAGTATTAGAGTTAATTCATGTTAAAAAACATAAAGAAAACCATAATTAAGTTTCAATTCTGTCAAAATTATATTTCCCATTAATATAAAACATCCGTAATTTAAATAGCGTAAACATTCAAAACCAATACCATTTAAATATTTTTAAAGTCACGCATACCAAGCTGAAACTATCAAATTACAGGCCAGAAAAAAACATTTGATATATATACTTTAGACCTACTAAAATTCAGTCTACTACCATGTGTTGAATGTAAAATTTGTCAATTTTATATTTTAGGTAAAATATTTCACTGTTAAAAAAATGTAAAAAAGAAGAATACAAATTATAAGTACCATAAATATATGTAAATTTACATTTTACGAATGCAGGAAAACCTCTAGTGTTGTAATTAAATTTATTCTGATGAAGACAAAATAAAAGTCGAAACGTTAAAATAAGCATTTTAATTTACATAATTTACACATGTATTTTATATATGTATTATATATATATATATATATATATATATATATATAAAATATTCAGAAATGATACCAACTTTCAATATAACAGCCACCACCCACAATATATAACCAACTTATACGGAAGGTACGCTCCGTGAGCGGTGGGTCAAACAAATTTTTATACCCACAGTTGCAGTCGCAAGTATCTACTGGTATCCATATGTAATTAGTTATGTAAGTCGTTGCATCTTTTTTAAATACAGGTTAAAATTGAAGGAGAAATGAATGAAGATTAAGATCTATAAAGATTGATAAGTGCTTAAGAAGCATATGAACAAAACATTGACACAGTCTTTAACCAAATATGTAGGAATATTATTATCTCATACGTAGTATTTCCAAAGCTAACACGTGTTTTACATTTTCCAAATTAAATCTTGGGTAAAAAATCATAAGAACACAAATCAGCTTTATAAAAACTTATATTTATTCCAAAATTATTTTTGTATTAAAGAACAAAACTAAGAAATTTGGGTATTAAAATGAATTAATTAGATTCGTACGTGTAATAATAAAAAGTACACCTTTGTAGCACTTTCATCGGTACTTAACATAGATGTCGAACTAGCCCGGTACTCGTTGGAGTTGCGTTTGCATTGAAAGAAGAGTAATTAATCTAATATTTAACGATATCTCAATATACAGCATTAGAGCTGTTAATAACCATTAAAAGCTTAATAATATCTGTGAAATTAATTTGCATTCCTCACAATAAAGTATTAACAAAACAAAGAACAAGAACTTCACGTCGAGACTGTTAAAGCTGCGAAATTACGACTTGCGAGAAATTACGACTCATATCTTTAATTAAGACGTTGCAGACTAAGTCTGCCTCCCTCGACCACACCGTTGACCCATTAGGAGGAAGGAAGACACCATTACCGGGCGATGTTTCAAGTGTTTTCGTCTAAAGTAGGTAGCCCTGAATTTGTCAAGGCTTGAATATCATCGTGTCCGGGCCTCCAAAAAGACGACTGTTTACTTAGAACCCGACCTAATTGTGACAACTACAATTACTTTACTAGCCCGTCATAAAGTTTGCCGTAAATGAAGCACACAATGAAGGAATCCCGGAGAGTTTGGTCAGCTGAAACTTGAAGTGGTAATATTTAGACACCGCTCCTAGAATTGCTCGCAAAAATTCCAAGAGGGAAGGAAAATGTAGGACAATTGTAAATCAAAGAATAGAATTTAGATTTTATTGGGTCTACGTTAGTTTTCGTCACTGCAGTAGTAAAAATACATTAGATTACGGACTAATAGTCTTTGTTAGTCACGACTACCGTTCGGTTTAAAATTAAGTTGTAAAGTAGAAAGTGACCGGTAAAGAAATAACACGTCCGATTTTTATGATTCCATTAGGCAGAAATGTCTTCATACTGAGTCACATAATAAATTATAAATGTCACAAGTAATAAATGATAGCAAGAATTCTACTCATTCAACTTTCATGTATATTAGAGTTCTTTTTCTTCTGCATACAAATGAAATAACTTTCTTTGTGATACTACATCAAGCTCTTAGCTGTACAATTATTCATGCTTGAAAGAAATAAAGTAACAAATATTAATTATGATAATGTGAAGTGGCGATATTATTTTAAAAACCCAAAATATATTTTGGTACACATTCACGGTCGTTTGTCGCCTTTTATATAATAATTATTTCGCAGTTGCGTGGTCATTAATATAGATTAAAGTCCGAATAGGTACTTCTGTAGAATATAAAAGTAGCTGCTTAGGATTATGCAGGTTCACCAAAAATATTTTCAGTGCTAATTAAAGGATTTGTAATTTACAATTACCAGGCTTTTGATATTATAGATAATTGTTTACTACTACATAACTTTTGTTCGGCTTCAATTCTTCTACCGTTAACTAAATATTGCATTTCTTAATGAGTAGAAGCGCTTAATGTCTCTAAATAAGTATTTAATTTCTCGTATATGCAGCGCTCTTATATTAAATATAGGAGAAAACATTAGAACAAATCCTAGAGATTTGTGGAAATTGTCACTAGAATTTTTGGTATAACTCGCTCTATCTTATTTTAATTTGACGTAAGAAGTATGTAACATACATATACAGTAGACTTAGATATTCGGCGATTTAAGGTCTGTTTTACTTTAATACGAGTATGTATATATTCAAAATAATCTGTTACATGTTTCGGTAAATATTACCTTTATCAAAGAATTATAAATAACAGTATACTGTCCTTTATAAAAGAACAAGTAAAACAGATCTTAAATCGCTGAATATCTAAATCTACTATAATATACAAAGGTCAAGAAATATTTATCTCTATATATGTGAATATGCGTTCTTAATATGTTAAAATACATAAACGCAGAAATATAAAGTGAATCTATTATAAATATACATACTTTATAAGAAACGAACTTTTATACCATGTGGCCGAGTGCGTCTGCACTATAGCGAAACCTGTAGTGTAAGCAAACCACACAGAGGTGTCCGTGTGTTAGAACGGTAAAGAAGTAGACGCAATGTTCCAATGGATTACAAGAGAGCCTAGTATTTCGCATATCCCTATGATGCAGTCGTATTTGTCCAATAAATTCACATTTAGACGGTGTAGTCGCGCAAGCGCATTAGCTGTCGCTCCCGCATATGGGTGTTAGTTGCAATGTTTATATCGTCAGGGGTACTACTCGCTCACAATATTTAATAAATCGCGTTGTTGGTGTACGTAACGGTCATTTAAAAAATGGAGTATTATACACCGGAGCAAAAACTCTTTATGATTAAACAATTTTACGGTGGTAATTCCGCGGAAGTAACTCGAGCTGCAAATAGCAGCTAATTACCCTGAAAGTCAAATTCCCAATGCAAGCACCATTCGTAGGACAGTTAATCGATTCGAAACTACATTTTCTTTAGTAACTAATAAAAATAAAGTTGTTCCGGATAAGAATATAAGTGATATAGAAATTCGAGTATGTGCTTTAGTCGAAGTAAATCCCACTATGTCGTCTCGACAAATTGCCCGCGAATTAGGTATCTGTAAAACAACGGCTCAAAAGATTTTACGTACTAATAAATTTCGTTCATACAAATTTACAAGTTCACAAGTACTTTTTCCCGATGATTATTATCGCCGTATGCAATTTTGCGAAAGAATGATAAATAAATATCACGAAAATGAATTCTTTCTTAATAACGTATTGTTCACAGATGAAAAAATATTTCGGCTACACGGACATCATAACCGCGCAGTTTGTCGTTACCGGTCGCGTAAAAATCTACATTTGAATATACCAACGCGAACGCAGTATCCAGAGAAGCTAATCGTATGGGCAGGTATAATTGGGGATCATATAATTGGGCCTTTTTTTATTGACGGTAATTTAAACGGAAATAGATATCTACAGTTACTTGAAAATAGTATTATCCCCGCAGTACGGGAGCGGTTCAATATTAATGAATTTTGGTTCCAGCAAGATGGTTGCCCAGCGCACAATACCCGTTACGTAACAAACTTTTTAAACGTGGTTTTTTGAAACAGATGGATCGGTAACTCGGGTCCTATTAAATGGCCAACGCGATCTCCTGATCTAGCCCCTAACGATTTCTTTTTATGGCCCTTTTTACATAATTCGATACGGATACGGTGATGAACGTCCATCA
This sequence comes from Melolontha melolontha, assembly GCA_935421215.2. Classification (NCBI taxonomy): domain Eukaryota; kingdom Metazoa; phylum Arthropoda; class Insecta; order Coleoptera; family Scarabaeidae; genus Melolontha; species Melolontha melolontha. Next base: position 40,483,120 of record OW285243.1, read on the forward strand.
AATCTAGAGGAACTTCGCGCGAGAATTACCGAAGTCACTAATACTGTCACAGCAGATATGTTAATAAATGTGCGTCGGAATTTGTATAATCGGTTGGGTTACTGTTCGTGTCAAGAAGGAGGTTTATTTGAACACTTAACTAATTAATTTATTTGGAATTTAATTATTGCTTAAGAATATCATTTTCTTTTAGCTAATTGCAGGTTTATTGCAATGTTGAATTACAATTCTGTTTTAAGAAGTAAATATTTTATTTTTAAGTATTTTATTATTGTTAAGTTTTTAGAGTGTAATACTACTTAAATATTATTTTCGTTAAGAAGTTTTTTTATGTTAAAGTCTAGTTGTTCTGTTTATGTATGTTTTTTTTTTTTGTTTTTTATGAAGCTGTGATGAGTTACTTCACTGAGATGTTATCAGTGATTATCTGATGCTTCAAACAACTGCAAATATTTACTTCTATCGGGAACACAATACCTCCTACACTGCTTTTCACTTGATTTGCCTACGAATACATTTATACGTATAACTTATAATACGCCCGCTGTCGGTGTGGCAATTCAAGTTGGCACGCCCATTATAGTCGACCAGTAGTTACTAATACATGCATCGCGCTATCGATGGCGGCCAGACTGTATATTATTCTTACAAATATAATGCGTTTTTTTTTAAATAGAAGCAAGCTATGAATAGATGCCTATTATTTTTAATCTTATTTTCTAAACACATAACTAAATTCTTGTATATTTCACAATACAGAATGGTCAAATACACATTGATGATACAATTTTAATTAAGAATTTTCCTATAATTACCCATTTATGTACACTGCATTTATACATTATTATCGATAATGTTAACAATAACCCAATATTAATGAAGTATCTGGAATAAACTATTTTAAATCCTTCATCTACTCCAAATTAACTCGATCGAATTAAATATACAACGGCAAACGTAAACGGTGTGTTCTACCGCTGTGGCCATACTATTTACAATGTATTCCTTTTCGGAAGTTCTTGTTTTAAAGACTTCTATATAAGTGTCTTTTTTGCTGTATCTTCATAATAAACATAATTTTCTTGTAAAATCTCCTCCGATGTTTTAGCCTTCATACTGTTCGAATTTGGTAACTTCTTCAGCCGTTCTCAATGTTATGAAGTATTGTTGACGACAATGATTCTTCTTTCAGGAAATATTTCTGAAACCACTCTTGAAATAATGGTGCTATTGTTATCATGGTATTAGTAAAGATTACAATTTTATATGTTTTTTCCGAAAGTAATACTTCACCGACTAAACCGCTTTCAGAACCAGCGTGTAATGTAATGATTCTTTTTCTTGGGAATGGGATACATCTAATAAACATGCTTGTGAATTATCGTCGGCTTACTATAAAAACATACTTCACATGACAACCCCCACGACCGCAGAAAACATAAAGCAACTTATAGGAAATGCTTTTCTCCAGTTGCACGAGAACAATATGACCCAAAAAGTGTAAGGCAATCCATACAGGGAAGGTTGTTAGGGCAGAGGTAAACTCGGCCGCTTTAGGTATTTTAATCTTCCGCGGTCAAAGTAAGTTTTAAGCTGTATAAGTAATTTGAGCCGAATAGTTCACTTATCTAAAGCGGCTGAGGTTACCTCAATAACTCTATATACTAATTTTGTTAAATAAAATCACAAATGCATATGACATCATAAAAATTTATTTATATATACAAATTCAAAATATATTTTAATATTAGATAGTTACATAGTGTAACTATAATAATGCGAAGTTAACTTAAGAAATTCTAACGTTGACACTTTCCTATTATTGAAATCATTAATTTTGTTTTAAAGGTATTTTTGCCTTTTCTGAGTGTCCGAATTAGGTACATATGTCTGGTGAATACTTTGCAACTTTACATATATTTCATTTTGAAAATTAATTAGAAAATCAATAAAAACGAATACAGAAGGGTGAGGAGAATTTAAAGTTTTGGTGATATGCGAATTGAACGATTCGCATGCGTTGGTGGTGCAAGCGGCGCTTGCTGTTTTTGATGCCCCATAAATGGGGTGGAAAAACGGCATCCTCGGATATGTAAGTGTTGACCAAATAATCAGCAAACAAAGTAACTTTATCATCTTTTGGTTGAATAGCAGATAATGTAAAAACGTAAACATCACTAACATCTTGTGGTTCTAGAAACAACAATCCAAAACAATAACCAATCCATTTTCCGACCTCGCTTCTTTCTTTATAATCTGCTGAAAGTCCAAGTTTTTTAATTGTACGCCACCAAGCTTGCGTTGTATGAAATCTGCATCCAATTATTGTTATTTGTGGCCAAATTATTTTAGCTGCATTATGGATAGCCATCTCAAAATCTGCGACAATTTCGGTGGGACAAAACGACAGAGAATATTCGATACACTTTTCAGTCACAAATTCCAAACACTTTTTGTATGTTTCTGTTGCTTTGTCTGGTAGCACACAAAACACTAACGGTACATAATGACCATTAAAGCAGCCATGTATGGTGAACAACTGCAAGAAAAATTTTGTGCAGTAGTCGAAAGTACCATCCACATAAATTTTCTGGCTTAAGCAAAGATGTTTTAAATTTGTAAAACAGCTAAACACTAATATATTAGAATTCTCGCTGTTGAATAAAAGAAATTCTTCCTTACGGCTGGTCAAAAATTGCGTCTCTGGTTTAAGTGAACTGTGAACTTTTTGTTTTGATTTGGGAAGTACTGGCTGTAATTTTCTTCTTGTGTTATATATATTCTTCCATATATAGGACAGATCAGTTGTGGTAATGCTTGTTGAATCTTCTTTGGTAATAAGGGAACGTACAATTTTACTTGGTTGACTGCCAATATCCTCTACAGCTTTACGTTTTGCTGCACTTGTAATCACTTGTCTTTGAATGTTGCGAATGTCACATGCCGAATGATTATGAATTAAATTCGATTTCGATATTGTGTTGTCCGGGCCCACTGTATAAATATTTGCTAGACACTTGGCAGTCTTGCACCTCCACTTTTTCTCGCCGCTTTTGAGTTCTTCTTTAAAAGAAAACTTATAGTTATTTACCAAGAGAATAACTTTATTTCGTTGACTAACTATTTCTTTAACACTCTGCATTGTACGTAATGAAATTTCAACTGCAGTTTTATAAATAATATTTTATTTGAAGAGAACAAAGAAAGAAACTTACACGCCACGCCTTTATAATGAAAAATAACCAATAGAATTGATAACATTCTATCTGTATAGAATTCTACAAAATATGTTTGTTACATGTTTATTTAGAAATTTAGAAGGGGTTGTTGTTATTTCCAGGAAATTTTGAATGGGCCACATAGTATGACATAGATTTAAGTAATGACTTTGTTTAGCTAAGCAATAGAACGTATAGATAGGTGCACTTATCAACTTTTGATATTTGTTTTCTTAATCACTTTTATTGAAAAATATGAAACGATGAAATAATGTTAATCTCTAATTAGGGTCAAAATACCAGGTAAGTATTTGGGCGGCCCAAGTATCTACCGTCCGAGTTTACCTATGAAGATTATGAAAGAAAATTTCTGGCAGGCCCAGTTTACCTGCGGGATTAGTACATGTTCTGTTAAGCGTCCGAGTTTACTATCGCCCGGTTGTTAATGTGCATAGAGCAGAATTGAAACATATTCGAGCATTATATAAAATAATATTAATTTATTATTAAGAAATCAAAAAGTGTAAATAATAATAATTTTGTGTTACGTATTATGTATATAGCTATGTTAGATGTACTGAATATTGAATAGTATTAAAATATTTCCCATGAAAGTTAAATATTGTTGAAAATACTGCAAATAAGTATTACGTTGTTGGTATCATTTTGAAGGTAATTTGCTGACAATATCAGAAAATATAGGTTCCTTTTAAAAATTCGAGAGAGAAGCGTTTGAATTTCGATAAATGCCAATCTATTTAATACCTTGTATATACTCGTATTTTTACATTATACTATTTTGAAACATATAAAGTTGTAGACCCCAATTCATATTTAAAGGACAATTCAATGCACGATACCCATCTTCAGCCTACATCTTAAAACATCAGACGCTGGCACTATAAAATTATTGACAAAAATTCCAATAAAACTAGTTGTCGGAGGTGCACATAACCATATGCTACTGCAAAGGTAATTTAGGTGTCATCAAAATAATTTCTAAAAAATATAGCAATTTATTTAAACTGAAAAATCTAAAGGTTGTTGCGGGAATTTGTAATACCCTGTATATTCTTAAATAATTTTACAATATCCTCTGTAATATACTATGTACTGAAAATCTCACTTACTTATTTGTGTTAGTTTTCACAAACACACTAATGGTGCACCCGGTATATACAGAAATTCAAAATTAGTTTTTATCGAATATTTTAACATTTTTTCTCATGAAAATTTTCTCTACAATGCCATTAAATGTTTTCACAATACTAATAGGTTTTGTTTCGAAAAATATCAAACAAAACAACCGATTATTATGATGTACGAGAAGAAGTTCTTATCTTCCCGGAGTAAGCATGAAAACAAAAGAGTAAAGCATTAATAAAAATCTATATTTCGATATAGTTTTCTTGCTTTTAAATATGGGTATTCCACGTTTTAAATAACATCTTTAATTGGTCGTAAAAATATTAATTTTGCTTCACTGCAAAATGGTTTTCTACATCTGCTAATATGTTCGTCATCATCCCTAAATTTTGTCCTCCTTAGTGTTTTCTTTTTTTGAGATTCGGAAACGAGAAATAGCCTTGGATGTTAAACCTGAACTATAAGGTGGTTGTTCAATATCTTCAAAGCCATCATTGGCAAAACCAACTTTTGAAAGTCTTGTGCATTAGCACATTTTCATGGAGCAACAAGATACCTCACCTTGTGTGAATTTTCCGCATCTTTCCACATTAATAGAATCTCTTAGACAATGCATCAAGCTTGCATAATTCTTTTCATTTACTATACTACCCATATTCAGATAATCAATAAGCAAAATTCATTGGAACTCATAAAAAGAACAGTTGCCATTATTTTTACTGCAGAAGAGGCTACTTTAAACTTCATGAAGTTGCTTGAGCCCTTAATGCCACTGCATCGGCTCTTGTTTCGATTCTGTATCATAATGATAGTCCCAAATTTCATTTCCAGTGACAAGTCGGTCGATAACTCAATTTGGTTCGGTCCCACAAAGCTCATAGAATTTTTCAAACGTCTCTAACCAGGCACGCATTTGCAACGGCAAAAGATTCGGGGAACCCACCTTGCTTAAACTTTTGTCATTCCAAGGTACTCGTATAGATTTCTAAAGACCATAGCATCTAAAACACCTACTAAATCTGCTAATTGTCGCTTCTTTAATCTATCTGCTTCCAGTACCAAATACTTGCTTTTTTTAACAGCATCTGAAGGGGTTACATCTTAGGGCGCATCATGTTGAAGCAATTTTGACCACTCGTGAATAGTAGATTTGGAAAGACGATCGTTCCCATACACAGCCAAAATTTCTTCAAGAATAATTTATTGAACTTTTCCTTGTTCTGTAGGAAACTATACAACGGCTCTGTTTCGTCATAAAACGAAATTTATTTGGTAAATATAAGTGAATCTAGGATATAGAATCCAGCATTACCAATTTTATAAGTATTCGACGTTTATTTTTAAATTTAAACCACTCTATAAACAGTATTTTATTTTCATATTCAAACTATAAAACTGTCTCTAGAGACTAAGAAGCAGTACCTTCTATATTCGCAAATTTATTACTTTATGATTTAGACGCCTGCTTTACTAACTAACGTTATCAGTTAAGAAAGTGTTTAATTTCACGATCTATTATTAATTTCATATTTCCTAAATAGCTATCAATAAATTCCATTACTAAACAATAGAATTTACCTGGAAATATATACTTAGATTGTAATCCCTGGTATTGTGGCCAGTACGTGCGATTACTAAGAATTGATCACATGAAAATTTTTCTTTTTTATGTCGTCAACCAATACAATGTACAACCAGTACGATCTGCATTTAATGTAATACGAGGGTATATCAAATTTAAACGGGACTGGTTTTTTTTTTCAAGTTAGACCTTTATTTTACATTATTTACAAAAGTATATTGTTTTTCCACATAATATCTCGCCCTGGCAACGCATTTTTTAAGCGGATTAGGAGTTTTTTAATTCCTTCGTTGTAGAAAGTTTTCGCTTGCGCACGTAACCATTGGAGCACAAACTCCTCTACTGCTTGGTTCTTGTTGAAACGCCGACCTCCAAGTGCTTCTAGATCCAAAGGAATGAAAATCACTAGGAGACAAGTCAGGACTGTAGGGAGGATGCTTCAATACTTCTCAGCCCAGACTATTTAATTTTTACCTCGTGGCGGTTGTTGAATGAGGCCTAGCATTGTCATGAAGAAAAATCAAACTTCTGACTGATTTCCTCTTCCCTTTTCATCCCAAGGACAGCGTTACAATTATTCCACATTAATTTGCGTCGATAATGGAGAAAATCCACGTGAACAGCGCCAAGCCGTTCAAAGAAAAAGAGCCAAAACTTTTTTAGCTGACAACCTAGTCTTCGTTTTCACCGGAGCCCTTACACAGCTCTTTCTCCACTCCGTTTACGCCTGCTTTGAATCGGAAGTGTAATGAGGCACCCAAGTTTCGTCGCACATTACGATTCAAATACAATTTAAAAACGCGTCGCCCTCTTGCCAGAATAGATTCAACAGACGCTGACAAACCTCTAGCCGATGCAGTTTCTGTCCACCCGACAGCAGCCGCGAAACCCATCGTGCAGATACATTGTGGAATCTCAAGTCCAGCATCACGATGTGCTGAGCACTCTCATAATTAATGCTAAGTTCCTCGGCAATTTTCCAGAGCGTTATGCGTCTGTCGTCCTCCATGAGTTGTCGAACCGCCTCGATATTGACTTCGGTCACGCTTGTCCTCGGGCGGCGATTATGTCTTTGGTTCTCAACGTTTTCACGCCCTTCAGAAAATTCTTTGTGCTAAGTGAAAACACGGGGTCGTGGCAAGGTATTCGGTTGGTTTCACACCCTCCTTGGCCAAAAACTTAATAATTATTCGTTGCTCCACAAAAACATTCACTTGTCGTTCACTAATGGTTTCTATAGTATTAAGGTGACCTAAGAAGATTCGAGTCGTTACTATCCCCTCCCTAAGCTCCCACCTTAGCTTAAAATCAACCCACCCCGAGTTAGCGACGTGTGTAAAATTTTAAAAAAACAATTCCGTTTAAATTTGATATTCTCTCGTAGTTAGTGGGGTAATGGTTAATTTTACCTACTTGCAATACAGTACAGAACAGTCTCATCACAATAGTATCACATTAACATCAGTGCAGTACTTAGCATCAAGAGTCTTATTCTAACAAATTAATTCAACAATATATTAATTAACAGTAAAGAATTTAAGTTAAACATTAAGGGGTGTTTGTGAGATTTACCCTAATATATTAGGTTTAAGTGTTTTTTGTTAACATTTGGAATTTACTGCAAGTGAGAATTAATGAATATTAAATCACATTCTTACATGCAAATGTCAACTTATTTAATGCGTTCGAAACTACAATCCGACAAACTAAGTTTGTACTAGTATGCAGAACACACCCTTTCGCGACAACGAACTTCCTGGTGATTAGGTTAATTAAGAATTAAGAAATACTGAAAAAACAAGTCTATCAACGGGAGGAAACGCACATTGACATTGCTTTTTCATTTCTATACTTTCTGTATATATAGTTAACATTTGGAATTTACTGCAAGTGAGAATTAATGAATATTAAATCACATTCTTACATGTAAATGTCGACTTATTTAATGCGTTCGAAACTACAATCCGACAAACTTTGATAGACTTGTTTTTTCAGTATTTCTTAATTCTTAATTAACCTAATCACCAGGAAGTTCGTTGTCGCGAAAGGGTGTGTTCTGCATACTAGTACAAACTTAGTTTGTCGGATTGTAGTTTCGAACGCATTAAATAAGTCGACATTTACATGTAAGAATGTGATTTAATATTCATTAATTCTCACTTGCAGTAAATTCCAAATGTTAACTATATATACAGAAAGTATAGAAATGAAAAAGCAATGTCCGTCATCGAGGGAATACCGTACATTGAAAAGTTCCAACTAGAACGAAACGTCGTCTGTGCGTTTCCTCCCGTTGATAGACTTGTTTTTTCAGTATTTCTTAATTCTTAATTAACCTAATCACCAGGAAGTTCGTTGTCGCGAAAGGGTGTGTTCTGCATACTAGTACAAACTTATTTTGTCGGATTGTAGTTTCGAACGCATTAAATAAGTCGACATTTACATGTAAGAATGTGATTTAATATTCATTAATTCTCACTTGCAGTAAATTCCAAATGTAAACTATATATACAGAAAGTATAGAAATGAAAAAGCAATGTCCGTCATCGAGGGAATACCGTACATTGAAAAGTTCCAACTAGAACGAAACGTCGTCTGTGCGTTTCCTCCCGTTGATAGACTTGTTTTTTCAGTATTTCTTAATTCTGTTTTTTGTTAAATAAATAAAATAATAATTTTTGGAGCTTTTCCTTGTTTTGTAAGAAACTATGTAACGACTATATATTCGGAGTTGTTCATTTGAATATATAATTATAATCAATGCACAATACAAACGAACAGATACCTAATAAAATTAATAATGTTGCAAATGTTTTGAAAATTGGCACACACAAATTACCAAGGCATATGTGATTTAAAAAAGCATAATGGAGCGTTGCATTAAAGTTCAAAGCTACCTAGTCGGGGTAGACATCGAAGAAATTGTTTCAACCGAAAAATTTGGAATAAATTATTCATTATTAATTATAATAGCAAATGACTACAAGAAAGGAACTGCGCTGTATTTCGTCGATAAAAGTAATGAATATTGTACCAGCGTTATTACCACGTCCATGAATAACATTATTACAGAGTAAAACACGTTTTTTCCTAGAATTATATTAAAAATTATGTTGTTGGCATAAGCGTTAAAATCTCGTTTTTATAACTTTCCTAACACGTACGGCATGAAGAATCATTAGTTTGTCTCCATCAAAGACAACGAAATAAGAACTAGAAAAAGAACACACTCTCTATTTCACGCACATACATACATAGATACATACGAACACTAACAAGGTCACACTTTAAAATTAGATATTTTTCGCTCTCTGCTTACGTGCGCGAAGTGCCCGTTCATTGTTAACACCCGCGTTCTTAACTTTGATTTATAATATCCTCTAGAGTTCAAAGGATGCCGAAAAGGCTAAGAAATGTTATGGGACGTGTTGTTCAACCCCTAAGCATTGTCAAAAGGAAACACATAACCGAATACAGGTACAACATTTTAAAATCTTGTCTGGCGTATAATTACGTTCACCGTACAAGGTCTTTCGCGACCATGACATTCCTCTATTGCATATATTACTCACGACAGTGAAAGGGTCATGCTCCGTTATTGTTATGGCAAGTTTATTTAATAAAAAATATACACACTACAGCTGTTACAACTGCGCTTTTAGATAATATGTGATAATGTATTCCATGTAATAACTTACATCAAATTCACTAGGTTCGTGTCTTAATCGTTTGCATTAAAATGATACTTTTAATCGATAAATCAATTGCGGATATTTCTAATTTTCTAAAATTACTAAATTTTTACGTTTAGCGATGACCGAGTGTGTGAAAATTATAGAAATTACGTTTCGTAATTTTCAATTTTTATAAGTTGGAAGCTACAAGGGGGTATTAATATCTAATAAGCCTAGACCATTTTCCTTGAACAAAACAAAATCTTGCTATAATGGCAAGGAATAATGACACTGGCTGCGTACACCAGATGGAACTGTTCGAAAAAATTCTGTTGATCAACGGTTATTTTCATTATTTATTTCAACATGTGTAGGAAGCGGTCGCCATCTTTTGTAGCATTAAAATATTTCGCTCCGTTTCAGAACAAGTAACTCAAAATAAAAATGACGCATGTAACAAAGCAAATCAACGATTGAACCAACAATACTGATGCTGATCTAGGTTAATGGACAAATTGTGCATAATATTCAATACATAAACAAATAAATCATTCCTTATTTTGGAAATCCAATTCATGGGCCAATTCATTTATAACATGTACTGCTAAATGCAAATTTAATAAATAATCATTCAATACGAAATTAATTTTTTTAATTTTAACTAATAATAACCTACATTCAAAACAAAAAATAGGTTATGTTGCTCTTCAGTTGTTTTACTTTTGGTGACATACTGATCGTTCACCCAACCCCAACATGTTCACGAAACTGTTTATTTGTATCATAGTTCTGGTAAAAGCTGCCATTTTAAAAGTGTCCCTGTAAAATCTTACGCCAAGTAGTTACAGTATTGATGTGCAGTAAATTTTGAAAGAAAGCATGTCGAATGCAAATGCGAAAATCGATAAATTCGAGTTCAAATACTTGTACTTAAAGAGGTTAAGTGGTAAGGAAATTTACGAAGATATGCTTAACACGCTTGGCGATCAATGCCCATCATATGCGCCTGCCAGAACTTGAATTGTGTCATTCAAAAGAGGCAAACTTTCCGTCGAAGATGAGAAGCGACCAAGAAGACCGATTTTGGTGTCCACCCCCAAAAATATTAACGCAGTTTATGACATGATGTTATCAGACCGTCGAATTGAGCTGAAACATATAGCTGAGGCACTAAAGATTTCATATGAACGCGTCCATTATATAGTTCGCGTCGATTTAGATATGAAAAAATTTCCAAATTATGGATTCCTAAACGGTTTAACGCCGAACACAAACTAGCAAGAATAAAAGCATCACAGTGAATCTGTGCCCGTTTTGAAGGAGATCCAGATCTTTAACCGTCGTGTGACTATGAATGAAACACGGGTTCATTTTTACGACACAGAAACAAAATAGTAATCGATGGAGTGGAAGCATTATGGTTCTCCAAGGCCTAAGAAGTTTCGAGTTTCGAAAATCCTCTGGGAAAGTTTTTGTTCAGTTTTCTTAGGATATCAAAGATGGACGTTTTTGTATTGTACTAAAGGCATTAAAAAATTGTAAATTGTTGGTTTAAAAGTATTATATGGGCAAAGCGACTTTAAAAAAAAAATTCTCAACGATCTCGGGTTTTTTTTTTAAAAAGTTCTCAAAGGTCTCAAGGTTTTCCTTGTCGGACAGCGAACATTTCGAACCCTCCTCGAAGAGAAGAAGTAGCAACGTTGTTCACTAGATTATTTACTTGTTTTCCTTTATAATTAAGCTTAAAGTCACTAGGAAGCACACGCCTTAGCAGTTTTCAAAAAAATATTCTTGTTTTCATGACGGTATAAGACAAAATATAAAATTTTCTTTTCTACCTAACCCCGCTCCAAAATATCTTACTAGTAAATACGAGTTCACTATTCCGTCGACGAATTTAATATTCTAATTCAGTAGGTCAGCTGTGTGTTTAGGAAATCTTTCTTAATGAATTGTGTTACTCTCCTCTATTCAGGAGTATTCCTTCCTTCACCCACGTTTTCAGCGTTTTGTGTATTAAGTTATGTAACTGTTAGTTACCTTTTTAAGATTAAAATATTCTTGTTTTAAACTTGAAATTAATAAACATTGTATGATGAGTAACACAAGAACGAATATCCTAATTTAAGTAAACTACAGATGAAAATTAATTTCTTTTTGTTAACAACACGAAGTACGAGAATCACGTTCGGGTTATGCGAACTATACACACAAAGTGAACAGGGTGGTATTAGTATCATGCAGTAAAAATAAATTCTAACACACGTCTATTATCGCTTGCCGAGGTCCTTCAATTTTTGTGGAATACGGGCACAATACAATTCAACTAACACCGTTAATATAATCTACTACACATTCATTATTCACGCCTACATAAAACGAACCGACTGTATATTTCTTTGTATACAGGACATTTTAGTTGAAACGAGCCAACTCAAATAACTCTTTACCTGCTATGATTTATATAAAATTATGAAACCTCTTTGTTAATGTTCATATCAAGGGGACAACTTTTAATGTCGAGCCTGACGATTTAAAATCATTCCTGAGGGCGCAACAGCCCTCATCATAAAAATTTAAATAGAGAATATTGGTCTTGTGATCACTCATTGAAATGTCGTTTATTCTCTTTACGGCAGCATCTATAAAAAGTTTTTTTTTTATCAGTAAGCAAAAAGTGCATTATGTATTTGCAAACTGTGTAATAGAGTGAAATGGCTTGGATTTTATTCTACTAAATTTTCAAAATTATGACCACTAATCTCCATACAATAGTACATTTCTGGAGTTATTCGTTGGCATTCTTCAACAATTTTTTGGTGTAACTCTTGTAAGGAAGCAGAACGCGTGGCACACAACTTAGACTTAAGATGCCCCTAAAGAAAAAAATCAAGTGGTGTAAGATCCAGCGAACTAGCAGGCCATTCTATCCTCTGTTCTTTCTAATTTAAGTGAACGATCTGCCTTACAATATATCATCAGAGAAAGTTACCCAGTTTGCAGATGATACATCCATTTTGGTTCGAACCCAGGAAATGGGAGAAGGGAGTGCAAATTTAAAACAAGCTTTAATGGAAGCTTGCGATTGGTTTGGCAGTAATCTTCTAAAACTAAATCTAAATAAAACACAGCAGTTAGCACTTACCACAAAGAGGATCTCGAACGAGAACAAAGAGAGTATCAAATTTCTGGGTATACAACTCACCAGCGACATGAGTTGGGATTGCCATGTGGAAGATTTGTGTCGCAACCTTACTGCAGCTGTTTATTCTATTCGTAGGATAAAACAGGTAGCAACATACAAAGCAGCCAGAACAGCCTAATTTTCCAATTTCAGGGTAGAGCTATATATGGTACTCTAATGTGGGGTGCGTCAGGTGCAGCTGAGTCGGTGTTTAAAATGCAAAAAAGTGCCATTAGGGCTTTTAATAGTGTTTCCAGCAAAACTAGCTGTAGGCAACTGTTTAAATCACTTAAAATACTTACCTTGTCATCCTTGTAGGTCCTTACCTGTCTTGAATATGTCCACAATACACCTTAAAAATTCCTCTTAAATAGTGATCTACATAATTACTACACCATAATCGAAATAACATAGTGATACGTTACCATCGGTTAAAGAAATGTCAAATTAGTACAAATTACCTAGCCTTAAAGATCTACAATAAACTTCCCAATGGAATGAAAGGCCTGGAACGTGGAAAGCCAAAGCATATTGCTAAAGATGTGTTTTTACTCGATAAGAGATTTTTTCAATCATCAATTTTAATGTGTTTTTTTTTATTTTATTGTTATTTTACACTGAATATTTCAATATGACGTATATATGTATATATACATTAATAAATATTATCATTATTATTATAGCCTCCCTTCGACCAATCCAACGATCGCGAAAGTGTTCATCCAGAAATTGTCATACTCTGGCAGCGTAATGTGGAGGCGCTGCATCTTGCTGAAATATTACCTCATTCTCCAACAAATCTGGATCCTGCTCCAATTTTTCAGTAATCAAAGTATCGTTCAGCATGTTCAAATATATTTGACCGTTTAAAGTCCCGCCAATGAATGGGCGTCCTATGAAATAATCGCCAGAGATACCAGCCCATACATTAAGTATCTGTGACCATTGTGTATGTCTTTCCTTCATCAAATGGGGGTTGGTGTCACTCAAATATCTGCAGTTGTGACGATCTATTTCACCATTCAATGAAAAAGGTGATTCGTCCGAAAATTTTCGATTATAGTTGATGCGCTCGGTCATTACTTCACAAAATTCCAACCTCCTGTCAAAATCATCCTCATTCAATTCGTGAACAATTGTAATTTTATAGGGATGAAATTTGAACTTGTTGAGTATTCTACAAACTGATGAACAGCTTACTCCTGTTGATTGAAATACCTGTCGAATCGATGTCGCATTTCTAAGCATTGCGACCTAGCCTAAGACTTCGACGTTGATATCTTCATTATTTACAACCCGATGAAAATGTTGTTTTTTCTTATGTACAGAGCCAATTTCCGTACATTTTTGGGATAATCCCAGTACGAGCTTGTATCGCACATTTTGCCCTGCATCATTTTCGTTGAATAAGCAGCTGTAGATCTTGCACACCTCCCATACGCATAATACGAAGTCACTAATTCCACACGTTCTTGGATAGAATAGACCATTATTCACGATTGAACTAAAAGTAAATTCCACTAAAAAACATTCCATTAAACAATGCAAACGTATCAAAAACAAATTAGCATATCGATGCGAGAGTTCGCATCAAGCGTTGTTACAAATAATACAAATCTGCATAAGGCAAATCTGTATCTGTACACATGGACATACAGCACGTACTTACTAGCGTTAACTACTTCAACCACAGATGCATGCGTTTCTGTCTAACGACTTTAGAAAGAAGTAACGACTGAAGATCGCTTTCTGGTAAAGTAGTGAATTTTGTCTTTTCAAATGACACCACATTTATTGAGTCGATAGACAGAAACGCATGCGTCTGTGGTTGAAGTTGTTAACGCTAGTAAATATGTGCTGAATATCCATGTGTACAGATACAGATTTGCTTTATACAGATTTGTATTATTTATAACAACGCTCGATGCGAGAGCTAATTTGTTTTTGGTACGCCACCTGGCGACGAGTTAATGGACTTATAGTAATATACGTATTTTTCTTCTTTTGTAATAACTCAGGTATTCGAGAAGAAATCACTTTCATGGGCGTGGTCTGTTTTGTCCGTCAGCTGGCACGAGGTTATCTCTGGTGTCATTTGATAAGACAAAATTCACTACTTGACCAGAAAGCGAACTTCTGTCGTTCCTGCTCCATAAAACCGCATTGATAAAGTCGTTAGACAGAAACGCATGCGTCTGTGGTTGAAGTTGTTAACGCTAGTAAATACGTGCTGTATGTCCATGCGTACAGATACAGATTTGCTTTATGCGGATTTATATTATTTGTAATGCAAACGTAAACTAATATCGTACAAAATAAGTTTCTAAAGCTGAAAACAGAAGCAAAAAATGTGGAAAAAAAAAGATATTAAAAATGATAAGTGTGACAAAAACAAATATGAGTTAACCACAAAAAATTGCGAAATGTCACAAGAGCATTTGAAGTAAGATTATACTATTACTCTAGTCGTGTTTTATTACACGTTTGCAAATAATGCACTTTTCTCTTACTGATAAAAAATGACTTTTTGATTCATGTTGCCGTACAGAGAATTAAAAGACCTTTTGAATGAGTGGTTACAAAATCCATCTTCCCTATTTAGATTTTTATGGTGGGGCTGCTGCTCCTCCAGGAATGATTTTGCATCGTCAGGCGTGACATTTAAAGTCGTCCCCCTTAATATGAAAATTGAAAGGTTTCATAATCTTATATAAATCACAACAGGTAAAGAGTTATGTGAGATGGCTTGTTTCAATTGAAATGTCCTGTATTGCTATAGGTACATTTACAAATGAATTAAGCTAATGATACCACTATTACTTTATCAATATACGTATGCTAGTAACAATTAGAATATCCAAAGGAATAATGTAGTGGTTATATATAGAATTTAAATGACTCTGGACGAAATTTATACTTAATTGCCCTTCGATATTAACTACTTCCGTTTCCAATAAAATTACTATGATTAAAATAGATGAGAGTTACCATTTTGAAAAATAAGAAAGCCATACGTAGCAACAATTATATTAATACAATGTAAATTATATAATTATTTTTACGAAGCTCCGAAAAGACATCACTAAATAAGTTGCATAGCACTTACATAAATTGTAAGTGGTTTCTAAACAAAGAATGTGGAAGCATAATTTTTATATATCAGGGACATTAGAATTGTTTAATTGGTAAAAATGTTCCTTTTTACTAAAATATCTTGACATTATCTAAATTATGGTATATTGGATATATTTCTTTTAAATGTGTTTAGCGAAATATCGTTAGGTGACAACTTTTATAAACGTATTTTTTCAATGATGCGACAACAGGCGAAAACCTGTTTTATAGAACGTTGGTTGATTTATAATCAAAATGACTTCTTCTAGAGATTAAAGTTTTTTTAACTACTAAACTGTTTTGTCAGTAAGGAAAGATTAACAAATCCAATAACCAATTGGAAAATATAGATGTGTAAAGCTGGTTCTACATTTGTCGATAAACTGTTGGATAAGTTGATCGACTTTTGGCTCCATAACTCGTCGATTTATTGAAAATTGCTTTATGTTTTACAAATATCTATTTTTACAAGCGATTTTATAACAGAATTTATTTTCGTTCACCTGTTTCCTTAGTAGGTTCGCAAACGGATTTAGATGTCTTCAAGCCATATTCATACAATTCCACTAGTTGACAAATTGGTGTTTATTCTATTGTTTTCTTTTAAATTGATTATTAATTTTAAACAAATATCGTCGTTTTTTTATAAATATCTGTTTAGTTTTTATACTTTGTACCTTTCCTCATTATAACATTTACATGAATACTTTAACAAATTGGCGTAGTGACTATATATATTTACGCTTATACCAACAAGAAGTGTTACTAGAAAACATTTAAATATCTAAGTTGAAATTGTAGAAAATAGACAACATGATTTAATTTGTTCAATTTATTAACAATCTTTTTTTCCTTAATAAATTGACGTATAGCTGGTGCTTTATATATATTAATAAATCAAAGATCAACTTGTATGATATATTGATTACAAAATCAACAAATGTAAAACCAGCTTTAGAATATCTTAGTTCAATTCTATCACTCTTCCTTGGATTTGAATTGATGTATAATTTCACATTATCACGCCGAAACACGATACATTTTAACTGATCCATTATATAAGAATATCAACTTGAATTGATGGTTTCATTGAGACAAAGCAACATACAGAAAACAACATATTCTTCTAGATTATAGACCAGTGTTTCAGATAATTTTAGGAGATATATCGTTATGTTTAATTTTATCTGCGCATTCCCTTATTGCAGAGATCTTTCACCTGTAACTAAATATCAAGATAAAATAAAGGATAGAAAATGCTATGACATGCAACTATTAATAAAAAATTATATAGTGACCAGAGAGCGGACTCCAGCGAACAATTTGATACGTATGGTCACTGCATAAGTTGCACATGCCTATATATGCAGTTAATATATACCTTTCAATGCACAACAGAGCGAATGCAATAAACGGCAGCAACTACTGCTAAAACAAATGTAATGTGGACAAGCGAATTGCGTATACAGTTTTGAATAAAAATAATTTACAAAGAACAAAACTCAAAACTACATATTTTCTGTGAAACATTGAAAGTGTAAAACATTAATATGAACAACTAAAATTTGTTAAAGGTGTTCCTGTGTTAAATTAGTTCCTTTAGATGTTTAAATGTCTTTAAAAATAGAAAATGTCCATTCCACATCACAACTGGTGATGGGTGCGTGATTAAAATGTTGCAAAAGTGCACCATACTTCGAATATATAGATTTTTCAATCGGCTCTATGCAGAATTGATATAATATGCTAAATATAGCATCAGCTTTTAGTCTCAGATTTGGGAAATATCTTTTTAAATGATGAAACCAACTTATCAACATTTGGAAAATGACCTCTGATGTATTCATATACTCTGTGTAGTGTATGTGCTGCATGGGTAGCGTGTAGCATATTGCGATAAGACTCCTTTAATATCTTCCCTGTTTTTAACATATAAACTGCCGCAACACTCAAAAATAATAGCATCTTGTCTTTATAGTTGTTATCCGATGACAGAATATTATGAATACATTGATCAATTACTTCTGCAACTGTCTCATCGTTTACGACTGGCAATATTTTACTTGAAATTAAGTATGATTGGTAGGAAGTTGTCGGATGAAGAATACCAACAACTACATTTAACATATATCGTCCCCTTACATCCGTTGTTTCATCTGCACTTTCCCAAAGGTAATGACCAGATAGGTTGGTTCGTATTTTTTCCATGGTTCTCAAATAACATTTTGGTAATTGGTATTGGTAAAGTAGATTCATCTGGTATATGACGATCAATATATCTTGAAACCTCTTGAGGAATGAATTGTTAATTTATTGCCCGCCATGAAGCTTCAATATAGGCGTCAAGTGCAGATGATTATTTACATGAGTTTTCGAAGAAACATGTCTCTGCACATTGCACTTTTGTGGATGCCTTAAACTTAATGAACGGACACTGCAATATATCTGGGTATCATTACGAATATGCACCTAATCTGTATGGCCTCCAATCCATCCTACAATGGTTGCCCTACGAAAATTCTTCATTGCTAATCAAAATAAAGAGAAATACTAAGAACAGAAAGAAATTAACTAAAAAGCAGAAACGAAAACTACTCCAAAAGTAAGGTAGTAAATTAAACTTTATAAAAAATTATAGGATGAATCAACTATATGACAATTAAAACGGATTTTTTTAAATACTAAACGTTGTAACCAAATAACACTGAAAGAAACGAAAGCAGAAAAAATCTCTTATAGAAGAGAATAGAAAATATACTATCTCAAGAACAATAAATACATATATGTATATGCATGCGAATATAATTTTTTAAGGGATTATTTCAACGAAGTCTAACGAAATAATATATAAATTTATATTCCGTCTTACACGCCACTGTTGAATTAAATTTATGAAGGAATAAATACAATTTACTTATTCATAACGACGAAAATAACAACATCTGCTCGACAAATGCAATCAAGCAAGCAAATAGTGGGGCAGTTATAACCAGAGACCAGGCCCATCGGGCTGAAATGGACGTCATTACGACGGACGATATAAATAGTCTACAACATCTGTAAGTACATCACTTGTTGAATTGCACTATTCATTCGGTTAACTGCACATCCATTTTTTGTGTGCGGTTAGCCGAATGAATAGTGCTATTCAATAACTGCGTGATGTACTTACAGATGTTGTAGACTATTTGTATCGTCCGTCGTAATGACGTCATTTCAACCCGATGTGTCCGGTCTCTAGTTATAACATGCATACTACACCTGATACCGCCACAACGTTTTATCGGGGCAATTGGTCATTCAATCGCTTCAGTCCGCTCTCTGATAATGACAGAATAAAACCTAAATATAAAATGTCTACATATTTAGCAGTGAAAGAACTAATTACTAATTATTCACGTATATCTTTTTAGCACGCTTTCACTAAATCAATCAGGAATATTTTTTTAGTGTGTTTGCTTCAGTTTTCTTTTGCCAAAACCAACTTTCGCCAATCTCTCGAAGTATATTTTCCTTTCTAGAGATTGAAGTTTGCTCTATTATATTCCTTAAATTTTTAAATTATTATACAAGGTGCGGAAGATTCGATAACACCATTTAAATTTGTAAACAGGTGATTTATTGTTACATTTAAATAATAATGTGTATATAATTAGAAAGTTCATAGAAAGGCATTTTACTTGAGTAGTACGTTTTAAAAATAACATTACTAAAATGGGCTGCATCGCTTAGCAAACAAGTTTCTGCACGTCTTTTGAGAGTCAAGAGTATTTCTCAGCATTAGTAATGGAATCCGTTGAATCGCAGTCGAGATGGATTCTTTGTTATAAGGTCGATTCTAAAATAATCTTACTGCACAAGAATGCTAGAGAAAATACAGCAGACGTTGCAAAGATAAGTAGCTCTTTCAGTTGAGCCAAAAAACTCCCCCACGGGGAACATAAGCCTGTTAAATTTATACCTCGCTTTGCTATAGCTGAAGACGCATGACACTTCGTGGATAATCTTATAGTCTTGAAACAATCAAACTTCTCTCATAACGAGATTCAATGCAGAATATATCAACACCTAATTTAGTTCTATTTTTAGGAATGAAAATGGTCCAAAATATTTTCTCAACATTTTTAAACACTTACTAACTAAACATATTATACATAAAATTCTTTGTGATTATCTATTTTAAGAACGCCAAAAACAATAGTTTCATTTATTTCTGCTACTTCAAGCTCTACGAAACCACATCATTAGAGAAAAGAAAAGCTCGATAGATTTTTCCGTCATTACAGCTAACATATACTGCGACAACATTAACTCCGCAAACAAAACTATATCTAACTCTATATTGCCGCAAACGCATTCGAGAAACAGCTTCACAAACAAAACGAAGCGTTTCGCTGAGAGCGAGGCACTCGTTTATTTTAGACATTAATATCATTTTAGTTTCTTATTTATTTACCTTTGTATTGCTATTTTTAAGTACTGGAAAACATATTTTCCTATTCATGTCGGTACATATGAATGCGACTTATATCTTGACTCTAATAATGCAATTTATTTGGAATTTACTTTATATCTAGCAGTGATATGTATAAAAGCAATTCTACATTGTTTACTTTATTAATGGGTTACAATTTTATGGAAAGTATGTCTTTTACTTTGAGTATTGGTACATATGATACCTTGTATTTTATGAGTAAAATTAAAAATTATTTAATTTTTAGAAAACAAATTTTTCTCAAAAACATTTCTTTCTGCTTGATGATTTTTCTCTAGAGATTTCTATATTCCATTTCTTTTTTTTCGGGGTAAAGTTCATTTATTTTTTCTTCAATACATCTAAAGCTTCAACATTCCAACCTCTTCTCAGTCTGCCTTCCCATTTTCCCCCTTACCTTCATCTTCTTTACTTTAGATCGTACAACCCCAACGTCCTAATTGTTGTAATTCGAATTTATGGCTTACACTCAAATTTTATTCCATGTCTTATCACTAGGAATTGGCAGTCAGGTGTACATTTCATGAACGCACTGAAATGAATTTGTAGCGGGCCTATCTATTGTTTAGTTTTATTAGTTACTTGAGTTCTATTACGTAAATATGTGATGGACAGCGACATGACAATGTCTACACATCTACTTGCATTTAAGAGAATCGAAAGAACTAAGGCAATATTAATCTCACGTAACGTAAGTTCGCGTTTGAAATCGCTATAGGGCGAAAAGCATGATATAAATAAAGATAAAGTGTTATTATTTGTAACAGATGTTAGTATGACATACAACATGTTTCGCACACCCTCTTCATCGAGTATCAGAGAAAGTCACAAAATGCTACTCGAATGCAGATAAATTGATATCTTCTGTCCAGAAAGTTTTTGTCAAGGCACCTGCACAAAAGAATTTATTTCGTGAAAAAGTGTCACATGTATCACTACCACCAAAACCAGTTATAACGCCTTCGTCACAGGGATAGAAGCAGCATCCTATTATCACATGCATCTTGACGACGTTAAACATATAATACAGTACATGTTTGTTTCTAACGTACACGCTCAACAAGTAAGGTGCTTTCGAAAACTTTCCTCATTACGGTAGGCTGTTTTCTAAGTAATAAGTAACTAAATATTGGTGCACATGTGAAGCTTTAGAAAACTTCAAATTCTGACGGTTGTCATACCTACATAAGTTCAAATTGTAAACGCACATATTTTTTAAATTATTTTATTATAAAGTTAGAGTTAGAGCAAATAAACACGATAATCAAATATTAAAAGATTTAATTATCTGTGCTGAATGCTATATTGCGTAAATATGTACATAATGATGGTTCCGCTTATTTTTGTTTATCTATACATCTGAAATAACTTATATAATGAGATCGAAAGGAGTTCATGTGTGCGTTAAAGATTATTTTAGTACACCGAGGCGTTTTTTTTTTGTTAAGTAGAAATTAAAGGCGTTCATATGATCAATATTATTATAGTTTCATACTGTTTTATACTGAATAATGTGACTTTTTACATTTAATGTAAAATGTAACACGATCTAACGTGCCTTCAAAAACTTTCCTCATTATAGTACGCTGTTTTTTAAGTGCATAATTAAGTAAGATTGGTGCCAATGAAAATCTTTAGAAAATTTCAAATTCTGACAGTTGTCATAACATAAATTCCAATTAGAAACGCTTATATTTTTTGAAGTATTTTATTATAATGTTAGAGTTACAGCACAAAATTTCTAATATTCAAAGTTATTGTAAAACCAGAAAATGGAGATTGAGTTTATTCCACTAATCAGTGCTTACATGATTTCCGGCAGTATCCTAATCTGCCAGTTACTTACGCACAACTGAAAAAACATATTTATAAACATAGTTTTATTAGTTACTTGAGTTCTATTACGTAAATATGTGATGGACAGCGACATGACAATGTCTACACATCTACTTGCATTTAAGAGAATCGAAAGAACTAAGGCAATATTAATCTCACGTAACGTAAGTTCGCGTTTGAAATCGCTATAGGGCGAAAAGCATGATATAAATAAAGATAAAGTGTTATTATTTGTAACAGATGTTAGTATGACATACAACATGTTTCGCACACCCTCTTCATCGAGTATCAGAGAAAGTCACAAAATGCTACTCGAATGCAGATAAATTGATATCTTCTGTCCAGAAAGTTTTTGTCAAGGCACCTGCACAAAAGAATTTATTTCGTGAAAAAGTGTCACATGTATCACTACCACCAAAACCAGTTATAACGCCTTCGTCACAGGGATAGAAGCAGCATCCTATTATCACATGCATCTTGACGACGTTAAACATATAATACAGTACATGTTTGTTTCTAACGTACACGCTCAACAAGTAAGGTGCTTTCGAAAACTTTCCTCATTACGGTAGGCTGTTTTCTAAGTAATAAGTAACTAAATATTGGTGCACATGTGAAGCTTTAGAAAACTTCAAATTCTGACGGTTGTCATACCTACATAAGTTCAAATTGTAAACGCACATATTTTTTAAATTATTTTATTATAAAGTTAGAGTTAGAGCAAATAAACACGATAATCAAATATTAAAAGATTTAATTATCTGTGCTGAATGCTATATTGCGTAAATATGTACATAATGATGGTTCCGCTTATTTTTGTTTATCTATACATCTGAAATAACTTATATAATGAGATCGAAAGGAGTTCATGTGTGCGTTAAAGATTATTTTAGTACACCGAGGCGTTTTTTTTTTGTTAAGTAGAAATTAAAGGCGTTCATATGATCAATATTATTATAGTTTCATACTGTTTTATACTGAATAATGTGACTTTTTACATTTAATGTAAAATGTAACACGATCTAACGTGCCTTCAAAAACTTTCCTCATTATAGTACGCTGTTTTTTAAGTGCATAATTAAGTAAGATTGGTGCCAATGAAAATCTTTAGAAAATTTCAAATTCTGACAGTTGTCATAACATAAATTCCAATTAGAAACGCTTATATTTTTTGAAGTATTTTATTATAATGTTAGAGTTACAGCACAAAATTTCTAATATTCAAAGTTATTGTAAAACCAGAAAATGGAGATTGAGTTTATTCCACTAATCAGTGCTTACATGATTTCCGGCAGTATCCTAATCTGCCAGTTACTTACGCACAACTGAAAAAACATATTCAAGTTTGTGTTATTAAATTTGGTGAAGCAGGGGCAATAACTCGTAAACCCGGCGGTGAAGCACGTGGAAAACAAACAGTAAATTGCATAGAGCATATTCGACGTCCAACGAACAACTCACCCAAAAAATCAATCGCAAAACTATCATAAGTTCATTTATCAGTGGGAACATCTCACACTATTTTAAAAAACGATTAAAAGTTGTTTCCATATAAAATACAAGAAGTTTCGGAACTCAAACAAGTAGATTTTGTTTTAACCTTTATTACCTAAGAAAAACCCATTTAAGAGATAGTAATTATACACGTGGTTGTACTATACATTCATATAAGACATTATAACAAAGAATTGTATAAAAACGGAAAAGGAATCATTGTTGACAGATGAATGTATCCAGCTAGTGCAACTTCAACTCATATGTACAAATAATGTCTTTAGCTGGCATTTGGAAGTAAAATCGTAGCAGAGGGCACGTGCAGTGAGACGGCATACGAAGATGGACCAGTTATAGAAAATTTGGCTAATTAATGAAGTACTTCACCAGTTTCAAAAGAAATGTAGCAGTCACTTCTTTTCTTCTACTAACGAGACGGTTTTGAATACTTTCCAAAGCGACTTGTAGGTAGATGTAAAATTGACAGCACCAAATCGCGTCATTCTTTGCTTTGCACAAAACCATAGAACGGATACTTTAAAGTCGAAGGATTACTGAAGGCTCGCCAACTTCGTATCATTATTACTAGGTTAATAACCAGACATTATATTTTAAGGAACCATGAGCTTCGTTATCGAGCCCTGGTGTAGGAAATGTGAAAAACAAGGAGAAACTACACTTATGATGAACTGAAGGGTCTCAGACCGAAACACGAAAAGATCTATCGGATCCTACGAGGGTACTCGAACTTCCAATGAGGAGGATAGTGGCTTTTATCGAAGACACAAAACTACCAGAGTGGAACTAAGAGATGTGTTGGAGGTGGTGCAGAGAGCACGGTGTTCAAATGACTGGACGTCCTAGCGCCCACCCCAAAAATAAGAAGAAGAGGAACTTCGTATCATGAAGCCCAACTAGTATTACAAACAGAAGAAAAGTAGTCGATGCTTTGAATAAAGATATCAAACGAAGTCTTCAAGTCCTTAAATTCAGATCTACGTGGAATGGCCAAGTAATCTATTATACGGAATGTGATGTGGATTGATAATTCTGGAATATATTATGTTATATAGTAGAAATATATTATTGATACAACAGGTAATGTGTGGTTTTTATACAGCTGGCTTCTATATTGCAGGTTGTCAACATTGTTAATTTTCGTATAGCTAAAATTCTGCAGTTCGGTGAACAGAGCAGAACGTGAATGAAAATAATAAAAACTGAAGGTGCCAAACTAGAGCCTCGTGGTATACCGGTTATTGAACAGAAATGTCTTACTTCATCACCCACGAGTTTCTGTAATTGCTCTTAAATATTTAGACTTTCGACTTCATTTATTTCTTTTCCGTTTATTTTGTATGTATTCCGGGTTGTTTAGATTTCTCTTAATTTTCGTCTATTAAATGCGGCCGAGTGGCGCAAGTGAAGAGTGTCGGGTAGCGGGAATAGAGTCCCCCTCTCCAAGGATTCGAATCTCGGGACCCGCGTGTGAGAGGTCACCTTTGCTAGATTGGCTACCTCTTCAATCACCCTCAAATGTCGGGGAAGTCAAAGTCAAATCAACAATTTTACTAGAATAACTGTTTCGGTTGTTATGCCATTATCAAAGAGATATTTTTAAATCTTTAAATCTATATTTCACTAATAAAATTAATGAGCCAAGTTTTATCATCAACATCTAATCTAAGTCAAATTTATTGCATTTTCGCGAAGTAATGTATTTGTAAATATTCCTTCTACACTTTACGACGCTATTTTAATCTAAGTCAGTTACTAAAATGTTTCAGCAATAAGTGACTGTGACATAAATTAATGATATAAATTAATTTAAATATTAAATTTTGTCGAAATAGGAATTAATTATACATAGCCCAAAGACCACCTGCCCTGTCAACATTACAAATTTATCTTTTTATAAAATAAAAATAAAACTCACATTTCATAACTACCAGCTAAATAAATCCTTCAAATTCAACTTTACGCAAGTATTTAAGCAAATAATAATGATCTTAATGATCTTAATGATGTGACGAAGTAATTAACACATAAACACTGAATACCAATATTTATAACATTAATTAATGAATTAAAGCAATTCTTTCTAATTTAATTATACTTTGGCAAATCATGTGGTCGCGTAAAATCGAATACCTGCAAAGATGAACTTTGTACGATGCTTAAGAGAAAGTTAAACACAGTTAAGAGATTAAAATTGCATGTGCAATATCCTATTCTCCAGGTAGAAGAGATTCTATATTATAATGACGGTGTTATGACAAATTTTGACATAATCCGATAGGTAAGTACCGAATATGATAATGGAAGCCCTTTATTCAAAATGTGGTTCCTTTTGTATTTTGCAGGTAGGCAGGCAAGTATAAATAAAATATTGTTTACATTTGGCTTTCGTGTTCTATATTATTCTCTTTTATATTTAATTTCTGTGATGCCTACACAAACATTTACACGATAACTTAAAGTTCCTTTCTATAGTCACATTAAATACATGGAATTGATAAAAAGTAGTTATTTTATGTACCTATGGCTTAAAATAGAAATATTTCTTATAAATGATCGACCATATTATCTCAAAAATAGGCGTAACTGACAAATATTTTTGAAGATTTCAGAAATGTTATTCCATAAAACTCCACTTATTTACATATTTTTAGAGAAGGAGAACTTGATCATATTTTATTGAATTTAAATCTACACTTTGATTCTAGATCTTACAATACAATTAGTTTTTTTTTGTATCACTACCAAATACTGAGTTAATTATTCTTCAAAATAAAGAGGATATTACAACTTAAAAAGCTTAGTGTTATAAAAGTTGCAATTTAATAATCCATATAATCCATTAACCAATGGAAAATTTACTTAATAAAAATCTGTTATAAAATTAAATACAAAACTTAATTATGTGATTTTGTCAAATATTTTATTATACTGGTAGTAACAATTGTTTTATTGCTTTACCAACAGTGTGGTTTCTTCAGATTAATAGGTAAACTAGTCTGCAGGAGACACAGTGTTGATCAGTATGTCAAAACATAACGTTAAAGCAATTAATTAACGAAACAACCGCAATATTATTTGTTTCATTAATACAAGATTTATTAAACACTATTGGTTATGAATTATAGAAATAATCAAAATAATATTATTGTACTGCTAGTTAATGTTATTACCAGAAAGCGGACTGAAGCGATTGAATGACCAATTGCCCCGATAAAATGTTGTGGCGGTATCAGGTATAGTATGCATGTTATAACAGCCCCACTATTTGCTTGCTCGATTGCATTCGTCGAACAGATGTTATTATTTCCGTTGTTATTGTGTCTATTCATTCATAAATTCTATTTTACAGTGGCGTGTTTCTGGTTTCGTTTCTTTCAGTGTTATTTGGTCTCAACTTTTAGTATTTAAAACAATCCGTTTTATATTGTATATTTATTCTATAATTTTTTATAAATATTAAGTATAATTTACTACCTTATTTTTGGAGTAGATTTCGTTTCTTTTTTTATTCCATTTCTTTCTGTTCTTAGTATTTCTCTTTATTTTCATTAACTATGGATAATTCTCGTAGGGCAACCATGGTAGGATGGATTAGAGGCCATAGAAATTGGTTGCATATTCGTAATGATACCGAGATATATTGCAATGCCCGTTCATTAAGTTTAAGGCATCTACAAAAGTGTAATGTGCACAGATATGTTTCTTCGAAAAGTCATCTAGATAACATATGTCCATTTGCACCCGACACTTTCCTTTCCAGTCCCCAAGAGGATTCTTACAAAATATACTGATCGTCATATACCAGATGAATTTACTTTACGCAAATACCACTTGCTAAAATGTTATTTATCAACCATTGCAAAAACACGAACTAACTTATCTGGTCATTATGTTTGCGTAAGTGCAGACTAAACAACGGATGTTATGGGACGATATGTGTTAAATATAGTTGTTGATATTCTTCATTCGACAACTTCATACCATAATACTTAACTGCAACTAAAATATTGCCAATCGTAAATGGTGAAACAGTTGCAGCACTAATTGATCAATAATAATATTCTGTCAACGGATAACAACTATAAAGACTAGATGCTATTATTTTTGACTGTTGCGGCAACATATTTATTATATTTATTATTATATATTATATTATATATATATTATTATATATTATATTATATATATATATATATATATATATTATATTTATTATAAGTTAAAAATAGGGAAGTCATTAAAGCAATCTTATCCCAATATGCTAGACGTTACCAGTGCAGCACATACACTACACAGAGTATGTGAATACATCAGAGGTCATTTTCCAAATGTTGATAAGTTGGTTTCATCATTTAAAAAGATATTTCTCAAAGCTGAGGCTAAAAGTTGATGCTATATTTAGCAGAAATTCAGATTTGAATATATTATATCAATTCTGCATAGAGCCGATTGAAAAATCTATACATTCGAAGTATGGTGCACTTTTGCAACATTTTAATCACGCACCCATCACCAGTTGTGATGTGGAATGGACATTTTCTATTTTTAAAGACATTTTAACATCTAAAGGAACTAATTTAACACAGGAACACCTTTAACAAATTTTAGTTGTTCCAGGGGCGGCTCGTGATGACGTATTTTGGTTTGCAGTACAATGATACGAGTGCCTCGTGTGTTTTCGGTGTTTACTAAGCAAACGTTACAGTTAGTACACGAGAATACACGAAGCATTCGGATCATTGTACTGCAAACCAAAATATGTCGTCACGAGCCGCGCCTGAGTTGTTCATATTAATGTTTTACACTTTCAATGTTTCACAGAAAATACATAGTTTTGTGTTTTGTTCTTTGTAAATTATTTTTATTCAAAATTCGATACGCAATTCGCTTGTCAGAATTACTTTTGTTTCAGCAGTAGTAGCTGCCGGTTACCAAACCGTTTATTACATTCGCTCTGTTGTGCATTGACAGATACACATTAACTACATATGTAGGTATGTGCCACTTATGCAGCTTGCCACACGTACCAAATTCTTCTAATTCACGGATCGCTTACAGAAACAAACGTATTGCGAATACAAGGCAGACACCTATGGGCTATGATTCATCAATCGCTCGAGTCCGCTCTCTGGTTATTACTAAGAAAAGGGTCGATATACTATTCATTATTTTACAATCAGAAACTGATATCAATTAAAATTTATATCCGATTTTTTAAATTCTTGTTCATTATAATCCTAAGCTTTATGCTTGGGGTTTATTCACAACAAACAGTTCTTCAATTTCTGCAACTTTTTATTAAATTTCGTTTATAATTAAGTAAAATTGTATTTAGGAGAAAATCGTATCCTATTCGTATTAAAATTTTTATTGAAAATTTTGAACAAGTAATAAATGAAGAAGGAATGCTCTAACGAAAATCATATACAAAAATTTGTAGAAATCGTAAAGCTGATAAGAATGTTCAAAAGGAAAAGGTTGATAACAGGAACGGTCAGTATGACCGGAAATGATTTATAAGTAATCCCATATTGACGTAGCTAAGCTGTGGTGCTGATAAAACATTTTTAAGAAAAGGTTTTTGTAAGAAATATCTTTTGTTTCCTAAAACTAACTTATGCTTATAAACAAACAAACAAAATTGATTACCAAGACTATTGAAAAATTTAGTTAGCCCATATAAAAATATGAGTTTAAGAATATACTAACCACGTTGTAATTTAATTCGTGTACTTATACATATTCCTCCCAACGTTGGAAAGGGTTCAGACCAAGAATGTTAATACAACATATATTATGATATTTATGACAAAAGTTAACGTATTTTAGCGTTGTTAACAAGATATTTAATGTCAGAGTTATAATTACCATATGAAACTTTTCATCACATTAAAGAACAGAGTGCAAGGGCTAAAGCTTACTTAGATTCAACCCTGTGTAGATTAATATTCAACAAATATTTTTCCAAGACCTCTGTAATTTATAGTCATCACAATTTTAAATATAACCTTTGTTGCTTGTAGATACTGTTTATAAGTTTATGAGAAACATATATGCGCAATTTATGTATCTGTGTTGACACTAACAATTTTTTTTCAGAAAAGCAATGTAAATGTATTCGTAACAGCAACCAAAAATCAATGAACATTATATTTATATATCATACTTAATTTTGATAGTGGTCATAAGGAACTACCTAATTTCCATACTACTACCATTATCAGCTCACTACCAGGTGGGTTGCTGTGTTTGCTGAATGTAGATTAAAAACGTGAAAGATGGGTAATATCCAACGAAAATTTGCTTTTTAACGTCAACAAAGTATATTTTTTTGCGTCGTCTTGTTACCGCTGATAGCCATTTTTATAGATATAGAAACAACATTAACTATTCTACAACAAACTCTCCAATTGTGGACTTAGAAATGAAAGGATTATCACTTGTGATAGGAATATAGGTGAGGACGTCCCTAGAAAGGAGGGTAATAACGTCTTCCACCACTTGTCACCTCTCTTGTGGGGATCTTAGTAGATGGTCTCCTTAAGCAACTATCCAACGAAGCCTTTCACTACCTGGGATACGCAGACGACTTAGCTATCATTGTCTGGGGACGTTTTGCAGAATTTATTTCAAAACGATCGCAAACTTCCCTAAATATCGTAGACGGTTGGTGTAGAAAAGAGCAATTATTCGCTAACGCTCAGGAAACAAAAATAGTCGCATTCACAATAAAAGAGCGCCGCAAGCCTTACAGCAATTAGTACTCGGAAATACAGAAATTGCATTTGCCAAGGAAGCTAAGAACCTGGGCTATTTGTTCAAAAACTGACATGGAATCCTCGCGCCGCATAAACCACTAATAAAGCTATCATTGCCTTGGGCAAGCGTAAACAAATGTGTGGAAAAAACTGGAGACCTAGTTCCAAAATGACTCTATGGCTATACAGAAGGATAATTAGACCCATGATAAACTATGAAGCAGTCACATGGTGACCAAAGGCTATCCAAAATTGAGTTAGTAGCTAAATGGTATATAAAATTAGCAGGTCTAAGTGTTACAGGTGCCACGAGAACAACTCCTATATCCACGTTGATGATGATACTAAATCTACCACTTTTAGATATCCATATATAAGAAGAAAGAAAATCAGTAGCTTTCAGACTAATGCAAGACCAAGCACCTATAAGCCAGGTCCACGGAGCTGACCATTATAAGGTGATAGAAGTACTTCAGGCAGATACCACTACAGGGAAACTGAGTGGTTCATGATTCAGAAATTCAACTTTGATAAGAAATCCGGGCAGAATCTAGCTGGTACACTAACGCCTCCTAAACACAAAAATAAGTTAGAGCCGGAATACATGTGCTCATAGAAGAACAATGATCCAAGTGAGGCAAGTAGAGATACCGTATTTCAAGCGGAAGAGGCCGCATTGCATTGTTTGAGGAAATTAAGAGATAAGGCAGAACATTTAGCGCAGTGGTCATCTTCTCCGACAGCCAAGTAATATTAAAGGCACTGAAATCAGTACGAGTTTAGTCTAAGCTTGTATGGGATTGTGTCTGTGCCCTAAGTGAACTCAGTGATCATATGAAAGTGACATTAACCTGGGTCTCGGAGCAGGACGGCCAGAGGTTTAATGAGAACGCGGACTAATTGGTTTGATAGGCCTATTCTACAGCCCTTCGTAACACCGAAGCCTTCCTTTGGCATTGTAGAAACAATTATTAACACAGCTATCAAAGAGCAGACTGAAAGTAGATATAGGGAAAGGTGGAAGAACATCCCAGGTTAAGAGGTTATCCCAGGTTAGAGAATATTCGCCTAAATTAGATGATAGTGGGCCTATTAACGGGGCATTGTAAGCTGAACAAATATATGTATATTATGGACTTGACAGAAAAAACGGTATCTAGATTCAGTCAACAGGAGGAAAAAGTCGCGAATCATGTACTATGCCAATGTGAAATTTAAAAAGGTATATAACCCCTTACCACAATTATTAGTCGTATCCTAAATACGTATTTCGACAACTAAGTTGTCATCATCAGTAGGTAAAAACTACTAATTAAAGTCACACGGGGCACAATAAAGTAAGATAAACGCTTCCGCACAACTACTATACACTGCAACCCTGTAAAGACCCAATGTGAAAGTTTAACAAAAACACGATTCCTACAAATGAGAGATCAATATTCAATTGCGTAACTATATTTAAAAGAACCGCTCTTGAAGCTTAATTAAAAGCGCAGGGCTAGAGGAAATACTCTAACGAGGCAGTGGCAGGAGGATCACAACAGATGTGGAAAGGTCTCAGTAGAATAGGCTTCACAGCCACCTCACTTGATTTATCTACTGATAATAAAATCAGGCTCCATTACTAGGTGCCTGAATCGAAATAGCAAACTCAGCGGTGGAGACGTCGTGACAATCCTTCGCAAAAGAAGGACAATACGTTCCTTTCAACTTAACAGGTAACAGCCACAATAATTTGGGATTCGAAGGGGATATTTTTTATAGGCTATATTGCAAGGGTCAAACTGTTAATAGAACAAATTATGCTACCTTTTTGAATAAAGTGAAAGTTGCCATTGCCGAAAAAAGACCTGCAATGTTTCCATCATAACAATGCCAGTCACATAGTAGTCGCAGTGTTCAAGAAAAAATTGAATGAAATATGATACTAGATTGTCCATAAATCGCCTTATTCACCGGATCTAGCCACTTCTGACTTTCACTTATTGCCAAAACTCAAGCTACTTCTCACTGGAAGAGATTCAAGACAGAGGGAGAAGTCATTTCAGAAGAAGAGCAGTATTTTGACGACTTTGATGCTGATTAATATAAAATTTGTATTATGTCACACCAGCACCGCTGGTTCAAGTGTGATAATATTGAAGGGGAAATTTCAAAAATTTTAAAAATATCGTTGCCGTAATTCAAGTGTTTCATTATAAGTTTCAGTTTCCGTCAAGTCATTCGTCAAGTCAATCGAGCATATTCTTGACACAATGTGATTTCGAAAATAAGAATATGGTGCAGTACAGAATTTACGATGGCTTTATCGAACATACGAATATATAGATACTGACTTTCAACAGAATCCTAACACCCAGCAGAAGTTGATCAAGTTTAATAAAATTTATACATAACGTTTGTTTAATCAAATTTAGGAAATGGCTATATTTTCAAACTAAAATATTTAAAAACAACAATGTTATTTAATAAGAAGGAGGCCGTCGCGGTTTCTTATACGTTCGATTACACTTGGAGGCATGCTTGAAATTTAATGATTTATGGGATCCTGGGGAATATTATCCCAGACTTCTTGAATTCGGCGACGAAGATCTAGCAGATTATTTGCTGGTTGGAGTAAATTACCCAGTCAAGTACCAATCATATCCCACACATGTTCGACTGGTGACAAGTCTGGGTAGCGAGTGGGCTATGGTAACAGGGTTACGCTATTTTCTTGTAAGAACCTTATAGTAACTCTTGCTATATGAGGACGTGCATTGTCTTGTTGGAAAAGGGGTTGAATTAACCTTCGTAGGTCTGGCAGTGCAACAGGCTGCAATACGTTTCGTATGTAATCATTTGCATTCAAATTTCTGTTAATGAAAGCTAGAAGTGACTTGTTACCATATGTTATCGCACCACGCACTATCACCATCGATGTAAGGGCCGTAAGCTGTTCCACAGCAAATTCTAAATTTCTGCATTCTCCACGAAATCGTCTTACTCTTCTGCGACCATTGTGGACCCACAGACAGAATCGGGACTCGTCAGAGAACACAACACGAATTCATTCATCATTGCAATTTGATCTGGCGTTACACCACTCAATCCAAGTAGCTCGATGTCGAGGTGCCAGTGGGAGACATAAAAACGATCTAGAGGAGATCGGGAATGATTTGGACACCATCATAAAGTGGACACATTTAAATTTCCCTGCTAAATTAGAACTGTGCTTGATTATGTTATCGATAACGGTGCAAACAGTCAGTCAATAAACGCACGTTGGCGCGGAGCGAGTTTTGTAGTTGCTAGGAACATTTTTCATTTTTCAGGCAGCCCTATGTAACTTTTTAAGGTAAGAGTGTAACTGTTTTTCTTCTACCCAAACAATCTTCATGGAAACTTTCTCACCTACTCCCTCAACGTCAACTGCAGAATTTTATTTGTTGACTCCTAAGCCACTACAGCCTGGTTCCTTTATTACTCTAAAACAACTATGTCCATTTCCGAAAGCGAGGCCTAGGAAGTAAGGACAAAATATAAGCCGGAAGCGAGGAAAATTTATGATCGCGACGGATACTCCTGAAAGGAAGAGTTGGAAGAAAAAGAAAGAAAACGAAACGAAAAGAAAGTCCAAGCAATAAAAAATAAGTTTTTAGGGAATTATCCGGTGAAAGGATTCTTCTTCAGAATGAGAAGAACCTGAAGAAGATGATGAAGTTCGGACAAGTTTAAAATATGCTGCTGAAGGTGACTTTTTAGTTGTCTAGGTATTGTCAAAGAAAGGCAAGTTCTCAATGAATTATGTGGCAAAATTTGAAAAAAAAATTACAGGACAGTTTAGAAGTTTTTCAAGAAACTAATCCCCTTCAATCGGTTTCAATGGACATCAGAAGAATCTTCTTTTGTAAATTTCCAGCAAGTTATTTTGATATTGCCAAGGGCAATAGAAGGCAATCGCTCAAGGTTTATAAACATGTTTTATTTTAATACAGATCTCTTTGCATTATCACTACAATAAGTATTTTAATATTATTTAGAGTATAAATTATGTTTTAGTTTATATAATTACAACATTTTGAAAAGTTATTGCTGTTTTCCTAGTTGTAACTATATGTCCACTGTATCCACGAGCAATGTCCAAATTAACCTCGTACCCGGGAATAATTTGGCAAGAGGAGGTAGATCCGCTTTTGGTTCTAATTTGAGGAAACTGTTTAACTTAACCAGTCACCAATTCATTCTGAAAGCTTAATAAGCACTCTTAATACAAGTCTATGAACCAACACCTTTAGGCACGTAATGAAAAATTTTTAGCATTTGATTAAAAAATTGTCCAATACATCCTTGGTCTTCCCTATACTATACAAACGAACCCCAAAAGCGCATATTCTGCGATATATCGCTGCCATAGAGACCATTTGTTGTAAATGTAAATAATTTAATGACTAGGGATTGGACACGAGAGGCCACTCATCGCCCACTGGCGTAATATTGAAAATTTGTATTTTTAAAAAGTTTTTATTTTATTTATATAATTGGAAAACAAACGGGTGGTGATCTATAAAATACGAAATACAATTTTATTCGTTCATTTTGTAGTACAAGTTGACTAAAGGAGTATTAATATTAACTAGCAATACTTTCTCAAGGTTCTCTTCTGTAAAATTTGTTCTCTTTGAATGAAATACATCCTTGTAGATAGAAAACGTCCTTCCTACCACGCAACTGGTTATAGGTGCATACTGGAAATATTATTTTATTTCAGCGTATTTAGCTGTTAAATTTCGAGGCATTGTCTCCGTACATAATTGCCGCAATGTTATTAAATCTGGATTTCTATTAAAGACTGCATCTAACTTTTGCCGAAGTCCACATCCGAAGTCAGTTGGAATATTTTTCAGATTATTAATAGCGACATCTAATGTGGTTAATCCATCATTTAATTATAAATTTTGATTTACAAAATAATTGATTAGTTTTGGCAAATTTCCAAAGTGTTCCTGAAGAAAGTACAACTGATTTTTTAAATTTTGAATTTGTATTAGTTCCTTGGACTCAGAAATACTTTGAACATCGTCATTCAAACATGTAACGAAATTTTCTATTAAAGACCATCTAACTTTTGCCGAAGTCCACATCCCAAGTCAGTTGGAATATTTTTCAGATTATTAATAGCGACATCTAATGTGGTTAATCCATCATTTAATTAGAAATTTTGATTTACAAAGTAATTGATTAGTTTTGGCAAATTTCCAAAGTGTTCCTGAAGAAAGTACAACTGATTTTTTTAATTTTGAATTTGTATTAGTTCCTTGCACTCAGAAATACTTTGAACATCGTCATTCAAACATGTAACGAAATTTTGTAAACTATCGAAATTCTCCGCATAAAAACTGGTAGCTTCCATCCATGTTCCCAATCTAGTTATTACTGGAGAGGAAGGCAGGGACAAAGATGGAAGTTTTTCCATGTAAAGAGCTACTCTCATTGGTGTTTCTCTTAACACTTTTTAAAGGCGGATACAAGTCTATCAACTTCCGGAAAGTGTCTCTGATATATTCACACATTCTGTGGAGAATATG
The DNA here is from genome assembly GCA_935421215.2 of Melolontha melolontha. Lineage (NCBI taxonomy): Eukaryota > Metazoa > Arthropoda > Insecta > Coleoptera > Scarabaeidae > Melolontha > Melolontha melolontha. Next base: position 40,519,209 of record OW285243.1, read on the forward strand.
TGCTACACAAGTAATATGCAGCATATTAGGATATGTTTCCTTTAATAGTCTGCCTGTTTTCAACATATATGCAGCACTGTCACTGACAAATAAAAGTATTTTTTCTTTGCACCTGTCGTCCGAATGAAGCATTTGGTGCATATTTTCGTAAATGGTTTTAGCTACTGTTTCCGCATCAACTGTATTTATAACTTTTGTAGCTATTACATATCCGTTATATGGAATAGTTGCATGTAGTACATCAGCTAGAACATTTACCACACAGCGTCCCAATATATCGACAGTTTCGTCGGCACTTATCCATAGAGACTGATTTGAAAAATGGCTTCTAATGCGTTCTACTGCTTTCATGTAGCACTTAGAAATATAATATTTGCGTATGGTGGATTCATCAGGAACATTTCGACCAGTATATTTTTGGAGAAATGTTTTGCAGGTGGGATTGTTAAGTTTATTTAATGGAATATTTGCCGCCATTAAAGTTTCGCAGAGTTCTTAGCTGAAATTGCCAGATTCCAACGGGTCTATTTTCTGTGTATGTGTTTGCGATACTAAGTGACGTTTGCAATAAATTTCGGAATCACAGGCAATAGACATATAATCAGTTTGACCCTTAATCTAACTCGTCATTGATTCTCGACTTTGTTCCATATCATCATGAAAAAGTAACTTAAACAATGTTCTAGATCTAAATAAATGAAAATTAAAAATATATGGGTAAGTTATTGAAAGTTAACGGAATTCATTGGACACTTACGTCAAAATAATTGCGAGAAGTGAATTCGATGAAACGATATTAAACAGGATCTATTACGAGAATTACGAAGTATGTAATTAAGGGTTAAAACAGGGAAAAAAAGATTCCAACTCACCGTATTTTATTTATCTTACGAAATATAAACTAATAAATACATAAAATAAATTCTAAAAACTCCTCCCGCTTCTATCTACGCCCATGAAGAAATTAATTTAAGTGTAAAATTGAAGTAATTGCGTCACAATTCAACGACAAAAAACAGATGTGCGGTTAACCGAAGGAATAGTGCTATTCAAAAACTGCGTGTCGAACCTAACGATGCTATAGACTATTTATATGGTCCATCGTAATTTCGGTCTGATGCGTCCGGTCTCTATTAATGACTTAATAAGTTGCTACGAAATATTGCTTCAGTCAGAAGGAAACGCAAATTTAAAAACATAATTTTTTGAAAGAACAAAATAAAAAAATTGTACATGTGCTAATTTTTTTGTCCATATTGCTATCATTTCTTATCAGAGAAAAAACAAAATAGCATGAAAAATTTCATTACAATTGGTCGTCTCTTTCTGGATGTTTTCCAGGTTGTTTTGAAAGTCGGTATAATTTGCATTGCACATAGCAGCAGAAGCAGCACACTTGCAGAAACAGTACAAATTTGATGACTTAATATTTTCGTCTGAAATTATTTCTTATCCTATCGTTTTCTAAAATGTTTTTAATAAAAAGGATGAATTTTTTCGAGTTATAGGGTTAATAAACTTCGAACATTAGTACCATTTTATATTATTCATAACACCAATAGGCAAGTACTTGCAATAAAAATTAATGGGCTCTGCATACTTATATAATACAGCATTCGCGATTATAGATAGACAGTTTTACGTTAACTATATCACTGACTCGTTCTTGCAGCTGCAATTTAACCACTTCCGCAAGTACAGTTTTTTTTCTTTCCAGAGTTACGCTAGGCTGCACTGCTACACATATTTTATTCAATTAAAAACAGTCATCGTTACTGCTAGTCGTCGAGAAGAAAAAATTGAAAACGACAGAACCGGAGCTGCAGATCAAATACATTTAAATGCCGCTCTCGTGTGTCCCCGTATATTTATACAAGCGTGGAAGTGTATAACGTCGATGGCATGATAATAAATATGTAATTATTAGCAGCTCTTGGGTGGAACGAGTGTGCCCGCTTGCTGTCCTGTCCAGTTAAATGACCTTAAGAGATAGTTGATGCTAGAGAACTAGTCCAGCAACCGTGCATATTTCTACTGTTTCGTAACACGCACGCAGTACATGCATCATTGTTGCTCTTCAATTCTAATGCACGGCAAAGAAGCAGGCGAACGAGCAATGGTCAACTAGAGCGTGGAGCGATACAGGATAAAGAGAAACGGATGAACAGAGAGAAAAGTTATAAAAGACTGGCGTAGGACGATCATTAGGTTAGCTGCAGTTTTAAAAGCAATGATTTACTGTTCGGGTAGGTAAACTTGTACAAGTTCGATTTCTGCCTTAGGTATACGCTCTAATAATACCATGGGCGGCCGTATTTATTAAGACAAAGAATATTTTTGCTGTAAAGAAATGTCTATTTGAATTTCCCGTGACAAGATTTATGTCTGTAAAATTTTTTTCTGAATATGTAACATGAAACATCACTGTTGTGCGCAATATCGTTTTTCGAGTTATTTAAATTATAATATTCCCTTCTCAAATTTATTAATTTTTTTTGGATTGCGACATACCGTTGATAAAATAGAAATAAATTATAAAATAAAATAAATTCCTAGAAAATTACATTTATATTTGCGATAATGAATGATATTGTTTTGGACATATCTTAAAATTAAACCAACCAAATAGTTTCCTTGCTTTTGAATACAAGTATTGTTTCAATAAGATCTTTAATCCATCGTTAACATATTCTTTCTGTTTCTCAGTAAAATGGTTCTCTACAACAGCTATACTTTCGGCATCGACCTTAAATTTTGTTCTCTTATCTGGACTTTAAGGTAGATTGTCCAAATTCTTTGCTCAATAAACCGAATACTAATATGACGATTAAATCAGCTCTCTGCAGAATGTGTACCTATTATAATGCTCTATCGAATATTTCCCTTCATTTTTATTCATTGACCATGCTACTAGAAGAATGGGGTGCAATTCTTTAAGTTTTTGTAAAAAAATGAATACGTTGGGGTGAGCTTTATAAAAGGAACCATCGAAATGTTGGGACCGAATTTAGCTATCAATGAAGAGCCTTTAAATTTACATGTTTTATTTATATCCTGTCGGGGCCCAATTTACCTACACCTGGAGAATGTACCACCAACCTTCACTAGGTATGAAGAATGTATAGTTTTTGTTATTGTATTTTATATTATTATGTTTTAAGCGAAATTTAAGTTCTTTAAGATTTCACTATCTGCTATTGGTACTTACACTATATCCTATATTACCTCCTGTTTGGAAATACAATCCTTAATTCTAAGAATGCTCTGACAATATTCAATTTTTGCAAGGAAAATTTTCAATAATAAGTTCAATTATAAATGCAAAATTGATGTTTGGAAACAATTTGAACGACAACAACCACACCATGCTGACATAATCACTTCTTGTTCTATCGCTGAAGTCAAACAATATAGGGCGCGATCACTACTTAGATGGGTGATCGCTTGGGAACATCGCGCATCGTTGTCATACTTACGTTTTTTATGCTATTTTTTTTTGTTCTATATTCACGAAATTATTATATTTTTCTTAATTTGTTTTCGGTAAATATTTAAGATACATAATATTACGAAAATGTATTGTGGACGCATATTTTGCAAAACTAAGTTGAATTACGGACGTCAAGGTGCTCGTGTTGAATTCTAAAGCCCGTGGTTTCTGAAATACCTAGTAAGCCTGCTAATTGTCGCTTCGTTAATTTTGTATCTTCCAGTCAAAAATTATTGTTTTTTCCAACATCGGAAGTGATAATAATATAATAGTATCGTTTACTGCCCAACGAGTGAGTAACAATAAAGATAATGTAAATTTAAAAACAAAAAGAAAGTATCAAGTCAAGAAAGGTATACAACCCCTTACCGAAATTAATAATCGTATCCTAAAGGACAACTAAGTTATCATCATCAGCATTGTATACGTGGACACCGTTGTAAAATTGTGCGCGTTTCTACGTATTAGCTTTACTGTGCCCCATTTTCGACATTTTGATTAGTGGTTTTACTACTGATGATGACAACTTAGTTGTATAAATACGTATTTAGAATACAATTATTTATTGTGGTAAGGGGTTTTGTACCCTTTTTGAGTTATTACTTAACCACAGTCTCCAAAGAAAGACCTTAGAAAACATAAATTTAAAACAAAAAGAAAAAGAAAGACCGAGGTCTTCATCTTCATTCCAGTAAATATGTCGAAGTATATTGCCTCAGCATTCTGCACAGTATGCGTCAATGTAGCCTTCCAGAAGATGTTTGTGTTTAGGCGTGCGATAAACAAATGTGAATCTTTGCCGTGGAGCAATGCGCGCTACACGAAGGCCAACGCCAGAAAACAAATCCGAACAGTCAATCCGACCAGATATCAATTTACATAAAAGCTTGCGCTATGTAGCTTCCTGCGATCGGACAGTAACTGAACTGCTCTAGCAAAAAAAATAATCCGTTCAACGATCCGGATAAATTCCAGATGTTTTGAAATACAGATACTTCAAAAACCGATACTGAATTCTCTCTAAAGCAATATTCTGAGTATCGCAAAAGGGATACCAAATAACAAATGCTTACTCAAGCTTACTCAAAACGAACACAAAATATAACGTTTTGAAGAGATCGACGTTATTGTAAAATTTGACAGATCGTTGGGCAACTTGCAACTTGCAACTTGAAAACCTAAAGTTTTACCTGCTGAAAAGCACATGTTTTGCATGTGCAAATTGAAGTTTAAGCAGGGATCGAATGCTATTCCAAGATCCCTCACAGACGCAATTCAAGAGAGTATATGAGTATCCATAGAATAGGAAAAAAGAATAGATGTTATTACACTTCGTGTATATAAGAATATTTTAATTTAATTTTAAATTATATTTCTACATATATTTCGAATGTAAAATATTAACTTACTTAGCTATTTTCTGCGTATATTCATTTGCAAATAGAAAGTGTTTCTTTTGTTATCGTACTACAGCCGATCCTTCAAAATATACCTGATTGAACTCAATTATCAATGTTCGATTACAATTCTCACAAATACATTTTACTTTAACTTAAGTTATTAATTTAATTACGTACGTCTTGTCTTATATATCATATCGCATATCATTTTAAAGCTTGTCTCACAGGGAATATTTTAATGATATTTGTTTCATCGACATCACAACTTTCAGCTCGCTCTTTTAATTAGTTCATAATTCAAGACATCGTCAGCTTCGATCCCTTTCCACTTTAGGCAATAAAACAAAACCTTTTCGCATACGAGTGTTCTCTTACATCGAACTCATCCTTCTTCTCTTAAAAACCTTCGTATGATACACATCTTACTCCACGTGTTGCACCAGCATTCAACACGCCCTCCGGCATTCTTCGTTTCTAAGGTAATCTGTATCGTTGATTATATAATTTTTTTTAATTTAATTCGCTTTAATTTAATTAATTTCTTCGTCTGCTTGCCAAACATCACTCTCATACTTGTCCAAGTATATGAGACAAACCTCGTAGCCGACCAACAAACGCTTCCACAGGTAACACTGTATTGTTAGATGCAGAGGTTATTTTATGTTAATCGCATTTAATTCCCGTTTAATTTATGACATAACTTAACATCCTTTCTGTCAATTTTTGTGTGCTAATTTTTAATTACTTACTCAACGTTCCTTGTATATATTACTGTAAAATATACCAACGCTAAATTTCTTTCTTGTAAATATTAAACAAAAACTTTAAGGACAACGTTGTTATGTTTTATTTAGTTAATAAATTGTTGTATATTTATGTCAGCACACATCACACACGTCCTGGACCTTTGATGCACCATCAACACCAGCACTACCACCACAATTATTTTAAATAATTTCCTTTATTGTTAGCACGCCGGCACAACCCACCAGCGTGTTTTTAACAGTATTAATTTGCTAGTAAAAGACATGGCAAAGCATTTATTTGTATTCACCGTCAAGTGATTAACACTAGACCAATGAAAAATAAAGTCCACACCTTCCTGCAGGCGCTCAACATCAGCTTCACTCAATACTACATTGAAGGTTTTAATATCATCAGCATAACCCAAAGCATTAGAACGCAGACTAACAACTATTTCCACAATCTAGGAAAGACAGATGATGAAATGGAGATATTAATAATATTTTTCAAAGGAACAACAATGATATTTTGAGCGATCACAACATCAGGGCGACCTGGACGGGGTTTATCATGCAATTCTCGACAATATCTAAGCAATTTTAACTACTAGCAAATAGTTTGCTTGGAAGGACAATCACTCTCGCATTTCTTCAAGAATAATTTTTCGAGATTTTCCTTTTTGTATGGAACATCATATTCGATCTCGTTTATTTTGACATAAAATCAATGCACCACAACAAAAACTGATAGATTACAAAATTAATAATGTTGCATGTGTCGCCAAGGCATACGAGGGATGCTTTTTATGTTTCGCATAGTAGGACATAGAAGGCGCCATTAATCAAATGTCAGTACTACAATACTTATTTATGCACCAAGGGCGTTATGGGTATTATATTGCTCTGAGGTCGACATTAATACAGCCCGAGCGCCTCTGGCCAGAGGGATAAATGTCGATCGAAGGCAATATAATTACCATAACGCCAATGGTTCATGAAAGATTTTATTTTTCACGAAAAATGAATTTCTTAAGCGGAAAATTCAAATTACATTAGAAAAGTTCTGAGATTTCTGTCAACTGTCATGCCGTTGACAGTCGTTACGCAGTTAATGACATTTTGATGTTTTGAAGTTGAATATTTAAATACTATTAAATTTATTAAAGAATGCTAACGTTTTGCTTCTTTCTTAGACTTTGTTAAAAACTAAAACTATTAGTTCTGTAAAATATATATCCTTTCTTCTCGAACCTTATTTATATTCACACATTAAAAACTGTAAATAAATAACCGGGCGTTATGGGCCATAATGTCTGGTTATTACCCCCACGGGCGTTATGACCGTGTTTATGGTATCCGTGTCCAAGGTGAAATGAACAAATAATACTTAAGTGAAAAATTAATTAACTTTCATCTTTAGTTAGCCTAAATCCGAAGTTTCAGTGCGAAACATGTGGTGTTGTAGCCACAACTAAATGTCAAATTTTATAAGTTAGTAGAAAAATGGAATTAAACCATGAAAATTTTCGCGCAATAATTTTACGAAATTATCTCAACAAGAATACGTCACCGAGGTGGTTTCTGTTTTCTGTAATGAAGCACCACATTGGTTAACAATTTCTCGTTGGTATGGAGAATTCAAACGTGGGCGGATTAGTCTTAAGCGACAAAAACGACACTCACTCAGGAAAATGTCGTTGCTGTGCGCAAGCTCATCAACGAAGATCGACATGTGACATATCCCGAAATTGAGATATCATTGGGGATTTCAAAGACCTCAATTCAACCATTTTTCATGAAGGATTGTCTGTAAAAAATTAGTTTGCCGCTAGATGCCGCAACTGTTGACCGAAGAACAGAAAACAGCTAGGGTGAATTGCGTCAAAAAACTCTAGACCTTAAACCCAGAAAATTCTAAAAACCTGTATAATATCGTGAGTGGTGATGAATCTTGGATTTACTCATACGAGACAGAAAATAAACGCCAGTCGTCTGGTTGGCTGTTCCTAGATGAGACAATGCAAGTTCGCACACACCTCGCAAGACAATTGAATTTTTAACGCAACAAAACGGCGACTTGTTAGACCATCCTGCGTACTGTTCCAACCTGAGCTTCAATGATTTCTTTACCTTTCCGAAAATCAAGGACGAACTGCGTGGTCAAAGGTTCCAGTCGTCAGAAGGAGCCGTCGATACCTTCAAATCATAGTTTTGACTATACCAACAAACGAGTGGAATAACTGCTTCCGGAGTTGGTTTGAGCGCATGCAGGAGTGCATTAATCTTCGTGGAGAACACTTCGAAAAACAATAAAGTCTTTAAAAGCTATCGACTGTTTTATTTCAGCTCTATATGCAAAATATTAAACGCTACACTTATGTATGATTTTGAAAAAGCATAACGGGAAATTGCATTAAAATGTAAAGCTGCCTAGTCTGAGAAGATAAAACAGGTCCTCGTACATGGAACCACGTTCAAAGTATGGAATAATAATTTGGGTATGTAATGAAATCGTAGCACAAACTTTTTCATCATAAACGTATAATTTGCAAATTATATATTTTGTATGTGGACTAATTCCTAGACCGCTGTTTATAAAATTCAACTTTCTAACAGTAATAATATACGAATACATAGTATATTCCAGAAGTATCCGGTTGTATGTATAAAAATAAAAGTTGGCGTTGAGTGCTAAAAACAACCACTCATTACTCCATCAACTTAGATTAACGTTAGCGTTCAATAGCTTGATACATGAATGTAAGCATCGAGGTCTACAGTAATAAACTTAATGGATGTAAAGAACAAACTCCCAGCAATATTCAAAATTTAATCAAGCAATGTCTACTAAATTATACGTACTACAACAATCTGAAACTTTTAACAATAATAATAATAATATAAATTTATTTTAAGAGTATACATTATTTACAAAAACTAACAAAAATGGAATTAGCCGCTGTGGGTAAAGATTCAATATAAGTTAGAAATTCTAAATTGCACGTTAAAGTAGCAGTTTATTCTTAATACGAGATGGTAGATTTATATAGAACCGAATGTTGAATGAGGCTCTAATAGTTATCTTCTTTGTATAATCCGATGGATAGAGTAATTGTCTAATTTCATAACCTCTAATTGTTGTTGTGTAGTTTTAGTAAAAACTTTTTAATCAGCTTCTTCTCTTGTTCTGTTATGGTTTGAACCCCAGTACGTCCAGGTACTTGAGCACAGTGCCCTTTATACCACCCTAAGTTCATCTCTGTTTTTCTTGTGTCCTCGATAAAACCACTATCCTCCTCAGGAAAAGTTTGAGTACCCTCTTAGGATCCAATAGATCTCTTCCGAAATGTTTCTGTCTGAGTCCCTTCAGTCCCCACACGTGCATATTACATCAAGGCTAGTTTCCTCCTGTGCTTCAAATCTCTTGCACCAGGGCTGCTAACCAAGTCCATACTGTAGAGATGCTTCCTTAAAGGACAATGTCTGCTTATTAAGCCCTTAATTTTTTTAATTTCTTTTTTGTTACTACGAACTAGGTTAGCTAAAAACCTAGGGTTTAGCACCTTTAGTAGTATTTTTGTATGGAGTTGATCTTCCGTTAGCGTCCATTTCTTTTTATGTTCTCTGTCTAGCCATAACTAGATCTCCTTTCAGAGAAATTCATAGTGATTACACATATAAGTTCTGGTTACATGAAGTTCCTATTATTACCTTCTTTGGCAAGTTCGCCGGCTATCTCACTGCTTTTAATTCCCTCATGTCCTGGCACCCATATTAGTGACAGGGTATTGTCTCGTGCTAGTCAATTGGACTTATTTACAATGTTTCACCAGTTTAGACCTGGTAAATGGATTCATAATGACTTTAGTAGCGGCCTGACTATTAATCATTATGCTGATTTTCTTCGCGCAACCGCCTTACCAAATTTCTTTGGTGTAGGCTACGACTGCAATCAATTTAACCTGGACAACCGTTGCATGTGTCCCCAGACTTAACGATCTTTCTTCTGGAACACATTCCGCATATACCTGCACCTGTGCCCAGATTGAATTGCAATCCATTCGTGTACCAGGTGCCGGCACCACGATCGCTCGAGCGACTTTTTGCCTGTTCCCTGGACGGTATAAATATGTTCAGCTTAGCTGTAAAGAAAATCTCAGGGGCCACACTGTCCACTGGCGTGTGTAATAGCGGCTCTCCCAGTATAGTTCCTGTGGTATGTATGGCCCCCTAAAACCTACAGCATTCTTAATTCACAGGCGGCGGAGTTCTATGAAAAGGGCGTTAAAAAGCTGGTTCATCGCTATGACAAATCTCTTAATCGTAATGGCAGCTATGTATAAAATAGCTGAAAGTAGTAGGTTTAAATTGTATATAATAAAAATCTCTTCATGTATTAGTGTTTTTTTTTTAAGAACCAAACAGAACTTACTTTACTAATCGCCCTCGTATCGCTTAAAAATAGAATCGAAAGCATTCTTAATATATACGAAGTGTAAGAACGGAAATGTACAAAGAATTATTGATTTTTGTATAATAATAATAATATGTTCATATCTTTAATAAATTATGTTGAACTAAAGTATTTGATTTCAATTAATATACCTCAGACGTCGAAAGTTATCTTGTATCTCAATAATTTCATCTTATACCTTTCTTAGCAGCGTAATTATTAATAATGAGAATGTGATTCCATGGTGACTCATTCTACACCAAAATATACCATTTAAATACCTTCTCGTACGCTTTAGGAAAATATGAATATATTGAGGCGTACATGTGTATAGAATATAGAAATTATTATTTTAGTAGTCGCTTATTTCACCTTTAGTAATACCCTCTAACGATAATTAACGTCTATTATACAAGAAAATCCGTTTTAAATGTAAATATGAGGCACGATGTATTTCAACAAAATCGACAGATTAACATTACAAAGTGTTTTCATGGCTAGGAAATAACATTAATTACATCGCCTACGCTCGCCAACCTTTACGACACATTAAAGTTAATTCAATGTAAAGGTATTAAAAACTTTAATTTTATGCTACTCCTAGAATAAAATATCTTACAAAAAACAATCTTTAATCCTGTTTTGCTTTGTAAAGGTCTTCGAAATTGTTTCAATAAATTTCTATTCTACACCTGTGCGAAATATTAATGAACGTAAATTCGCAAATGAATGGTAGCCATACGAGTATAACAAGAAAGAATATTATTGCTCCTAGGAAATATTGATGCATAAAATTGAATCATTTATCAAAAAATTTAACGTTTTTGAAATGCACAATTTAATTTACATTTGATACTTCAAAACGAAAAAGTATTCGCATGAAAAATTCCCTAATGTATATTTCGTTTATAGAGAAGCTACATCTAAAAGAAAAACTTCTCAATTCTACAAAGTATAAATTTTCCAAATCTATTTCTTCGTGAAGAGAGAAATGGCTCAATTAGTATGTCTTTTTGTAAATCATATACTAGTTTAGTTTGTATTGGTTTTGATACGACGTAAATTACGTTTGTAAAGTTGTTACATTATTATATGTGTTAACTTTACTGTACCCCATGTGCGACACTTTGATTAAAGGTTTTACCTACTGATGATATCAACTTAGTTGTCGAAAGACGTATTTTGGATACGATTAGTAATTGTGGTAAGGAGTTGTTTTCCTTTTTTGAAAAAGATATGACACTAAATAAATTCCAGAAAAACAGTATGCTAAATAAAAATGGTAATTAAATGAATGTTTCTCATGAATTGAACAAGTATTGCAAATAAAATTGATTGATTAAGACTATTCTAGATTACTAAATATGAGTTATTAAAAAAATATTAACTACATATCGAGTTGTTTTCAAATGGATCAAAAACAGAAACAAAGAAGCATTTTGTGCGGAGAACGATGATCTCCACGTCACTGAAGCTTCTATTCCTTTCCTTTTCCGATCTCGGTACTTTCGGTCCTTTCCTTATCCGATCTCGGACTTCACTTCCCAAATTACTATTAGTGATGAAAGGCACGCCAATCAAGCGAATAAGGAGTCGGTAACAAGAAATCTACGAGATTTAAATTGCAAAACGGGATACTCAAACAATGAATCTGACAAATACGTGTAAAATGGACGTCACTTCGCTTACCTCTTAGGTGTTTTTCGAGGAAACACTAATTACGATCCAGGCTGGGTGTACTAATTAATCCAATATCTTAGAGTTTAATTCTCCAATGTGTGGCCACATTAAAGAAAGTTTTCCTCAAACTCATAAAATCTTACTATACTTAAAAGTGGCACACATCTGCACTGGTCTAACTAACAAACTTAAGTGAGTCAAGTCAGACGCGATCGCACGAGAGGGTTAAAGGGGTGAAGAGTTCTTACTACGACGATATACAATTTTAAGACGAAAATGGAAGTACAGCACGGGGCAAAATACTCAATTATTATTTAAAAATAATATTTTTGAACGTAACAAAGTGTGCGTTAGGAAATACTCTTACTTTTAAGTATATGTAATACGGTATGCGCCAAAATAAACAACACTGAAATTACTGAAGTATATTATTTATTACTTATACATTATTATGTCTATAGAATACATGTCCAAAATGTGCGCCATGGCGTTGTAGGCACTGCTCATAACGGTTACGCAGATTGTCAAACATATTCGAGAACACAGGTTGCTGCATATTCCTGAAAAAGGAGACGATCTTCTCACGTAAATGATTAACAGTTCTGAGTGGGTCTGTACCGCTGAAGACTTGCTCCTTTAACATACCCCATACGTAGGCATCCGGTGGTGTAAGATCGGGGGAATGTGATGGGTAGTTGAAATTAGAATTGCGGGAAATGATGCGTCCTTCAAAAGTTTCCTGCAGCAATGCTATCGATTGTCGAGCACTGTGACTGGTCGCCCCGTCCTGTTGAAACCACTGCTCTTCCATCCGAAGGTTCCTGGCACGACAAAACCCTCTGAGATTTTGGACAAATGGCGTTACCACAATGTTTCTATAACGTTCCTGGGTAACAGTAAGAGGTGTGCCGTCATCATCCTCAATGAAATACGGACCAATCACACCGTGTGCTGACACTGCACACCATATCGTCACACGGGCACTATGTAGCGGTTTTTGGATAATCACATCTGGCTTACCGAAACCAAGGAAGCGAGTTGTTTGTTTATTGATGTAACCCTCCAAGTGAATATGACTTTCGTCTGAGAACCACATATTATTCAAGAAATCTGGATCCTCGTACAACATAGCCAAAAATTGTCCACAATACGCAATCCTGGCATTCATATCTTGGTTTGACAATCGTTGTCCAACTTGAATTCGGTACATAAATCCACCTACATGTTTGAACAAACGCCGAATCGACGTACTGCTGATATTCAACTTAAATGCCGTTCGCCTAAGACTTCGGTTCGGTGATTGCAAAACCTGATTGAGGACACGTCCATGGTTCCCATTCGTTCTCACAGTTACTGGCCTACCAGACCTTCCCTTCCGTTGGCACAACACACTGCCAGAACGACGAAATTTCTCAACAATAGAAAGCATAACTTTGTTGGTAGGTGCCTCTTTATGAAATTGATCGCGATATGTTTCCGTCACTAACTTCAAACTCAGTCCACCTTGTTTGCCTTTTCCGTACGATCGAAAATAATGCTCGACGATAAACACTTTTTCCTCAGTCGTGAGACCTATTCTCAACTATAACATCACATAACAACGTTCTTTGCACTACTAAAAACACATAACGCTGCTAGTATCATACGTCAAAAAGCAGACATGCGCATAACAATGGCACGCATTTCAGTGTTGTTTATTTTGGCGCATACCGTAGTTACGTAATTTATATTTTTTATGATACAAACTTAAATTAGTTTCTGTAACTTGTAAGGTTATAATTTTAATTGAACGTTCTTTATGTTTGGATTGATCATGCACAGGCAAGTACTACTAATTTATAATGTTCTTAGCAAATTATTCTCTTTTGAAAATCTCCCTCTTTTTAAAATCGTTTATTGGAATAATGTATAAATTTTTAACTGTAAGTTAGTCTACCTTGGTGAGAATTTATACTTGCAGTTATTAAAATCTTAAAGTAGGAAATTTGGTGTTGGTTTAAGAGTCACAGCAGCCTTGTGGTCAGGAAATGGTTTTTTTCTTGGTATTGGAAAGGCCAAATGGAATAGGTTCAGATTTAATAACCAAAAAAATTGCAATATCAACGTCGATTTTTGTTCAGTTAGGATATTTAATTTTTGTTTGCACATGTATATTAATTTCAGGTATGTAAATGTTAATTTTACTATTAAAAATCTTGCAAATGTTTGTTTTTTTAATAATTTTATGAAATTATATTAATTAAATATTAATTAATATAAATAGTTTAATTTTAATATCTCTCATTGTTTCAATATACTTCAAAAATCCTAAATTTAATTTACATTCCATTTTGGTTTAGTTCGACGCGAAATATTCAAATGGTACAGCTATTACATTAAAATCTCAACATAAATTAATAATATTTAAGTTAATTATTGATGATATTAATAGATTTTATTATAGAAATGGATATAATGAATTCTTCTAAATATTAACAAATACCTTTTATAACTTGAAACGTTGTATTAACATATTTAAAATTATACCTCAATTTATACACGATTCATCCAAAAGTATGTGTTTTTATATATTATAAACATGATAATACAAATTCAAATTTGACCAAAGACTTACGTGGAATCCTTACATCATCAACTCCACCAATAAAGCAACCATTGTCTTAGGTAGATGCGAGCGAATGTGTGTGAAGAACTTGAGGCTTAGTGCTAAAATGTCCCTACACTAGCGCAATTAGAACCATGCTAAGGTATGGAGCAGTGGCATGGTGGCCAAAAACTAAGCAAAACGGAGTTAGTAAAGGGCTAAATGACATATAAAGACCAAGAGGTCTAAGTGTGATAGGCGCCATGAGCCAATCCAAGCCCACGGCACTAACCATCATAAGTTGATAAAATTCAATGCAGCTTCCCTTACAGGGTGTAAAAGAGTGATGCCTTTTAACTTAAAAATTAACTTCGATGACAAACATGAAAATAGTCATATCGGATAGGGTGGAGTGAAAAAATGGCGAACCCATCCAGGTGGAATCTATCTGATACACTGACGGTTTTAAAACAGGAATCGGTGTTGGAGCTGGAATAAGTTCACCGACCTTCTGAATATAGATAGAAAGCCTGTTAAGATTATAGTAGGTCTGCCAACAGAGATTTGTAAGCTCAACTGACATATGATAATATGGGCCATAACAGAAGAAATGGGATATAATTCGGCCAAGAGGAATGGGAAATGGAGAAATTGGCGATTCATATCAATACGAAGCCAATACGAAGAGGAATTACTCTAACGAAGACCATATATGTGTATAATTTATTAAATAAATTGATTAATTAATTGTTACTTTGTAATATTCATTTACTAAAGCATCCTGACACAACAAAAAATTAATTTAACTTGAAGACAAATATATTTATAGACTTATTTTCAAAAAACTCTGCAAAATTATTTTTTTTTACATATGTTTAAGTGATCTGACACAGATAATAATTATACAAATTTTTATACAAATAAATTAAGGGGCAGAGATGTATTACGTATTAATTTTGCGATACAACCTCGTGTACTGCTTTTATTTTGATGTATAGGAAAGATCCGTCGACATACTGCTATTCACTCTAATGTCAAAACGGGTTAATTGCAAACACGCTCTCATTAATAAAAATGACTCATTAAATTGTCATTTATAAGGGGGCTCAACTTTGTCCATCTCATTCTAATGCATCCTATATGTAGAGGTATATTACAAGAACACGTTTTAAAAAAATAATAATACATTTCCGTTCTGTCATATTTAAATTATTATATAACTTATCGGTAGTCGTAAACATGTAGGAAATTATTATTTTAGTAGATATTTGTTCGTTTATTTTGTTTTAGTAATTACTACATAATAGTGCTTCCCTACAACCATTACCATCTATTATACAAGAAAACCCGTTTTATGTGTAAATATGGTACGTGGCACAATTCAGCAAAACAAACAGGCTAACATAGCAAAGTGTTTCTATAGCTAAAGATGAAATTAATTACATCGCCTACACTTGCGTATCCTTCACATATTATATTGAAGCTAGTTTGATACATACGATATTAAAAACATAATTTGAAAAGCTTGACTTCATGTGAAATTTAATGTTAAAATAACTTAAAGAAAAAGATTGTCTTGAGTGAGCCACAAAAAAAGTTTTCCGAGTATGCCACGGATTAAATCAGTTATGTCTTAGATTAATTAAGTGATTTAACCTACATGTCGTACTACTATTAATAGGTTAAATCGTTGAATAATAGCTGCCAAGTGACATTCATTAGGCCTAATAATATATGGAACATAAGTTTTGAGAAAAAGCTTTGACGACGAATGTTATTACCAAAAATGGTCCAAGCTAGTTACCAGTGAGCTAAAAAGATGCTCGTTTGTTAGTTACTATGGTGACATGTTAGATTTGTCAAAAATAGTTTTGAAAGATGTCATGCAAGATTGAAATACGAAAGCCTATATATAATTTAGTTGGACGAGTAATTAAACGCGAGATTGTTAACATTTTTCGAGACCAAAATATTCGACTTTCAATCATTTACCGCACAATTAAGGAATGTGAAGAAGGTATGCCATGTATTAATTTACCAAAAGTGGAATACCTCCAGTTTTGGCCCCACACGAAGTAAACAGACTCATCCAATCTGCTCAAGACAGAGTTCAAACGTCTACGCGCACTTTAGACTGTAGATTTGGAATTGCACATATAACTGTTGGCAGAAATTTGAATAAAAATGGATTAAAATATCGAAAAAGAAGGAAGTGTCTCAAATACACCGCAACCTAGCTAAAGAGAATCCCCAGATCCTGTCGAACATTAAGGCGTCAACATTTTATTGGCGACAGAGTTATTGTTTTAGACGATGAGGAATATTTCACATTATCCAATTCGGAAATAAAGGGTAACGATGGTTTTTACACGTCCAATATTGCAAATTGTCCTGAAATTTGCCGATAAGATTACGGCCTGGTGAGTTATTTCTCAAGCAGGAATTTCAAGACCTTACGTTGGGAGAGTTAGAGGTGAAGCTGTGGATGAAAACGTCTATATTTGTAAATAATAAATTGATAAATTTCATTAATGCTCATCATCCAAATGATGATGCAATATTCTGTCCCGATCTAGCTTCATGCCATTATGCTAAAATCAGTCAGAACTGGTTAACTGAACATAACGTGAATTATGTACCGAAGGAAGACAATCTCTCCCCCCCCCCAACGTACCCCAAGCGTGCCCCATTGAGGAATTTTGGGCACTACTGAACAGGAAAGTTTATGACAAGGGTTGGGAAGCCCAAAATTAAGCCCAGTTGCGGGCCAGAATATTCCAGAAGATCCGAGAAATTAATATAAACGTTGTCCAGAGAATGACGGGGAGAATTCTACCAAAATTGCTCGCCATTGAGGACCATGGGCCCTTATCAATTTTTGTGAATTTATATATATAATTTATATATATAATATATATATATATATAATATATATATATATATATAATATATATATAATAATAATTTCCCAATGTTTATGTTTTAATAGAATTTTTACAACTAGTCGATTTTACCTTTGATTTTTTTCTCAAAACTTATGTCCCATGCGTTATTTAACTCTACGGAAAAATTGAATTTCAGGGAAAAGACGGTTATTTGAAAGTTTTGGATGTTGAAATGTGTAAATTACAACGACTTATAAAAAATACAGTTTTTTTGGAGTACTGTCTGTTTTAAAATGAAAAAATACCGAAAAATAAAATTTGAAAACTAACAAGAAAGAAAACAAATCAGATTAGACAACATTATGTATATATAATCGCATAATATTCAGAATAAAGATGAATTAAAGTAAACACAGCAACTTATTAATGCAGTATACAAAACAAGCAAGTTTGAAGCAAGCAACATTGAAGCAATCATTATTTTTTTCTTTTAACACAAATCTGTTGGTTCTGAAAAGAAACATATTTTTGTTCAAGAAATTAATCATCGTCATGTGTGAAGTTATCCATTGGAGTTTGTCGTGTGAGGTTTTGATGATACATTTACCCTATTGTCCAAATTAAAAGAAGAACAAAACACAATCTATTACGTAACAATATCCATTAAATAAGGTGCGTAATATCATCTCTACAGCATAAAGTTCTTCGCTACACAGGGTTAGTAACATTTTCTGGTATCCAAAGTGAATTATTAATTTCTACGATCTTATTAGTGATCCTTTGTTGCAGGTCATTAATATCAAAAACAGGTGTTACAAAAATAGAATTTTCTAAGTACGGCCATAAAAAACTTCTCGCACGATGTTAAATCGCAGGAACGAAGTAGCCAAATTGTGTTTATATTTAAACCAATAATTCGATCTCTAAAAAATTCTCTCAGAAAAACAATGTTTTCATTATACTACCAATGAAAACACGAGCTCCATCTTGTTGGTAGTGGCCTTCATATAATTTATCATCATAACATATTTACAAATGGTATCAAGATTACCAATCTGTAACCCGCAGCGTTTGATATTCCTAAAAGATGTAAGAATTTTTTGGCTACTGTTTAAAATTTTGTATTTTAATTGATACCTTCAAAATGGGTTCAATAATTCTTCTCTGTCAATCAGCTGCCCAAACCTCAATTTTCTGGAGATGCAATGGTGTTTCCACAAAAAAAATGCGACTTATTTGCGCCCCACGTCTTCATGATTTAAGAATTTACGTAGCGAAAGAGATTAAACCTGGATTAATCAGTAAACATAACCTTTCCAATGCCTCCATCATTAACAACAAAATGCTCAATAAATCTTTGACAAAATTCCTGTAGTTTCAGTCTGTCCAGAGGAAGAATTTCATGAACACTCATGAACCACTTTCGGTTACACCGGAAATCATACCGGAAGTCAAATTTGATATTTTAAATGGAATGTTATATATTCTATTGCATTTCTAGATTCCTTGTAAAGTGCTATAACACAAGTAACACGAGTAAAAAATTAACAGTTTTTGAATTATTTTGATTTTTGTGATTTTTTTTGTTTTACAATACTCTTTTTAAAAGCACATATCTTAGGCGTATCTGACCTGAACTACGTCATATTTCTATCGGAGAGAGCGAAAAGTATAATATTCTAAGTATTGTCTATACATTTAATAAATCTCATACAGGCTGTTGGAAATTTATTGATTATTTAAGTAATCATCAATTAAAGAAAAATCGATTTCTTTTTAATGGAGCACCTGTAGATGAGCATAGTACGTAGATTAATATTTTGTATCGCACAGGTGTTGGTTTCCCTATACCTATCCCTCACAGTGTTAGAGTTATTAATGATTATTTTCTAAATTGAACATTATTAGTAATAAGCTTCGGAAAAAAAAATCTAAATAGTTTTGAATCTAAATACCACTTGTATTTAGATTGATCAAACTTTTTGCGAAAAGGTTAGAAAAAGGAATAAATTGCAAAACTGGGAATATATTTTATATCATATGAGATAACAAACATAACCCTACATTAACAAGTAAACAAGTGAATAAAATCGTATTAAAGACAAATAATGCGTTATGAATGATATTCATAAATCCATTCCCATCTAAAGAATGTATAATTCTTCTTCTTAACCCTGTTGTAGTTACTTTTCTTACTTGCTCAGCATTAAAGTTTCGAAAATCGTCTCTTACTCTATTTATAAGCTGTTCTCTGTTTTATACGTGAGACGCATAAACCTCATTTTTTATTTGACTCCCCAAACAAAAGTCTAGAGGAGTCAGACCTGAGGATCTAGGTTGCCAAAACCCAAATCTATAGCGGCCAATTCACCTATTCTCAAAGATATCGGTTAATTACCGATATACATCATGTGAAGAGTGAGCTGGTGCTCCATCCATTTGAAACCAACATTGCCGTATCAGATTGTATTGTAGGTTATTCAAAAATAGCAGTACTACGTTCCTTAACAATTGTACATACCTGATGCTTGTTAAACTCTCGTTATAAGTTTCGTATTCAACGCGGTTATGTATAATCATTGCAAAAACATTGAAGCTAAAAGTGTCTTGGAAATTAGTCGCTTTAATGGCATATGGATTCTGTTGTACCCAATGATGACAATTGCTTCAATTAAAAATCCCTTCCCGGTTAAATTTCGACTCATCTGTCTGCATAATTTTAGATAAAAAATTGGATCTCCTTGTGTTTTAGTTATAATAAACCCGCAAAACTGAATTCTTCTATCTTGATCTCCTTCACGAAAGGCCTGAACAGATTGGAAAAAATAAGGATGCAATTTATTTTTCTTTAAAATCCTGTATATCTGCATCTACAGACGCCGCGAGGATAAAACTGGTTGGATAAACATGAAAATGTCCCAAAACAACGATTTCATTACCATCGTCGCCCGTAATCTGTTTTGGAACTGTCTTCTTGAGATGAATCCCAAAGCGAATGATATTTAACTCTATATTTGCTTGAATTTAGTTTTATTCGTTGCTGAAATATGGGTATCTTTCATTAAAAGGTCGGCATATTCTTTCAATAATTTGAAGATATTCACCATGAATGTAGAATAAATTCAAAATATCACTATTAGAATAAATATATCATTCGTCTTGCATACTTGTGAACAACTTAAAACCAGTTAGACAGGAAACAAACTTGGTGATAATGTTGACAGATTAGATTTACATTTCAAGGCTTACTACTACGATTTTTCTTGATAATGCTCAATTTAGAAAATAATCGTTAATAACTCTAAAGCCATGAGAGATAGGCATAGGGAAACCTATACCTGTTCGATACAAAATGTTTATCTACAGTAATAGATCACAATGCCCACGCTGTACCAGTACTCAATTTCGTATTATATTTAATATCACTTAAAAACTGTTTTCGTATTATTGAATTTTTTAATAAAATGTCTTTTTGACAGCTCGTTAATTTTTATTATCTATTATGGTTCGTTATCCAAAATCCTATAAGAAGTTGCTATTGAAGTTCGATAAATTAATTTTAAATTTTGAAATATGTTTCTAAATAAATTAATAATTATTGTTTAAATTTTACAATTTTAGAACTACCTCATTATATCCCCACAACTAAAAGAAATTGTTGACAGGCAACAATTTGTTTTTGTTTCTAAATCATAATATTTTTAAGCTAATTATGAGTTAGTACTTTCGATACAGTATATTATAGGTTCAATATTATTAGTGAACAGAAACAATTAAGAATATCTCATATGTCTAATATTTTATGTATATAAATACCTCCAGTTCTAAACCTGTAACTTTAAATACTAACAACTTAATAATAATTTAACATACTTAATCTAGTAAAAAGAAAATATTTTCTTTCAATCATAACTATACAACAAAAGTTTGTGTCATTTAATGTTAGTTCCCAAAACGTTTCTTTTTTTAAAAATCATCAAAATAGATCTAGTAATAATAATTTACATAGATATAATTTTAATAATCCTTCAGTAATTTAATATGGTGCTAAGGCGTTAACATAGAAAATTTCTAATGAACGTGTTACGTCAAAAACCACGTATTAGTAAGTTATTATATTGTTATTAATATTTAGAAGAAAATTGTAATAAAACTATTTAAATGCGCACAAATAAATTGTAATTATGTACCCATAATTGGTGTACAATATGAACATGAACTTCGATAAAATACTTTATCATTACAAGTGTATGACTTAATCAGGAAAAGACCATCATTCATCTTTAAATAGATAAACTAGTTCACACATACGTGTATGTGTAGATATATGTGTATATCTTACGTGTTCTATTATGGAAAGACAGACTATTAAGTCATCACCATTATTAATATTACAAAGACATAATTAAACTTGGTAACGCTAATCATACAAAGTAAAACCAGGACACAATGGGTCGCTAAATGAACGATATTTGCAATGTATTCCTCAATTCGAACAAAATAACTTACATTAAAGATATATTAATATCAACTATAGATATTTATAGTTGGATATTTAATTAAAATATAATTCAACTAAAATTAAGACTATTCTTTTTTCTTTTCGTCATCAATAAATTATAATAATTACATCACTTATAATAGACTAATTTGTATAGGCCTAATCTAAAAAATTATCTAGAAATGATCAACTAATAAGCATACATCAAGTAAGCAAAAAATGTAGTTGACGTCTTTCATTGTTTGGAGATTAATTACAGACAGTTAATTAATCATATTAGATGATCTTGCAACACCAGCATATAAACAAAAAGAATACTAAAATACTTTCTATTTGATTATGTAAAAGACCGAATTTTTCATAGGTTTTACTTAAAAAGTAATTAAAAAGTACAGTAATACGATTTTATTCAAAAATATATTTTTGGATTGTGTGGAATGTTTTTCTAGTATGGAGGAAGACTTGCTAAATACTTGATAAAGTTGTGAAATTTATGCACAAAATCAGAACAATAGTAATAGAAAATATATTGGGTGGGTGCATATATTCATAGTGTCAAAATTAAGTTAATTAACTTTTTTAACAAGCAAAGCACTTGAACTAATTAAGAATACATTTTTCTCCATTATGATTGCTTGCTAAAGATCTGAAAATTTTTTGATTCCACGTCTGAAGAAGTCTGTAGCATGGAGGTGAAGAAGTAATGAAGTCAGTTTTGAATTACGACATCGTTATTCAAGAAGATTCTTCGTGGATTGTTTGATAAATAGTGAAAGAGATGAAAATCTGACGGACAGGGATCATAAGCATAAAGAAAATGTGGATGATTTCCAAACTGAGTTCTTGAGCGACCATTATCGTACTGCAAAATGACTTCATATTGCGTTCCCAATTTCTTTTTTGTTGAATTGCAGGCTAAAGTCAACGGAGTTTTTGCCACTAAATATCAGCGGTGATGATTACACCCCCGGAAGCAATTCATAGTATGTAACGACTTGTTTGTCCTATCAGATACACAGCATCTGCTTACGGAAATAAGAATCAGCTTTTTCTGAAAGTTATGTCTTTGTTAGGGTTATGCCTTTCTCTTCTATTTCTGAAGGTATCATTTTTCATCTCCAGCAACAATGTAAGATAAAAAAGGTTTATGTTGTTGAAAGAGGTACAAATGTTGATATGCTGATTATTGTTGCTTTCGTTCAAAACATGAACTTGCTACCAAGTTTCAGCAATAGCCTGCTCTTGGTTTAAAAATCGAAAATATATAGATTTTAATTTAAATATTCTCCATGTCTAGTATGTAAAATGTAAGGAGAATGGCTGCCATCCTTTTGAAACTAAACTGAATGTATAAAATTTATGGTAAAAATCGGTACTTTTCACGTAAAAAAAAAATACAATGTTTCGTTCTTTAAGGCGCTTTATCTCTTGAGTTTTATACAGTGAAAGAAGAAACGGAAAGAGAAATATACTCTAATGACAATTTACTGTATAATTAATAGAGAACAGACGCAATTTCCATAAAACGCAATCGGCAATTGGAATTGTGTATAACATCGCTCAGTACATCCCGGCGTAATTCAATGAAGTATTTGTTTGACTTACTCGGACACCTGGTCTCGCCGCGATAACAATGGACAAGCCAGCTACTGTATTCGGAGAATATAGTGTTTTTTAAAGTGTTTTCATGAGCCTAGATAGAAGCGGGGTTTTTATAATATATTTTATTTATTAGTTTATATTTCGTAAGATAAATAAAGTGCTGTGAGTAAGTTTCTTGTTTTCATAGTTTTAAAAGTTAATTACATCGTAATTTTTGTGGAAGATCCTGTTTAATATCGTTTGATTGAATCTATTTCTACCAATTATTTCGACGTAAGAGTGCATTGAATTTCGTTCAGTTTCAATAACTTACGCACACATTTGTAGTTTTCATTTATTTAGATCTAGAGCATTGTTTAAGTTACTTTTTCAGACATGATATGGAAGAATGTCGAGAACGGCATTGTAAAGCAATGGCGAGTTGGATTGACGGTCATACTGATTGTATGTCCAATGTCAGTGATTCCGAAATTTATTACAAAATCCGTAAAATATCGTCAAAAATTCGTCACTTAGGATCGCAAACACATCTGAGCTTTGTAAAACTTTTATGGCGGCTAATATTCCATTAAGTAAACTTAGCAATCCCACTTTAAAAATATTTCTGAAAAAATATACTGGTCGAAATGTTCCTGATGAATCAACTTTACGCAAATATTATGTTTCTAGGTGCTATACGAGAACAGTAGAACGCATTAGAAGCCATCTTTTAAATCAATATATATGGAAAAGCGCCGACGAAACGGTGATTATGTTAGGACGCTGTGTGGTAAATGTTGTAGCTGGTGTACTACATCCAACTATTCCCAATAACTCATATGTAATAGCAACAACTGTTATAAATAGAGTTGATGCGGAAACAGTTGCCGAAATCATTAAGGAGAATATGCAAAAAATGCTTCATTCGGACGCCACGTACAAAGAAAAAATACTTTTATTTGTCAGTGATAGTGCTGCGTATATGTTAAAAACAGGCAGACTATTGAAGAAAACATATCCTAATACGCTGCATATTACTTGTGTAGCACATGCTCTCCACAGAACCTGTGAATTTATCAGAGACACTTTTCCGGAAGTTGATAGACTTGTATCAGCTTTTAAAAAAGTTTTCAGAAAAGCACCATTGAGAGTAGCTCTTTTCAGGGAAAAATTTCCATCTCTGTCACTGCCTCCCACTCCAGTAATAACTAGATGGGGAACATGGCTGGAAGCTACTAGTTATTATGCTGAGAATTTTGATAGTGTAAAACATTTCGTAACACTGCTAAAGGAGGATGCTAGAAGTATTGGTGAGTGCAAGGAGCTCACACAAATCCCAAATTAAAAAAAATCAGTTGAACTTTCTTCACGAACACTTTGGAAAATTGCCAAAACTAATCACTTATTTTGAAAATCGAAATCTCAAATTAAATGACGGATTAACCACATTAGATGTGGCTGTTAATAATTTGAAAAGTATTCCAAGTGACTTCGGATGTGGCCTTCGGCAAAAATTTGAAGCAGTTCTTAATAGAAATCCAGATTTAATTACATTGCAGCAATTATGTATGGAGACAATTCGACAAAATCTAACGGCTAAATATGAAGAAATAAAATAATATTTCCAGTATGCACCTATAACCAGTTGCGATGTAGAAAGGACGTTTTCTATTTATAAGGATGTACTTAATTCAAAGAGAACAAAATTGACAGAAGAAACCTTGAGAAACTATTGCTAGTCAATATTAATACTCCTTTACTCAACTTGAACGACAAAATGAACAAATAAAAATGTTCCAATTATAGAAATAAAATTAAAAACTTTAAAAATACAACTTTTCAACAAATACATATGTATTTCGTAATTTTATAGATCAGCACCCGTTCGTTTTCCAATTATATAAATAAAATTACATATTTTAGAAATACAGTCTTTCGCCAGTACTGCAATGGGTGGTAAGCGTGTCCGTTCTCTAATAATTAATATTTAATAAAAATATTGTCGTTCCGCAATTTGACACCATCACTTAACCCCTACATATCTTACTTAAATTTTTATAGGGGACTTGTTTATTTAATTTTACTCCGTTGACCTCACAATAATATTCGTATGAATAGAACTGTTCAGTATGCAATAGGCGTTATTTGTATTGATATCACAAACCCCATTATATTAGGACGAGTCAGTGTTCATTCACGAACTATCTTACTTAAATCTTTATTGGGGGGTTGTTTATTTAATATTACACCGTAAACCTCGCAATAATATTCGTATGAAAAGAACTGTTAAGTATGCAGTACGCGTTATTTGTACTGTCACAAACCCCATTGTATTAGCGCAGGTCTGCGTTCGTTATCCAAACAAACTTCGGTGGAATGATATTTTTCCATAAGAGAAATTTTAAATTAGTTTAAATTCGTTCCTGTAGCGAAATAACTAGTAAAAAATATGTATAATCATGGTACATAACATCCAAAATAACAGGAAACCTTTTGTTGGCATTCGTTTATTTATTTAAATAGAATGTAAACCAAATTTAGTAATGGGAGGTTATGACATTCGTTTTCGTATTGCTATGATTAAACGTACATTTCGTATATATCTATTGTTCTTTTGTATTTCAGTTCTTTTAGTGGTCATGATAAGGTGTTGTGTTCCAAATTGTAAACACTACAATCAAACAGAAACATGCAAGCTTTTAAATTTCCTAAATGACTTAAAAATAGGAATATCTAAATGACATTGATAAGGTTCGGATACTGTTGATAATGCGTAATCTTTTAATGAATGATCTAAAGTACTTTTAGACATTGTGAAGAATCTAGTCGAGGTACATTTGCATGTAGCTACTATTTGCAAACACGAGGGAAAAGGTTTACTTTACGAGCCCAGAAAAAAATGGAAAACGTATATATATATATATATATATATATATATATATATATATATATAAAGATAATTATTTCGTGACCTTTGAATATTATGGTAGATTCAATTAGTTGGCGATTTAAGGTCTGGTTTTACTTAAAAATGTATATATTTGAAACAATCTTACATGTTTCAGCAAATCATGCCTTTCTCAAAGAATTTAAAATATAAATGTCAGTATATTATTATCATATTTAAGTATGACATTAATATACTGTCATTTACAGCAAAAATCACCACATAAACCGGGGGAAACCCTCATTATACACCATGTATATTAAAATTTAAAAAGTTTCTTTACACATTTCTTGAATACCTTTTTCTAATTCATTACCATTTGGTAAAAAATAATTTATTTCTGAAATTAATTTTCTCTCCCTGCCAAATATTATTTCTTGAGCAATTGATGATTTACCAGATCCAGGTGGTACTATAATTATTATTCTTTTAGTTTGTGATAATAATTCACCACCCATTTTTCTTTTAATTAATGATCTCAATCCCAAATTTATTTAATCATTATTATCAAATAATTTTTTCTTTAACGACCACTGTTAATCATAATTAGTATTAATTAATATTTATTAATAATTAAATAAATATATAAATATATATTTATAATAAATATGAGTAATTTTAGTGTTAAGTATTATGCACATTTATCAATGTCAAATAATCCAAATACATCAATAAATAAATCAATACCAAAGTCATTAAGAAATGTAATAAATACAATCAATGGACTACAGTAAATGATGCAAAACTTATTATAAAATAAATTTAGCATGGTATTTTTATGGGTGTACAACACTTATAAAACTTTAAACTATTTAAGCTGTAATTTGCTCCCCCCCCCCCAAAAAAAAATCTAGGAACCTAATACTATAATTTCCTTGTCGAAAATATGGGATATTTGAAAGTATGGTTTAATTTTCCATAGAAAAGTCGATAAGGAGACTGGTTTACTTTCGCAAATACTTATATTTATAATCGATTTTAAAAACGTATCAAATTATAGTCCAGAAGAACACAATAATAAAATAACTGTAATTTTGCCCACACAAATGACTTTATTATATCAAACAAAAAGTCTACATAATTTGTCCCAAGATCTTGCCTTACTATAGAAAACTTTTTAATAATAGTATAATAATTGCGGAATATTATAATCCAATAAATGCATAATTTCATATTTTCGATCGCAGATATGCATGTAAATAAGAACTTTACGGCAGCAAATATGCTAACGATATTGTAGTTGCATTTTCTGATTACATAAATAAACACTTATTAAAATGTATTTATATGTAACACACAGCGACCTATTTTACTAACTTGATTCAAGTTGTTAACATTTATATAAGGTTGCTACATTCACCATACAATTTGAAATATCCGGTGTAGATTTCTAGTAAGTATGTCGCAATTTCTCAATTTAAAACCGTTAGTAAATCCAATTAGGGATATTATTTCCATATTACGAGCATAATAGATGTTTATTTAATGACTTTTATTTAGAAAATGAACTGCGGAGTTCAGCATATTTGTTTAATTATTGATCATTTGAATAAATTTGTTTATAATCCCGAAAAACTAGTATCACTGCCCAGTACGTTCTAAAATTTATTCTTTGTAAATGCGCGAATAAAATTTGTTAATTAAACACCATCACGTTTCGAGCGCGGTATTGTATAGTTTTAGCATTTATTGTTATTCATACTCATAAATGTTTACATACGTCACAAAAAAAAACAAGCAAAAAATTGCGCAAAATTTATTAGCTCATTAAAATCACTTCCTATATATGCCCCTAGTGAATCGTTTCTCAACCTGGGGATTGCGGTGATATTAAAGGGGGGTCGCCAAATAGCCTAAACAATAATGAAAAATCATTATATGGGAAAAAATTATTTCTTATGAACATTTTACCTACAATAAGTACATACGCATTTCATTTGTTTTCTCCATACGTGAATCTACATTAGAAAGACAAAAGCAAATTGCTTTTAAGTGCTAAAAGGCGATTCCTGTATTTAGTTTTTAGTGAAACTATTGAAAGAAAACCCTTTTCACAGTGATAAGATGTGGCGAAAGGGATTAATATTTTCAAGGCTTCTGTGACTAAATTTCCATACTCATTTCGACGAGCAAGCCAAAACGTATATAAATCTTCGGATGTAAATTGCATTTGTAGCGTTTTGTCGGCAGACATTTCGAGGAGCTGGTCGTGAATCTCAACTGGTAACTTAGCAGCGGCAACAACGTTTTCACTAAATGGATTCAGTGCCCATCTCTTCGGGAAATACTCCGACAACTAAGTTATTAGCTCACGCAAATGCATCTTAATGCAATCCAGACTGTGGTGAATAATAGTGTAAAATGTTTCTCAATATAATCCGAAGTAAATGGGAACATATCCAAATTTTTGCTTTGAAGGCGAATAATCCAGATATAAAGCTTCTTAACTTTGTCTGTCATTAATAAAATGTTTATCACGTCCTTGTAAATTCACATTCGAGACGTTCAAATGCGAAAATAAGCCAACAACAACGTACAATCATTATTCTGTAAAAACAATGAGAATGGCGCTTGTTTATCCTGGAAAAAATATATTAATTTATCTCGCAATTCCAATACCCGAGAAAGTGTTAATCCTTTACAGTAACCATATAACTTCTGTACGGAAAAGAGATTTTTTATTTTCGCCTATTTCATCGCATAGTTTAGCAAACAGCCTGTTCTGTAACGGTCGGCTTTTAAAAAATTAACCATTTTTAAAGGTTCGCTAAGAATTTGATGGAAATTTTCCTGCATGTTTTTAAGACAAGGGTATGTCTGTGAAGGAAGGAGTGCGTCCATTCTGCTCTTGGTATAAAACGATCTTTTAGTATTTTAATTAATCCACTGTTCTTTCCTGTTATCGTCTTTTCACCATTACTATACTGCAATATATTTTTTCCAATAGTTTCTAGTAGCTTCATAAAAAATATCAAAAAGACATTGTCTTGTTCTATGACCCGGTACTTTTTTGCAAAACAACATATTTTCTCTGATCGACGTGTCTCTATCATATTCATACTACACAAAACATATGAACTGAAATTCATCAATTTGAATACTAAAAAATTCACTTGAACACACTTGCTGAACTATCTGATCGCGAACATCGGCAGCCATGTCATGGAACGGGTCACCTACAATTTTTTTGGAAAATTGGCTATGTTTGTTTTGCAATAACTAAACCAGGTCATGTATTCACAATATGCATTTCATCAACACGACCACGTTGTGTTATGATCTTACACCACATTGTTTTCATCTTGTAACCAGGTCACTAGGCTAGGGGGACACGACACACTCTAAAGCTATAAAACGAGACACTGAAAGATCTCTACAGGCAGAGTCATTGCAAACCCAGAGCGAGTACAGTGCCTAGTGAATCTTATTTACTAATGTATCATTTATCGTTATCGTTTTTTTTATTGCATTAAATATTGTTATTTAATCGTTACGATGCTTGTTACTTGTGTCTCTATTAAACCTGCCGTATAAATGGAACTGCCTCGGCAACAACGTTACCTCTGGGACCAGGTGACATTACAGTTATTTTTAATAATATAAAATATTATTGAAAATCTGGTGTGAAGAGCACAAATACAGGGTCGCTATTAATATTTTTGTGAACGTGTCCGAACATATCCCTCCCCAGAGACGTAGATACGTATTTCGCCTTTCTACAGGCTCATCGGTACGCCCCTGTTGGAGAAAGGATATTCTCAGACACATTCACAGAAAAGAACCACATCGCCACATCACAGAAATTATCCAGACCGGGCGTAGAAATAAATTATTTTTTGTGAATGTGTCTGAGAATATCCTTTCTCCAGCAGGGGCGTACCGATGAGCGTGTAGAAAGGCAAAATACGTATCTACGTCTCTGGGGAGGGATATGTTCGGACACGTTCACAAAAATATTAATAGTGAACCTGTATGTATTTGTGTTCTTCACACCAGATTTTGAATAATATTTAATATTATTAAAAATACCTTTGTATTATACAAAACCGGTGTGGTTTACCTACTCATGTATGTTTCAATTATTCTGATACATTACACATGCGGTTAGTCCGTTATATGAGTGAAGACACTAACAAAATTCAGTTTCTAGAGAGATTAGCTGTGCCACCTTTGGAGGGGCTTCGTTACTTCACATTGGTTAAGTAGACGAGGCGAGGTACTTCGGCTGTCTGACAACAGGCAGCGCTGAATTTACTTCTACGCCCGGTCTGGGTAATTTCTGTAATGTGCCGATGTGGTTCTTTTTTGTGAATGTGTCTGAAAATATCCTTTCTCCAGCAGGGGCGTACTGATGAGCCTGTAGCAAGGCGAAATACGTATCTACGTCTCTGGGGAGGGATATGTTCGGACACGTTCACAAAAATATTAATAGTGAACCTGTATTTGTGTTCTTCACACCAGATTTTTAATAATATTTTATATTATTAAAAATACCTTTGTATTATACAAAGCTGGTGGGGTTTACCTACTCATGTATGTTTCAATTATTCTGATACATTACACATGCGATTAGTCCGTAGTATGAGTGAAGACACAAACAAAATGCAGTTTCTAGAGGGATGACTGTGCCACCTTTGGAAAGGCGTCGTTACTTCACATTGGTTATGTGGACGGGGCGAGGTACTTCGGCTGTCTGACAACAGGCAACGCTGAATTTACTTCTACGCCCGGTCTGGATAATTTCTGTGATGTGGCGAAGTGGTTCTTTTTTGTGAATATGTCTGGAAATATTCTTTCTCCAGCAGGGGCGTACCGTTGAGCCTGCAGAAAGGCGAAATACGTATCTACGTCTCTTGGGAGGGATATGTTCGGACACGTTCACAAAAATATTAATAGTGAACCTGCATTTGTGTTCTTCACACCAGATTTTTAATAATATTTTATATTATTAAAAATACCTTTGTATTATACAAAACTGGTGGGGTTTACTTACTCACGTATGTTTCAATTATTCTGATACATTACACAAGCGGTTAGTCCGTAGTATGAGTGAAGACACAAACAAAATGCAGTTTCTAGAGAGATTGGCTGTGCCACATTTGGAAGGGCGTCGTTACTTCACATTGTTGGTTATGTGGACTGGGCGAGGTACTTCTGCTGTCTGACAACAGGCAGCGCTGAATTTACTTCTACGCCCGGTCTGGATAATTTCTGTGATGTGGCGATGTGG
Source organism: Melolontha melolontha (assembly GCA_935421215.2). Lineage (NCBI taxonomy): Eukaryota > Metazoa > Arthropoda > Insecta > Coleoptera > Scarabaeidae > Melolontha > Melolontha melolontha. The sequence goes on from OW285243.1 coordinate 40,550,703, forward strand.
TTCTTTTTTGTGAATGTGTCTGAGAATATCCTTTCTCCAGCAGGGGCGTACCGATGAGCCAGTAGAAAGGCGAAATACGTTTCTACGTCTCTGGGGAGGGATATTTTTGGACACGTTCACAAAATTATTAATAGTGAACCTTTATTTGTGTTCTTCTCACCAGATTTTTAATAATATTTTATATTATTAAAAATACTTTTGTATTATACAAAACTGGTGGGGTTTACCTACTCATGTATGTTTCAATTATTCTGAGACATTACAGTTTGTTATTTTGACTTTTCGTTTACACTTTTGATTTTTTCGCCACAAAGGTCTTCCTCCTCGACTATAAATAGACAGAAGAATATATTAGGTACTTATTCTCGTTTTAAGTGAGCAATAAACATGTTAGAATATTCAGATTTAACCGTTCCACGTTCCATTCATTTAATTCGAGTGCCTGGGTTTTACAATTGTTTACGAATATTTCGGTTGCAAGGAAATTTGTTGTCAATGTGACACACTAGTTAATTGTAAATTGCGGTTTTAAGGGCTAAATATTGTTGTTAATTATGATTCTGTGTTGTGCTAAATCAGTGCTAAATCTCGTGGCAGATCGTGGAAGCCAAGTATGTGGCCCAGTTATTCAACGTTAATCGTTCTACTATTAAGAGAGTGCTACAACATTTTAGAGAGACTGGTATAAACACAGGAAGGCGATGTAGTGGACGAAAACGGGAAACTACCGCTAAAGACAACAGATTTCTTTTTCTTAATTCTCTAGAGGATCGTCATTTGACCTCTAAAAGCTCGACTTCTGGAAGTTCGTCGTAAAAATGTAAGTAAGTGAACAGTTCGCCGAAGATTACATGAAGTTGGATTAAAAGCTTTCAGACTGGCAACTGGACCCAAATTATTCCCACGCATCCGGGCAAAGAGATTACGATTTGCTCGTGAACATATCAACTGAAATCCTGAGCAACGGAATCATTTACTGTTTACCGATGAGTCTAGGTTCTCTTTCTATTCACCAGACGAACGCAAATATGTTGACGAACGGTGGAATGATTCGCATAGGTTGGTTTCAGTCTCAGGCTTAGTCATAAAGGAAATTCCGTAATAATGTGCGCAGGCATATCAATGGAGGCCACTACAGAATTAATGTTCATAGATGTAGTCTCATTAACGGCACTCTAGTATATTGAGGAAGTTTTGGCATATCATGGGGTTCCATTCGCCCCATTTATTGGTGATGACTTTGTCCTGATGCAAAATAATACGTGCAATAGCACCAACCACAATAAACGACCTTCAGATAGCTCTTCAAGAAGTATGGAAGAATATTCTGCAAAATGCAATTCGTGAGCTCATTAGTGGTATACTACGCCGTATGCTTGCAGTAGTTAGGTCTAGAGGTGGCAACACGAAATATTGAAGTCCATTTTAAGTTTTAATTTTCGTTTCCTGTACTTCCAAAATGTATTGTTCTTAACATAAATTTTGCTAAGTATACACATACTTTTCTTTGTTTGTGTTATTGTTTATTAGGACTAGAATAAATATAATATTGTTTTTCAAATAGTCCAGGAGGAAGTCCTTTTTCGATAAAAAATCAAAAGTGTAAACTAAATGCCAAAATAACAAACGAACACCCGATTTTCAAAAAAATTATAGGTTTTTTTTTGCACCTGAGTGTATATAATATTATTAAAAGTTTGGTGTAAAGAGCGTAAGAGACTTAAATGGGTTCCGGCGTTTGTCAATGAGCAGCGCGGAATGTTCTTCTATCCTTTGCCGTAATAACTTCCATAATATAGCAAGGTTGTTGTTTTGTGAAACGTATATCTCCAGTGGGGTGTACCGATGATTCTGTAGAAAGATGACGTGTCTACGTCTCTAGAGAGATACTTTCACAAATATATGAAATTGAATTGTATTCTTCACACCCGATTTTTAGTAATATTTGATATTATTAAAAATATTTTGTTTATAAATATTTAGCTTGAATCTACACTAATTTATATATATTTACTTGTTCCAAATTTGTAATCAAAACATCCGCAGTGGGCCTGTGAAATTCATACAGCATAGTTCATCTGAAATTACTTTTGTGTATTTATGTTCGTTATTCTATTATAAATGGAACCATTAATTTATGGGTCGCAGACATGCTCTAATTGAACAGAAAGCTATTTTATATAAGAAGATTAATATTAGAAAGTACTTTTGTTCGGGTTTACTTATGTAAATAGGACCCTCAAAATATATAGCTCAATATCAAAAACGTTAAAACATAAACGTAAATCAAGGTAAATGTAGTAAGTATCATACAAAGCGAGTTCAATAAATATACCGAACTAAGTATGAAGAAAATTTAGAAGCAATAAAGAAAATTCATTCTTTGGAGAAATGGTTTGAAAACCTCTTATTACATTAATATACTTTTCCTAAATATGTATTTGGACAACTTAGTTGTTCTCAGGATGACAACATCCGGAGGATGACAACTTAGTTGTTGAATGCGAATATTAAGGTAGTAATGGGTTTTTATACCTTTTTTAATATGAAAATTTATATTAATACCACAAATTGCAAAACCATTTAATGTTTTAACTTTGTATTTTGTTACAAGTTTTGGAGCGAATTGTTGGCCGGCCCTGGTATATTCTGCTGTAATATATCGTATCGCTACGCCATAGGCTTTTTGGGGAAGAATTTTAGAAGAAGATCCGTTGTATATCTCTGCGATGTTACTTGAGTGTGTGCCGCTAGAGTTTTAGTGATTTGAAATGTTACACTAAAAATTGATATATAACAGTTTGTTTCTCCACACTTCTATAAGTTGGTTCATCGTGTTTGACTAAGCTGTTAATTGTATCCTTCGACCAGCTGAAGGGATTTTTTAACGAGTATTATCTTCGAATGTCCGCTGCCTTTTGCCGCTTGAGCTGTTGAATCACTGGAAGGATAGAGATCAGCTGGAATTTAATACCAACTACGTGTTCGGGATCCGACTCCATTTGCCGTAAGATCCTCTTGCACAGCAAAGACGCAATATCACCCAACTATAATTAAGTGTAGCTACGTAGAATTGCAGCTGTAATTACTTCTACATGTTAACTATAATTAAGTACAGCTAAGTAGAATTGCAACTTTAATTACTACGATATGTCTGTTTTGTTTATTCCTCTGACAATACAAACTAGCATCGGGCCATAGGGAAATTAAGAGAAAAAAAGCTAGCCACATATAATATTAAAATTTCGATAAGTCATTTAGTCTTTATTTAGTCGGCAGTAAGTTTTATGTTCAAATATTTTTTTTAAATGAATTTATTTTAAATTTAAATGATCATATTAATTAATCATAAATACTATTGAAGTCGTTTAGAGTAATCAGAAGAAGAACACAAATCCTTTGATTTTGTGATATATTTTGAAATATTTTTCAAATATTTAGTCTTAAGTTTATGTAATTAAGAGGGAAAAATTAATTTGTGAACGATTTACACAAGATCTTGTGTACACGTATTCCGTTTCTTGTAATTCTTTAATGCCTTTCTTTTTGCTTGATGTTTAATGCTTATATCAAAAATCTGTTTATACACTATTGTACAAGAATTTTTGGATGCTAGAATATTGCACTTCATTTCTTTTGTAATTAAAAATTAAATTGAGAAAGAGTCTGAGTTGAAATTCATTTAAATTTTGTATTTATTAATTTAATAATTATATACAGGGCTCATCCTTTATTAATTTTGTAGGATATCCATTACATTTTCATTACTTCTTGTATAACTTGAATATTATTCGGTGTTACAACGTTTATAACAAACTTATCTCTTTTTCTTTAATGGGCAATATTTTCTTTTATTTCTCATTATTGTTTTCCGCAATTACTTTGGTCCTTCTGCTATGGGTTCATTAACACGGTTACGAACTCCGCTTGACGTATAATCTCTTCGGTAAGCAAAATTTAAATTATAATCATGCATAATCATGCATAATCATCTGACCATCTGACTGAGTTTTACGCCGTTGGCACTTGCTAGCTGTTTTGTCAATTCAAGATCATCCCACCCAAGCACAAGGTAAGTCCGAGGAGACTGTTTGTATTGAGTAACAAGTTAACAAGCCTGGTTTTCGTGGACTTTTATTGCTTGCAACTTTTGTAGGAAACAATTTCCCAATTTTTTTAGGTAAGCATTTTATTTCCATGTAATTGAATAAGTGTTGCTTAACAACTTCAGAAATAATATTTTCCAAATTTTCTTAAACCCAGTGAGACCTTTCGACATTTTTACTAATATTTTTTTAATAAATTAATAAAATTCGACGACGACTCTTTATTCTTTCAAAATAAATTAAAGACAATTGGTGAATGGTATTGTGATGTGAATCATGCACTGACATCACCCGCCCTGCGAAGTTGACACGGTCTAGAGCCTTCTGGAAGCACCGATACCGTAATGGATGATGTCATCAGACGCGTACGACCGAGAAATTTCCAGAACAGAAAATTCGAGAAAACTGATATACTATAAATGGCGCTTGACAGAGAGGAAGGGATGCTGTTATTATTATCGGGATAAGATAAAACAATTTTTAACGAATTCCACTACTTTTTACTATATAAAGTTACGACCGTTTCACTCACACGGGAACTTCGTCAGACATGTAACTAACTTACGGATATATTTTTACATAAATATACCGTAACAAACACATGTTTTGGATAGTTGAAGCAACGGGTAGTCTTTATTACTTAAATGTCTATGAACAGAAACTTTTACAAAAATATTGAACTACGGTTTATTCAATACCATTCATAAAGTGATAAAACTGTTACTGTTACTATTGTTATTAGTTATTAAGTAATTTGCGAATTTTATTGTTAATATAGTGTGTTTTTTTTAATTATTGTTAGTTTTATTTAAACCAAGCCAGAGATAAGTATTTTACAGTATGTTATAACCAAGATGCGCTTAAATATTTGTAAATGTAGTGTCGTTAACTTTAGCAGAAATATTAATCCTCTTATGTTAAATTACATCGTAGACGGTGTACTTACAAAAGCCACTGCTGTTCACGGGGTAAGCATTAATTTTGACTCACATCTGACATTTTTCATACACAGAGAATCGCCATATCTTCTACTGTAAGGTATTGGCATTATTAATTACGCAATATTCGCAGATTTAAGTTAACACTACTAAATTACTTTCCTTTTCATATTACTGTGAAATTCTCTTTCCAATGAAAAATATATACGAGTATAAACCTATAAGCGAATGCGACGGCATTTGCTATAATATCGAACCCAACATAACATTAAACATGACTTAATAATAATTTTCTGACTTAAATGATTTATAAAAATGATTTGCTGTATAGAAATATTTTTCTGTATGATTGCTTATTATAGCAACTGTGTGACAAGGTTCTATAGAAGAAACACTTTAAGTCCAATTGTACGTCATTGATGACGTTTACATATTGTCATAACTGTATTAGAGAAACTAAAAAAGTTAGTTTGTTAAACTATATTGCAAAGCTATTATTTCATTAAGTTAAATACAAAATGTTATAAACTGATGATACTATAGACATTCATGGCAAATAAACACATAATTTCCGTTTCAATACTAAATGTTTCTTGTATATACTTTTAACAAGGTAGTAGTTACTTGCAGTGTTGAAAGATATCATATATGTCAAATAGTTTTTGCTATATGCCCCCACGAGCACTAGATTTGCGCCGACAAATATTTTCCTAAATTTACCCAACTTACCTACACCTTTATGGTTGCCCCGGAGATCTTTTGGCTAAAGGGCTAACTCAGTTAAGAGGCGAGTTGAGGGGCGGTTCTTACATAAAAAGGGCGCCACCATGTTTACCTTTAGCCAACAGAGAACACAGACTCTGCCGTAGTAAGTGGATAAATTAGTAGTACCAAATAAGTTGACAATAAAAAATAAAAAAAAAACAGTTCGTAACAATAACAACTATATTTATTATTTAAGAAGAACAAAAAAATATATATTATACCAGAGGGCTATATGTATGGAGCGACAAAATACTATTAAACAGTTGGAATACTATTGATCAAATAATATCGTACCTAAACTATATGATATTGCATCGGTAATCCATTAAACTTTTAATGAACCTTACACAGGTTCGATACGCACAGTATATGCAATACGTACTTAGGGGGTACACACAAATAGAAATTAATATTGCAATAAATAAATAAACGACAATGTATTCACATAATTTGATACTCAATCAGATAGTAATCAAAACAGGTTCAGCCTGTATATGCAAAAATAATATGTTTAAGATATAAAAAAAAATGTAACTAGGATGTTATTCTATAATTGTGAAAGTTTACGAAATAAATGGAAAATATATTTATTTAAACAAAATTAGATATAAAAATTACATCGGAATCCGTTACTGAATAAAAAAAAAACTAAATTTAATTTACTCAAATTTCTTTACTTTAAAACAATCTGATATGCGAGATTGATACTATTAAAAAAAATATTACTAAAATTTTAACTAGACATCTGATTAAGCGATTAATATATGAAAATCAACTGAAATTTACAATGAGGCAAGAGAAAAAAGAAACTAAAAATGGTGAGTAGAACACCATGTTTTAGGACACCATGCGTTCCTCCAAAATCACTATTAATATTGTTTTCCGGGACTCTGTCACAAAAATGTTACTTTCTATATACTGCCTGGAGTGAAAGATGATCCTTAGATCCGATTACGCTGATTTCTTGTGTCCGGGTGATTAGATGATTGCGGATGAATCAATCTCTCGTCTATTTGGTAGATTTCACCCGCGGAATTCTCAGCATAAGCAGTCTAACGTAATTCCGCCTGTATTGCCGTTTTTTAGCAAATACTAGCATTAGCAGATACTAAAATTAGCCGATACTAACAGCCCTGAAGCAAACACGTGGGCGTAAAGCTTCCAAATTCGGGAAAAATATTCTCGACTAAATAACACTACACTAGTGAATTTATATGAAATAAAGCCAATTTGCCAAAGCCTGCATTCATGCAGAACAGATAACACTGTTTCAACTCAAATTGACTTTCTAGTTTTGCTCTCGTCGACTTACTTCAAAGCTGAACTAATAAGAAGAGAACGCCAAAAATGATGGCCCGTTAATTTAAGCAGAATCAACTGATACGTCATTATTAACACAAAAAAAATACTACCCCCATACGGGATATTGAAATTAGAGATTGATAATTACTCGGATATCATGACATGATTAAAAAGCATATGAGGAAGCCACAATCAAAAATTAATTAATTAATTCGGATTAATTAAGCGATTATAAACGATTAAAATTATATTAAACGTTACAGCGATCTAGAACAAAGACTTTAAGAAAGTGTCGCCTAGATGGCTCTCCAAACAAACCAAAAATGTAAAGACTTAGATTAAGTGAAAACTGGTTATTCGACAAGTTAAACCATCCTAATATGTTTACATAATTCTAATAAAAAACATAACGATGTCCTGTTTACCTAAAATTGCCCAAAAGGAACGATAATCGAAATATAAATTCAAATGTACGAACAATGACTGGCATAATACTTCAAGATGTCAAACTTGCGCATATGTCGATCCAATGCTTGGGATAGTTATAGTGACATCCAAAATATTTTAACATACAAACGTTACATGAAGATATTAGAGTTTGAAATAGCCAATGATGTTCGATAATTAGCAATTAAAGTAAATAAATTATATTAAACGATCATATTGAATTTTGAAATAGCCTATGATGACTTAAAATTAGCAATTAATTTAAATAAATTATTAAAAATGCCCAAACGGTATAAGGATAATTTTTAAAGCGTAACAAAGTCTAGTTTTGTGTACATATTTCCCGTTTATTTGGATTGCTTAAAAACAATTCCTTTTAGAACCAAATTGTGCTTATTATCTCGTTGCGTCATTAGGATATAATGCCGAAAGGTTTCTGTAACCAGTCTTTATTATTGACCTTTTTATTGTTGACATCTTATAGCTAACAATATATATATAGGACGTGTTGTCATGGATCTAGTATGACGTACAATTGGATATAACGCATCTTTTCTAGATATACCTATCCTTTAATTAAAGGTGACATTCCAACTTTTGGAACAACATTGTGTGTAGTCGTACATTTAATTTGCATCCCTTGATTTTTCTATAATTCTATATTTAATTTCCCTTATAAATTCCATATTTAATTTGTAAAAGAAGTTCGTTCATTTTGATGATATTTTCGACAATGTATATTAAGGGCAACCCAAAAGAAACACGAGCTGGTGTTGTGGTCGACGTAGTTACTGTAGTACCACGTCTCTGCCGCTAGGGGCGTATAGAGTATCATTCATTCCACTCAGTAAGTCAAGAGTCGTCGCTAAAAAAGATTCCGGTAGGTGTGTGTGAATTTTTTAGTGACAGTTTTACGTGCTCATCGTTTCCGCAATTGCTGATCCTCGTGAATAGCACACAGCCGTAAAATGTTGAACTTTTTTCGGAAGAGCTGACTAAGAAACTCTTGAAATGTTAAAAACACTTACAAATATTATGGAATTGGATAAACTCAAGCGTGGGAATGGTTTTACCGTTTTAAAACCTGTGAAATATCAGTTGATGACAAATTCGCTCTGGTCGTCCATCCACAGCCTTGACCGATGCGAAATCATCCTGGAAGATCGGAAATGAACCATTGAAAAAGTTGAGGAGCTGTCTAGAATGACTTAGAAGTCAGTTTAGTGAATTTTATGAGAAAATTAAAGGATGAAAAGGGTAGATGCCAAATTAATGCCTCGACTGTTGACTGGTGAACAAAAACAAGGTCGAGTGGATGCATCTTATGCTTTAAAAGATGAGTTTCGAAATGATCCAAACGTTTTTTCAAAGATCATCACAGGTGAGGAGTCAGGGTGCTGCGGATACGCCCTGAAACGAAGCAACAATAAAGCCAGTGGATGACTTTAAGTTAGCATCGCTCAAAAAAAGCTCGGAAAATGAAACCAGTCATCAAAAGAATGCTGATTAGTTTGTTCGATTTGCGAAGAGCCGTCCATTCAGAGTTTATTCCACAGTGTCAGACAGTTAACCAAACATTCTACCTGCAAATTTTTGAAAGTTTGCGACGGAAGAGGCCTGATTTGTGGTAGTCGAGTGACTGGTTTTCCCACCACAATAACACGTCTGCTCACGCAGGCCTGTCTGTTAGCTAATTTTTGACAAAAAATAGCATTAACTCTGTGCCCCACCCCTTATTCACCCAAACTTTCCCCCGGCTCACTTCTATCTCCTTGTAGATTAACTCTATCCAAGTTCTTCTAGCTCTCCCTCGCCTACGCTTTACCTGTGAGGCCATTCCATCACATGCTTGGGTAGCCGTTCCACTGCCATTCGTTGTACATCTCCATACCTTTGAAGTTGTTTCGTTCTGATTTCGTCTACTATGGCATCCTTGATCCCCATGATTTCTCTTATCCTCTAATTTTGGATCCTTTCTCTTCTAGATCTACCTGCAGCTCTTCTCCAGAAGTCCATTTTTGTTACAAGCAAAGATTTTTCTGTTGTCGGAGCTATAAGTCGCCATACTTAACAATTGTTTCATATATTAGGATCTTATTCTTCTTGGAGACCTTTTCCTCCCAGAGAATACTGTTTAAGAGGGCTATGACTTTACTAGCCTTAGCGTTACTGTATCATATGTTCCTATATTATATAAAATATAAATAACCAATTTCTTCCTAGAAATGTTTCAATAATTTATAAATACAGCCGGTAATCTTGCTAAATGATATTGTACTTGTAACTATTGCTCTAAATCAATATAAATAATTAACAAGTTCACAAACTGCCTCCGTAGAAAGTACTAAAATTATTAGATAATAAAAGAACAAAAAAAATGTTAAAAGAATAATTTTATTTGACCAATTGTTTTGATATAAATTGTCTACATATCTTTTAATTATAAGTTTAGTATTGACAAAAATAATGGAATGATCTGATTAGTATCATAATCCCCATTCGTTGAAACATGCAACATTCATTGGATAAAACAAAGTTGAAAATGGCATACAAACGAATGTAAATATTATAATAAAAATGTATGAAACGTTGGAACAACAGCCACATAAAATGTCCAACCGCAATTTTATTCAGAGATAGGAATCACTTCTATTATATTTTGACATATCAAAGCGGTTTATCAGTAAGTCATTGCCGCGGTACCTGTAAATTAAACAAATGAATTTGCAAATACCCTCACATTCGGACACAATATACGAATCATAAAGGAACAAATGCAAACCGCCGTGATTTGCAAAATTACAATTCCTATTGTTGCAGAAATTTCTGTTTTGTAGATATACCTAATATAAAAATAAATATGTAGAAAACTATACATACATTGTGGAATCCATCTATTGATTAGTTTATAAATTCTAATGATGGCATTTAATATGCGTGACCAATTACACACAGTAAATACGCATCGGTATATATATACTGACTGTCATAAATATATGGACACTGATATATTTTAATGAAATGTATTTTTAGAAGAGATGTTGTAGCAAAATTTCAACAAGCTATATTCGATTATTCCAGATAGCATTGACACCGAATTAAAAAATATTTTTTATTTTCTGTTCACATTATTTACTTCAGTGTTATGCAATGTATATAGTCCTTTTCAAATAACAAGAAAATATCTTTCTGATGTGTAAATACTTTAATAAGTAAAGAGGTTCGTTCGAGTAACATCACACAGACGCGCGTATACAATATTAGTTGTATATTGTGACCAAGAAAAAAAGGGGTGAAAGATAAGCAAAGATAAGCAATGCCTTCATACTAAAAATCGCGGTCTAATCTTCACGTAATAACGAAAAAGTGATTTTTATTTATTAGAGTCTGGCCCTGTTTCAGGTAAATATGCGGGGGACAATACGGGCTTCCAAATCTAATTTACAAGTAATTCTCTTTACCGATGAATTATATTATTTTATCGGTATTTATAAGTATCGCCACAAATTTAAAGACAAAAAAATATATGTAAATAATTACATACAAATAATTAAAAACCAACTATCTACCCCATTCGACACGCTACATAAAGCTTTTGTTTTATGACGATTTTTTTTTTATTGTAAACATAATAATTTTACTTTTAAAGAAGTCTAGCGTTCAAACTATTTAGTCTTAATCGCATTTTAATTAATGCGGCATAGTTTTGTCGACATATTCGACGTATAGGCGATTATTGATATCTACAAAAAAAACATCGCCGTATGTGTTGGTAGAAAACAACAACATTCACTATCTATTAATAGAATTGTGACTGTTTCGGGCTTTCCCTTTTCGTGCGTTTCAAAAAATTTTCCCTTTTCGGGCGTTCAGTTTATGGATGGGAAGTGAATGTGCTTTTGAATTCCCGTTTCGTGCGTCAATTTTGTATTTTACCAGAAATAGGGAGAAATAAAAACAAAATTAACGAGTTTTGCTGATTCAGTAGTTTAATTTCAAATTAAAAGAAATGTACGATAACCCTTACAATATTGCATATATATTATCAGAAAGTTGTACATGTATTATATATATATATATATATATATATATATATATATATATATATATATAATTAATTCATGACCTTGGTATGATATGGTAAATTCAATCAGTAGGCGATTTAAGGTCTGGCTTTACTTTAAAGTATATATATTTAAAACAACCCTACATGTTTCGGCAATGATGCCTTTATCAAGGATATAAAATATAAATGACAGTATACAAATGTCATATAATTGAGTTGCTATGGATAAAGTTATTCGAAGATACATTCCAATTGAATAATAATAAATCATGCCTTACTATTCCAAAAACAGAAGACAACAAAAACAGGGAAAAACAAGACATGAGTTATTATTATGTTTTTGGAATACTAAGGCATGATTTATTATTATTCAATTGGAATGTACGAGTATCTTTGAATAATTTTATCCATAGCAACTCAATTATATGACATTTGTATACTGTCATTTATATTTTATATCCTTGATAAAGGCATCATTGCCGAAACATGTAGGGTTGTTTTAAATGTATATACTTTAAAGTAAAGCCAGACTTTAAATCGCCTACTGATTGAATTTACTATACAGGCTGATTCATTTTCGGCCTTCGCCATGGGGATCTCGCTTATTATTGGAGATAGAGTATAGGTTTAAATTTGGAAAAGTTGTTAAATTTTGTGTTTGTTATAAATCCGTAAAGAAAATAGACCTGTGACAAATGACCTTCGTTATTAAAAAAAAAAACGCGAAAACCCCATTTTCTTCTTTTATCTGTAGCACCGACATTTGGCCTTTTAGAGAAAATATAAAAACACATCCTTGTGGCCATTTCTAAACCTCTATCCAGTGGTGTACTCTAAATATTTATACGACGTTTCGTTTCTTTCTGGCCATCATCAACTATCTAATTTCTTATTGGCGCCATATTGGATTTAGACATCTTCAGAAAGAGTTTTTTTTTCTGATTTCAACCATGTACCACATGCTGACTAAAGTTTTTGACATTAGGTTTTATTTGAAAGAATAAATTATAAGATTAAATAAGGTAGCCATGGAATTTCAATCTGTCAAACATTTCATTTATTGTTCATTAATAATACAAAAATGTCATACACTAACGAAGAGAAACGAGATATGATAAGTATTTCTTATTCTTCGAACCGAAATTCAACAGTAGCGAGTACAAGATATCTACAATTATATCCAGAACGACAACAGCCTCATCGTACCATTTTTCTAGATCTCGACAGAAATTTGGTCGAGAATGGATCGTTTACTAAGCCGCGAAATGGTCAAGACAACAGGAATTTAAATGAAAATCGACAAGATATTTTACAAATGGTAAATTAAAAGCGTGTTTTCAAATTTCATGTTAATCTTGTATTTTTATAGATAAATAATAATCCATCAATTTCTACACGCGAAGTAGCGTCAGAATTATATTTGTGCCAGTCCAGAGTTTGGAGAACTTTACATAAAAGTAGGTTTAAACCATACAGGATCCATGTTAGTAACTCTTTACTGCCTGGAGATAATTTGAGAAGGCTAGAATATTGTAATTGGTTAATGGGAAGGATAGAAAATGGCGAAAATTTTTTAAGCAAAATCATCTGGTCAGATGAAACAAAATTTACAAATTCTGGAATATTCAACAGAAATACGGAGCACTATTGGGCAGTACAAAATCCCCGACAAAACAGGGCTAGAAGACCACAACATCGTTTTGGAATAAACGTTTGGATGGGTATTTTGGCAAATCGTCTCTCAGGACCAGTTATGTATGAAGAACATTTAAATGGAGAAAGATATTTAAACATTTTACGTACATACGTATCTGACTATCTTGACGACAATATCCCATTAAATCAATTACAATATTTATGGTGGCAACAAGATGGCGCACCAGCACACAATGCAGCTGTTAGAAATTTCTTAAATCAAGAGTTTGCAAACCGTTGGATTGGAAATAGGGGAGTTGTTGAATGGCATGCGAGATCACCTGATTTAAGTCCGCTAGATTTTTTTTATGGAAATATGTTAAAAATAATATTTATAAAGTAGATGCGCCACAAAACATTGAAGAATTACGAGACAGACTTCAGAATGCCTTCGATGCAGTTCCTAGAAGAACTATACAAAGGGCAGTACAAAATGCCAGAAGGCGTGCCCAATTGTGCATTACCGAAGATGGCCAGATAATTGAACATTTACTATAATTGTTTATTGTTTACTTTTCTATGTATTTCTATTAATGTTTTGGTTATCTTGTACTCGCTACTGTTGAATTTGGTTTCGAAGAATAAAAAAAACTTATCATATCTCGTTTCTCTTCGTTAGTGTATGACATTTTTGTGTTATTAATGAACAATAAATGAAATGTCTGACAGATTGAAATTCCAAAGGCTACCTTATTTAATCTTTTAATTTATTCTTTGAAATAAAACCTAATGTCAAAAACTATAGTCAGCATGTGGTACATAGTTGAAATCAGAAAAAAAAACTCTTTCTGAAGATGTCTAAATCCAATATGGCACCTATAAGAAATTAGATAGTTGATGATGGCCAGAAAGAAACTGAACGTCGTCTAAAAAATTTAGAGTAGACCACTGGATAGAGGTTTAGAAATAGCCACAAGGATGTGTTTTTATATTTTCTCTACAAGGCCAAATGTCGGTGCTACAGGTAAAAGAAGAAAATGGGGTTTTCGCGTTTTTTTTTTAAATAGCGAAGGTTATTTGTCACAGGTCTATTTTCTTTACGGATTTATAACAAACACAAAATTTAACAACTTTGCCAAATTTAAACCTATACTCTATCTCCAATAATAAGAGAGATCCCCATGGTGAGGGCCCAAAATGAATCAGCCTTTATATATATATATATATATATATATATATATATATATATATATATATATATTTAATATTTTCGTGACCTTGGTATGATATGGTAAATTCAATCTGTCGGCGATTAAAGGTCTGGTTTACTTCAAAGTATATATATATTTAAAACAACCATACATGTTTCTTCAATGATGCCTTTATCAAGGATATAAAATATAAATGACAGAAAACATATGTCAAATAATTGAGTTGTTATGGTTTAAATTATTCAAAGATACATTCCAATTGATAATAATAAATTATGCATTAGTATTCCAAAAACAGACAGCAAGGTGTGAACATATGTGTTGTTCGCTGCTAGCAGCTTGTGTCTCTTTCTGGGTATGAACTTGTGTGTTGGTTGCTGCTGGCAGCTTGCGTCTCTCTTTGGGTTTGTGGTTTTGTGTTTGTGTGAGAGCGTAAGTGTAGGGTTTTGTATGTTGGCGCGCTCGTGCGTGTGTTTAGTGACCGGTCGCGGTCAGAGAGATCGGATAACCAGCCGTTGCGCAGGGCCGCCAACCCTTTCCCGGCAACTTCTTTACTTTTTCGTGTAGTACTTCGACGGCCCGACCCCCGCCCCATCGAGGCAAGGCGCAGACCAGCGAAGCGAACCCTGCACGAGATTGCTCATCGCCAACCGAGGGAACACTCTTAGCGGCTACTTCGTTCGACGACGGTCACACTTTGTGCCATCCTAACGTTTTCCGCCAAGGCGGGGGCACTGCACACACGTCGAACGTGTGTGTGCTGTTAACGGCAGCCTAGCCAGGTTGCCGCCCAGGACCGGTCCTAGTGGTGTGTGCATTGCGCGGCGCCGTGATTTGCGCCGCGTAGCTTGGTTACTCTCTCCTGCTGGAAAGGCGGAATGGCACCTGTAGTACAGTAGTACAATTATCATTTCCTAACAAACAAAAATAAATTAAAATCAAAGTGGAATAACAACAAAAATGATATAAAAAATTTAAGCAGTATATACTATAACTTAATTGTGTAACGATCTACAATTTACCATCATAATATATTTTTTTGTTATATGTCTTAAGTTATTTAAATATCAATTACATTTAAATATCATATACATTTGCTTATCATGCTGACTGTTCCGTATTTTGATTCCTGTCTGGTTGTCCGAGTAGGTTTTCGTGGTTTTCCTTCTCGTTTAGGCAAATGCCGACAACTTTGCATCTTAAGACGCTCCTCGGGCGCATACGTAATAATAACTAATGTCTTGCTTTTCCCTGTTTTTGTTTTGTTCTGATGTGGTCCTCTACTGGGTTGTACCCTAGCATATGCGCTACCAAACTCTAGGGGGGTCTGCCCGATGGGCGGATAGGTGCCATTCCGCCTTTCCAGCAGGAGAGAGGAACCAAGCTACGCGGCGCAAATCACGGCGCCGCGCAATGCACGCACCACTAGGACCGGTCCTGGGCGGCAACCTGGCTAGGCTACCGTTAACAGCACACACACGTTCGACGTGTGTGCAGTGCCCCCGCCTTGGCGGAAAACGTTAAGATGGCACAAAGTGTGACCGTCGTCGGCCGAAGTAGCCGCTAAGAGTGTTCCCTCGGTTGGCGATGAGCAACATCGTGCAGGGTTCGCTTCGCTGGTCTTCGCCTTGCCTCGATGGGGCGGGGGTCGGGCCATCGAAGTACTGCACGAAAAAGTAAAGAAGTTGCCGGGAAAGGGTTGGCGGCGCTGCGCAACGGCTCGTTATCCGATCTCTCTAAATTTACGCGATCGGTCACTAAACACACGCACGAGCGCGCCAACATACAAAACCCTACACTTACGCTCTCACACAAACACAAAACCACACACCCAAAGAGAGACGCAAGCTGCCAGCAGCAACCAACACACAAGTTCATACCCAGAAAGAGACACAAGCTGCTAGCAGCGAACAACACATATGTTCACACCTTGCTATCTGTTTTTGGAATACTAAGGCATAATTTATTATTATCAATTTGAATGTATCTTTGAATAAGTTAAACCATAACAACTGAATTATTTGACATTTGTATTCTGTCATTTATATTTTATATCCTTGATAAAGGCATCATTGCCGAAACATGTAGGGTTGTTTTAAATATATATACTTTGAAGTAAACCAGACCTTTAATCGCCGACTGATTGAATTTACCATATATATATATATATATATATATATAAGATGTCAAGAGAATACAAAATATATTTTGTATTCTCTTGACAAAGGCATCATTGCCGAAACATGTAGAGTTATTTTAAATATATATACTTTGAAGTAATAAACCAGACCTTTAATCGCCGACTTATTAAGTTTACCTTATATATATATATATATATATATATATATATATATATATATATATATATATATATACCTTATATATATATATATATATATATATATATATATATATAAGGTAAACTTAATAAGTCGGCGATTATATATATATATATATATATATATATATATATATATATATATATCAAATATATATATATATCAAAAACCCTTTTACCCTAAAGGGTGTCAGGTAAGTACAGTCTAATCTAAATTATGCACAAAATTTCTCCATAACGTTCGGTTACTGGCCAGTGATTTTGCTTCTTTCCAGCTCTTTCCCCTCTTCTGGATGCTATTTCCAATGACATCCTCCCTTACTTGTCACGGTCTTCCTCTTTTCCTTTTATACTGGACTTTGGCTTCATATATTAGCTTTACTGTTCTAGTGTCGCCCATTCGTTGTAAATGCACCCACCGATGTAGTCGCCACTGTTCAATAAAGTCCATTATCGGTTGTATTTCCAGTTCCTCTCGTATTTGTGTATTTCTCATTTTATCCTTTCTAGTTACGCCTCTCACTCTCCTAAGATATCTCATTTCTGCAGCCTGGATTTTTCTTTTTTGTCTATTATTAAGTACCCATGTTTCACATCCGTATGTCAGAACTGCTCTGTAGACTGCTTTGAATACTTTTATCTTGGTGTTTCGTGATTTCTTTTTTCATAATGAAGTTCTTATTCATTGCGTAATAGAATTTGGTTACCTCTTCAATTCTTTCATTAATTTCTGACTCATTTTTCCCAATCTTTTCTATCAGGACACCTAAATAATGAAACTCATTTACTTGTTGAATAGTTATTCCTTCAATTTGGATATTTAGTTGTTCTTCACCTGTGGTCATTACTTTTGTTTTAGTTTTATTTATACTCATTCCTTTTTTCTTAGGGGTTTCGTTCCATATATCTATACTTTCTTGCAGGTTATTTCCATTTTCAGCTATTAGTCCTGTCATCTCCAAATGCTGCCTCAGCTACTTGTATCCTCTCTAGATTCCTGTACCCAATTTGTATTTTTTCCGTCAGCATTGAACATTGTCTTATTATATCGTCCATAAATACAGTGAACAGTACGGGACTTAATCGTCCGCCCTGCCTTAACCCATCTTGAGGTACAAATCCCTCGAATCTCATGTTCCGCCTTATTGTATAATTTACCTTGTTCTGATATAACCGTTGGATATTCCGTATTATTTTTTCATTGACTCCCCTTCTTTCAAGAGCTTTCCATATTTCATGACTTGGTACTCTATCAAAGGCTTTTTCTAAATCAATAAATGCGAAATATGCCTTTTTCCCTTGTTGCAATCTTCTATTAACTATTTGTTTTAGTGTAACTATGTGATCTAGCGTGCTCCTTCCAGGTCTGAATCCACTTTGCGATTCCGATAGTGATGGTTCGATTAACGGTCTTAACCTATTGTTATTTAACTGCTCATATATTTTGACCACTGTGATTAGTAACGTTATAGCTCTGTAGTTATTACAATTTCTATAATTTCCCTTTTTGTATATCGGTGTTATTAATGCCACTTCCCAATCTTCTGGTA
This sequence comes from Melolontha melolontha, assembly GCA_935421215.2. NCBI lineage: Eukaryota > Metazoa > Arthropoda > Insecta > Coleoptera > Scarabaeidae > Melolontha > Melolontha melolontha. The sequence goes on from OW285243.1 coordinate 40,569,061, forward strand.
TATTTTCGTATTTCCACGCCATATTAATGATCTCCAGAAGTATCTTTTTTCCTACTTCACCAATGTTCTTAATAATTTCTGCCACTATTTTGTCATTTCCAGGAGCTTTTCCATTTCTCAATTTTTTTATTACATCAGTTAATTCTTCTAGAGTAAATTCTGTATCCTCATCTGCTATATTTAAACTTTCTATAATAGTCCCCATATTTTTGTGTCCTTTGCTGCAGAGTAGCTCCTCAAAGTATTCTTTCCATCTGTTCATTACCTCTATTTCATGAGTGATTATTTCTTGCTGTTTATTATATATGCTTTCATCATCTATTGATTTTGCTTTTCTGCCCCATTTCAAAACTTTATAGAATAGTTTCTGATTACCAGTGCTATCTCTCTCCATTCTATCGCCAAATTCTTTCCATCTATTTCCTTTTGCTTTTAAGACTAATTCTTTTACCCGTTTCTGTTGCCTTTGGTACATTATGTATTGTTCTGTTTTCTTATTTGCTACGTACTTTCTCCACAATTTCTTTTTATTTTTGATTTCCTCTTCTATGTCGTTCGTCCACCAAGCAGTCTGCCTCCTTGTGTTACATATTTTGTATACTCAGCATATTTCACGGGCAGCTTCTACAACTATATGTTTGAACATATTCCATTTTTCTTCTAAGTTGTCCAGATTTGTTATCTCTGACTTCTCTTCAATATTTTTCTAACTAATTGTTCATATTTTCTGGATATTTCTGGTTCCTTTAATTTATATGTCTTTATTGACGTGAATTCTATTTTCTTTATTTTAATTCCATTGTATAGATTTTTCCCCTCTATTGTGTTGCACACGCGCATATTTGTGAATATCCTTGTTTATAGAATGAATTAGTTATTCCGAGATCATGGTTTAAACAAAAATCCAAAATTCTTGTTCCATTATCATTTCTAATTTCCTCTCCATGTTCTCCCATAACTGCCTTAAAACCGTCGTTATTTTTTTCCTATTCTGCCGTTGAAGCCCTCAGCAATAAACAATATTCCTTTGGCTTCATCCATTACTAATGTCAGCTCCTCCCAGAATTTATCTTTTTCTTCTAGTTTGTCATTGTCATTAGGGCCATACACTGATATTATTGTCATTACCTTCTGTTTACTGTCTTTAAGCTTCACTACTAGTATGCCCTCCGAAATAGCTTCCCATTTACTTATGTTGCTTCTTAAATTTCTATGTATTATTACACCTACTGCAGCTGCTGCTCTATTACACGAATTTACTCCTCTATGCAGTAATATGTGGTCATTATCTAGTACTTGCTCCTTCTTTTTTGTTTCGCTAATACATAGTATTATTAAACGCGTTTCTTAAAAATCACTTATGAGTTCACTTTTCCTTCCGCTTAAACTTCTAACGTTCCAAGCTAATTTCCATTTTTTATTTTTGTTCGAATTATCATTTTCATGCCTTATAGTATACTTTCTTTCTTTCATATGTTTAATTTTGTCAACGTCCATTATCATTGCCGGGTCAACCTCCTTCTTTCCATCTATACATTGGTTTCTTAGTTTTTTTGAGCTTTCCTGTCTTTCATTTGTATTAGCTTTTCGATGCTTTTGTCCCATTTCCATTCTTCATCTTCAATATATAATTTCCGAAACGAAATTTTAACCCTCTTGCCATTTTCCTTTTCTTCTTTTGCCCTATTTCTAATAATCTTTTGTATATCTCTGTCTTGTTTAGATAAATCGTCGTTGATAATGACCTTTTCCTCTCTCCTTTCCTTCAATTTGTATTTGTTCTGCATAACTTTTTTCTTGTCTATCGCATTTTCCATTTGTACTAGGCAAGCTTTTTCCGCTAGTTTAATCACTCCCTTTCTTTTAAATGCAACTCTTTCTCTATAAACTCCTCCATTTTGTTTTTTATTTCCTCCTGATTGGTAGCATTCACCGATAGTCATTGCACAACTACATTATTTCGTCTCTTCTCATTTTCAAAACGCTCTAACCTGTCATCCATTATTATTATTCCTCTTCTCAATTGGAAATTCCCTCTTATCAATTTTTCATTCTCTTTCCTCATTCCTTCTATTTCTTTTTTGTACCACTTCTGTTCCTCTCTCATTTCTTTTATTTGTTCCGCTAAGGATTTCATTGTCATTTGCAGTATTTCCATCATGTTCCTCATCGCTTCTATATTATCCTCCATTGTCTTCTGTGCTTTTATCGGCGATCTAGCTATTTTCTTACTTTTTGTGAAGGCATGTTCTTCTACATCCTCTTTAGAACACTTTCTCTTCTACTCGTCGGTGGAGTATTCATCACTATCTTCAGACCGTCCCATTTCTACACTTTTATTTCTTGATCCCTTTTTCTGTTTAAATTATTTTCTTAGTACGGTCCTGTCTTCTTATTTTTCGAACTTATGCGAAACTTTGTAACCGTTTTTATTTGTCTACATGTTTTGCCGCCGCTCAAGAAACCAAACCCCGGTCAACCCGCCGTAGGTTATATTATATTATATTAACAGCTCGTAATTTATCGATATATCGAAAATAATTACGGAGCTATTCTTTACATATACTGCTAGCCGTGCCACAGCTGAACTATCCGAACTAGCCTAGTATGTGTTGGTAGAAAACAACAACATTCACTATCTATGAATAGATTTGTGACTGTTTCGGGCATTCCCTTTTCGTGCGTTTCATTTTCGGGCGTTCGGTTTATAGATGGGAAGTGAATGTGGTTTTGAATTCCCGCTTCGTGCGTCAATTTTATATTTTACAAGAAATAGGAAAAAATAAAAACAAAATTAACGAGTTTTGCTGATTCAGCTGTTTAATTTCAAATTAAAAGAAATATACGATAACCCTTACAATATTGCATATATTTTATCAGAAAGTTGTACATGTATTAGAAAATATAAAATAAAAGTACCTTTAACTCTATGTAGAGTAACGTTTATCTAATCTCTATATTATGCAATACTTAATTAAAATTAGAAACAAATCTATCTATAATTTTACAACACATTTCAGCTAGTCCAATGTGTTACTAAGATTTTGTCTATTTTGAATTAGGTCACAGCCTATCTAATGCACAGTATCTTTTTCCCCTTTTATGAGTGCTTATGTACACACAATTTTGAAAGAAAACACTATTATAATAGTGCATTTCTTCCTGAAGAACTTCCATTAATTCAAATATATTGGGATGTGCTTTTCCGATGCATCTGTTGAGTCTGCAACGCCATCCTTCTACAGAATTTGTATTCCGATGACGTTCTCCATCGCTAGTCCATACTCGGCAAGAATTATGAATCCATTGATCAACAAAATAATCGTTAAATTTAACGATAGCTTCATCGGTAGAAGAATTTTCCATTATACAGGGCCAACCATCTGTAACTTTATCTTCTGGCAGATGAGCTAATGCAGAACATTTCCTTATGTGGTTTCTTACTTCCTCGTTTTCCTTATACAAGTTTGTTAGACCTAAATCTTATACTTTACGCCAAACAGCTTGATTAAAATGAAAGTTACATCCTTTGATAACTGTAACAGGAAAAACTTCTTCTAAAGCATTAATTGCAACAACAAAATCAAAAATACATTTTTTTTTGGTAAAAAATTCGTTATTTTATTTTTTAATAAGAAAAATCGTTTATACGTCGCCTCTTTTTTGTCGGGTAGCAGAAATGATGATTGTTCTTTCTTCTGTACTACCAATATCCACTTGGATTGTATATAATATAATATACAGCTTTTAAAAATCACATCGAATAGGAAGCGAAAAACCTCCTGCTAATAAATTGCCTCCGTCCATTTTAAATACAAGAATCCTGTCTTCCATACCATCGTCAGTTTACATACTCTTTCATAAACTCGTGGACCTCCATATAATTTCTCGTTTTTTCGGAAGCAAGCTAATGCCTAGCGATTTGTATCGCTCATTATACAATGCATGTTTCACTAATGTAAACTGTGGAATATTTCTAACGAAATCCAAACCTCTGTCCTTAGCAACCGTCATTTCTTGTCGATATATTTGCGATACTGGTGTCACTTCTTCTCTTACTCTCTTTTTTGCTTTATATAAACACTTATCGACTTGTTTTTTGCAATATCTGGAGCACAATTATGGCTTTTCTCACTTAAACCTTTGATTTTATTCAGTACTCAGTACTGTTTGTCAAGAATTCGTAAAATTTAAACCAATATGAAATTAGGTATACTTAGAAAATTGGTTTAATAATACCTAATGTTTGTGTTTATAATACATACTTGAACAACTTCTCGCTTGTCATTTAACAACCTGTTAAATTGTTAATATTTTAACGGACTGTTAAAAAATTTTGTTACTGAATGCGACATTTGGTTAAATTATTTAGCAGCACGTTATTTTTGTTAATTTTAGAGGTCTGCTAAATATAACATTATGTTACAGAATAGACCCTTAAATGTTTTTTAAATTCGCCTATTAATAACTTATTTCTTGTTTGTGTTATATAATAAACATGTTTGTCCTCGAGTAAAAATATTTATCATTTACATATTTTGTTGTTTCTGATCACTTCTACAATAAAAATAATCAAATCTAGACGTAGCCATATTTTTTATAATCGTTGTAGCATTACCTATGTCAGTTTGTGCCACACAAAATTCAAAGTTTATAAATGCTTACTAACAGCTATAATTACAACACAACAACTTCAGTGTCCCGATTTCGAGAGCGCCGACTGTCCATACCTAATTATTGATATTATTTCGTTGATTTTTCATTTTTTTTTCCAGAACCTAATGTGCCAGAATAAATTTTGTGTTATTTCTATTGTTGGAACTAATAAAAGAAACGAAAATTTTACATAGTTTCTAAAGGAAAATTTTAAAAATGAAAATTTGTTTACTAGTGCAATTAAAAGTGAAAGTGCTTCCTTAATTTTATTCAATTAATTTAATTTCTGCTAGAGCATATTTTTCGTAGCAAATATAAGAGCAACATGTAACAAATTAAACAAATTAAATCCAAAATATTTTTTATCGTTTTCACATACCCCAATTAAAGCACGTTTTATATTGACCCACAAGATGTACACTATTACATAAAATCTTACCAGAATATTGGCCATAAACATCGCGGTCGGCTGTTGAACGGAAAGATAAAAAGTATTCTAGTTTTAATTAGGACCACATCGCTGCAACACATTAACATGTTATCATATAAAAATTCCATGCATTAAAATATCTCGCTGCCTTAAAACAATGGGCAATAAAACGTTATGATATCAAAGCTGGATTCATTCGAGAAAAAAAGAATTGGGCGAGGAATTACATTATACCGTTTTAAAAGGACCGACGACGAAGAATATAATAACCTGAACAAAAAAATGTGACAATTGTATTATACGAACGTGTGTAGACAGTTTATCAAAGTATCTATACATCTTAAATATATGCACATATTTACTTTGTGGGTTTTTATTGTTCTACCGGCAACAATAGACCGCTAAAAGTATACATTGGAAAAAAGCTCTGGAAGTAACAAACACGAAAGTCGCATTCATAAATGCCAAATTATTTTCTTGTTTAAGTATAAGATTGTAGCAATGCCTATCCGTAGTAGCTATTAACCCTAAATATAAATAGTTATTTTTGTATTAAGAGCGAAAAGTGATATTACATACACACTGCAACCCTGTAAAGACTGTCTTTACAGGGTTGCAGTGTATAGTAGTTGTGCGGAAGCGTTTATCTTACTTTACTTTATTGTGCCCCGTGTGACTTTAATTAGTAGTTTTTACCTACTGATGATGACAACTTAGTTGTCGAAATACGTATTTATGATACGACTAATAATTGTGGTAAGGGGTTATATACCTTTTTTAAATTATCGGAATACACATATTTAAAAATTGGAAAGTTTCTTTAACATCCGCTGACGTAAGTGGTGCATTTTTAAACTTTGCAAAACATTCTAAACTAAAATTGAAGTCAAAATCATTTACTGTCTCGCCTTTAAAAATTTGGTTAATTTTGTTCAATTTTAAATACCCCCCCTTTTTGTTTATTCCTTTTTTAATTTTCCGTATATAGAATTACCTATAATACTATTAAGCTTCTTACATAGCATATCAAATTCGTCTACTATTTCTATTGATTCTGAGAGAGACATCCCTCATTGCGTTTCTAGTTTACAAATGGAACTTGAAACAAAGCTATAATTTGACTTAATATACAAAAGGTTTTATGGCAATTCTGTTGACGTTATTATCTTTTTACAATTTTCTAGAGAAAAGCAGTAGTCAGTGATTTCCAGAATTACAGTTTTTATTGCTTCAAAATTATCGGCGTAAAAAATTACAGCTTCCAACCATCTACCCTATCTCGTAATAATCGGTTCGGGAGGTAACTGAACACCAGAAAGTCGCTCGTCGAATTGGATTCGCAAAGGTGCTTTTAAAAATACTTTTTTACACCATTGAAGCCATGAGCTAAAGTGGTATGAATAATGTTACTATAAAAAAATTTTAAACTTTACGCGGCTTTTATCATGTATGGTGCAGCGTCGGACAACATAAGTAAAATTTTTTCACAAGGTGCACTTCCAGGTAAATAAAAGTTTGATAAACCTTCTTCATCGAATTGGGCAATAGTCACATTATTTGATCTTTGAAGTTGTTTACAAAAAATTAAATATGATTTTATATAATGAAACAGATATGTAAAATACATATCCGTCACTGTAAACATGGACAAACACCTCGTATTTTTAGCATTTACTTCTGTTCAATACATATGTTTCAGCCATCTAGGCCTCATCGGTTGAACTAGTGAAGCAATGTGTATACAAATTAATACAGATCTGTTAAACAACGGATCTGTATCTGTATCTACATTTACGCTAAAATCGTCTCCAAGCTATAACCAGTTTCGTTCTATCAGACGACACCAATTTAATCAGTGACATCTGACGGAAGAAAGCGACTAGGCCAGAAAAGGCGATCTTCCGCTCGAATAGCAAGGCTATTACGAAAAAAAGCGGAAAAATACGATTGGTGCTGTCCATTAATACGCGCCAGATGGCGGTAAATATACAAAAAAGGGATATTTATCTATACGTTTTTGCCGTATTACGCAGTTGTTATATAATGAAACAGATATGTAAAATACATATCCGTCACTGTAAACATGGACAAACACCTCGTATTTTTAGCATTTACTTCTGTTCAATACATATGTTTCAGCCATCTAGGCCTCATCGGTTGAACTAGTGAAGCATTGTGTATACAAATTAATACAGATCTGTTAAACAACGGATCTGTATCTGTATCTACATTTACGCTAAAATCGTCTCCAAGCTATAACCAGTTTCGTTCTATCAGACGACACCAATTTAATCAGTGACATCTGACGGAAGAAAGCGACTAGGCCAGAAAATACGAGGTGTTTGTCCATGTTTACAGTGACGGATATGTATTTTACATATCTGTTTCATTATATAACAACTGCGTAATACGGCAAAAACGTATAGATAAATATCCCTTTTTTGTATATTTACCGCCATCTGGCGCGTGTTAATGGACAGCACCAATCGTATTTTTCCGCTTTTTTTCGTAATAGCCTTGCTATTCGAGCGGAAGATCGCCTTTTCTGGCCTAGTCGCTTTCTTCCGTCAGATGTCACTGATTAAATTGGTGTCGTCTGATAGAACGAAACTGGTTATAGCTTGGAGACGATTTTAGCGTAAATGTAGATACAGATACAGATCCGTTGTTTAACAGATCTGTATTAATTTGTATACACATTGCTTCACTAGTTCAACCGATGAGGCCTAGATGGCTGAAACATATGTATTGAACAGAAGTAAATGCTAAAAATACGAGGTGTTTGTCCATGTTTACAGTGACGGATATGTATTTTACATATCTGTTTCATTATATAACAACTGCGTAATACGGCAAAAACGTATAGATAAATATCCCTTTTTTGTATAAATATGATTTGCCTAAAATATTTTCACGAAGAATTCCTATTAACAAATGGGCAATATAACGGCCCCACTTATCTGAACTTTCATTTACAATTAAATAAATAAAGTTATTCCCTACCAATTGTTGAATTTCGGACAATATTTGCTGGTAACAAGACGCCATAATTTTTTCCTAAGGTACTTTTGTCAGGTTTATTAAGTTTGTAATATCCATGTAGACACGATTTCAAGTTAACATTATTTAATTTTACTAATGGTACGTTAGACGAAATTAATGCTTTACATAGATGCGATTCAATTCTTTTTGTTCTGGTTTTCTGATAGAAATGAAAATGCTTAAATATGCAATATATGTAATCACTAATTAATGCTAATTAACTGTAATCTGTGTAACATATCTAGATATTGGCTATACTTAAAGATATGCAAAAATGTAAAATATATGCGCTTTGCATATATTTTCATCCGGTCTCTATTAATAACAAATTAATAAAACAATATACTACAGTAATTCACTTATTGGCATTATTTGTCTTTAATAATAATTCCTGATCCCGTTGGAATAGTAGGGCTATATTCTGATATGATAATTTCTTGATTATTGTGTTCAGCATAATTACTTATTTAAACACTCGATGGTCCCGGCAACTGTGGAACTTTTCCATCCCCCGTGTCGCTTTAATTGTGTGATGTCACCTCCACCATTTACTAATAAAATGACCGATGTTCAGCGGAAGCAGTGTCCTGTGTATAAGGGGCAGTCTGGTAGGTTTAAATATTTAGCAATTTCACTCGGTACTTTGACAATAGTATTCATTCCCACAACTTGATTAAAACACTTTCCTCTAGTGTATTTTAGGAATAATTGTGGTGGCGAGTTTTCATTTTATTTCTTAAAGCAACGTATTTTCTATAAAAAGATAAATAGTCAATTGAATTTTACTGGGTGTTATTTGTGACAGTGAAAATTCGATTACTTCTTATTTTTGAATCGGGAATAGTAACTACTAAAAGAGATTCTTTGTGCTCCATATCTTTTACAGTAATTTTTACTAATTCGTCACGCCTACAAGCACTCGTGATTCCAATAATTAGACCAACATATAATATAGAAATCTCTATTAAACTATAATATTAAATAAACATATAAAATTTGCCTTGTTTAATAACTTATTAAACAAGCCAATTCTGCTTTAATTCTTCTTTAAACATAGTCACGAGCAGATGGCATAACGTTTCTTATCGATGTCAGACTTGGTAATGTATAATCCGAATATTTGCTCCAGAAGGAGACAACTGCTTTTTGGTCTAGCAAAGTGAATGGTAGATTACATAGAATAAAACAAACACCTATATCAAATATTAATTGTTCGCTGTATCGTTTGCCATAGATTGTAGAACAGTGTTTTATATTTTTTAGGTGACGTTCACACTTCCACCTGCTTGTACATGTTAAATAGTCGTCGCCCCTTACACATTTAATTTTGTCGCCTTCGTATTCAAAATCCGGCATACTCGCTATTACGTTTTCTAGTTTCTTCGAAATACGCCGTTTCCGAAACGTACCTAAATGCGACATTTTGTAAGTATATGTGTACTGACATGCACTCACAACGACCAATGGAATAATACTGAACAAGTGTGCTTTGATACAGGCGCTTGAGATTCCGAGCCGCGCGCTTCTCCCCTCTACGTTGCTATCGGCACTGCTCTGGAAATTGCCCTCTTTGCCGAGTCTATTAATAAGTGTATTTCGCCAGGGGCTTCGCACAAAAATTTGCATATTTTGCTTTGTAAAAAGTTTTTGACTTTCTGGGATTGTATCCAGTTGGTTCTTTTTTTAAAAATTCAGTCAATTTTTTTGAACTGACTTAAATCAATATCATTTTCAGTAGACAATGTGGTTTTTAGCATCGAGTAAATCGACCAGAGTGATGACGATTTTAGTTTCTTGACTTTTTCAGAAAAATTAGGCAACGAGTACGTTTTTCGAATATTTACATATTTTCTTCGCATTACACCATGTTATGAAGTGATTATATTGCTTCTCATATAATGTCTTTGATGTTTCTGACAACAAACTCAAGCTTATAGCTTTTGCACATCTGATCTCAAGAACTGTACTCAGGATATTACTGTCAGCATTTTCCATAATTTTCTTCAAATATATTTAAGTTAAGGCACAAATTGCAAGAAATTTATTATTGTGCTTTTCAATCTGTCAATTTAAATGTTACGTACTGGGTTGCTATTTACAACGCGTAATCTGCAGACTTTATCACGCTAGAGTGATAAAGTGATTGTCTTCAGTAAACATCAACTTTTCGTTAACAATGACAAGCAAAAAGGCATTCTTTATCAAGTGATTTTAGAAAAAATATATTAAAATTTTTCTCGTTTTCTTCATCTTTAGATATCTAACAGAAGAAGTTATATTCTAAATAACCATAACTGAAACACATAAATGCATTCGTTCATTTCTACATAACTTTATCTACAAGATAAATTTGTCTAGAGGTAAAAGTTCTTGATAATGTTAAGAAAAGGTTAGGTATGTGTTTTCGCTTTTCGTTAATCTGCCAGTAAGAGATTGTTGATATCTGTGTTGTTTAGCATTTAATATTTATGCGTTCTGCTAATTTTTTTCCTTCGCAATGGACCTATCATTGGTACATATACTTATATAAATTATCTCTGGTAATTAAAACAAAATTTTGGTCAATGTATGGAATCAAACGATTTTTTTGCTACGTAACGTTTCTAAATTATATTTGTTTCTTCATCAGCCCTGATAAAAACATTAAACAGATTAGCCATGCAGAGTGAAAATGTGAAACTGTGAGTACGCTTACATTAGCAATTAAGATTTCTAAGCGATTATACACTTGAAGCAAAAATCATATGTCTGTTATATGTTTAGATATGATTTTTGACTGATATCTTCATTTTTTAAACTATATAATCGCTTAAGAACATCGTGGTTTTCCCTCTCACTTGATGGAATCGTAATTCCGTTTCTTCTGTCAAGACCATATTATTCATATTGCTGTGAAATTTCCTTTTGGTATAAAAATAAAAATAGAATTTAATGATGTATGAATTAATCAAACGGAGCCTGAATAGCATAGACAAAAGGAAAAGAAATCAACAGAGATTTTGTCTTTTAAAATGGACCTCGTATATAGCATTTCTATTTTGTATTAAACACTGTATATAAATAATCTAACGATATGTAAATAGTTTTAAGGTTATCGAAAATCTTAATAATAATTAGATGCGGTACGTATCAAAATGTAAAAAAAAAACGGATACAAAATAAGCTTTCTTTATGAAAAGTCACTTTATTAATAACATCTGTATCAGATTTGTTCACATTTTATGAATAACATTCCTAATAGACATGTAAACATCACGCATGAAAGGCATTTAGAATATGAAAATCAAATAAATAAGTCATTCAACATCAAAAACAAGAGCAGTGCAATCTGAAAACAAGAAAAACAGCTATAAAAAGTTCGAACAAAACTTTGTTAAATTCACAATAACGATTGAAAATACTAACTTTTAAAACGTAAAAAACACATAGTGCCAAAAACAAAAACATATTAGAATTCGCATGTCCACAATGCCTGAAAGAAACGATCAAAATCAAGGCAAATAAAATTAGAGGTGCGAGAGAAATAAATACAAAAGAACTAGAGAAAGAACAAGGAAAGAAAAGCATGGAGAACATTTAATCAAAGCGCACTCAATAATACATGGAATTTTTTGCAGGATAAGACACGAAAATAAGAAATTTCCGAAATCAAAAAAGTTAAAAAGTTTTACTCTCATGATTGAAAATATAAAACACATAAATTACTACAAAGGAAAATGTATATTGACAAAATAACGGCAGACAATGATAAAAAAACAAAATTTCATATAATAAGCAGAGATATACAGGGGTCAAAATGAAAATATAACTCGAAAGGAAAGTAAATGTTAAATATAAATGTATAAAACTTTCTAATAATATTTAAGTCTGAATTTAAGAATGAGATAGCTTAAGTTAAACAAAAATGACATGTGAACATACTAGTTAACAATAAAAGAATTTAAACAATTTACTTCTTGTATTGTTTCCTTACGTTTACATTGGACACTAGGCCTAGTTAAGTAGAACCCAAAAAGATAGTCCTTAGAATACACAAACATTCTACAGAGTTAAAAGAAAAATATGCTTGAGTAACTGCCCACATAATCACTTATTTTATACTATTCAAACAAGCATAACTCAGAGCAATATGTTTGTTGAGCTTACAATGCCTAATTAATAGGCCTACTAGCATCTTAACAGACTTTCTATCTCTATTCAGTAGGTCCGTTGCAAGCTTAAGCGAATATTCTCTAAAGAACTGTTTTTACTGTCTTCGACCTGGAAAATTCTTCTACCTTTCCCTAGATCTATTTTCAGCGCACATTTTCATGATTACTTTAATAATTGTTTTCGAAATTCCAAAGGAAAGCTCCGATCCTATGAAAGCTGTAAACGAGCCCTGTCCAACCAATTCATCCGGCTTCTCATTAAACCTTTAGCCTTCGTGCCCCGAGACCCAGACCATATGCTCACATAGCTCGTTTAGGGCTCACACACCCATATAAGATTACTTGGCTGTCGAAGATGTAAGGGTGCGATTTGTTCCACCTTGTCTGTCAATTTCCTCAATGAAATGATGCAATGCGGCCACTTTCGCTTGAAATACCGTAGTATCTCTATTTAGGCTCAAAGAAAGCACGCTAATTGAAGCATTGTACTTTCTTTGAACCCATATATTCCGGCTTCAACACATTTTTCTGTTTTAAAGCCAGCAATGTACCAGACAGATTCTGCCTGAATAGATGTAGAAAGAGAGATAACATAAAATATAACTGACAGCGAGCTTTCTAAATTATTAATTAATTAAAAAAATAATGGTTATACTCCGTTCCAAATTATAGTGCGAACGGCAAGCTTCCATAGTTGCTTCAACACAACAAGTGGTATGCAATAAAAGTAATCGATACGAGAAACACGCTACAAGCCCGTATTATCAATATTTGATTATAAATAATAAAAGTTTACTATACTGTATTATAATACGTATGTATAATATATTTCAAATTATAAGAAATAAGTGTTTGAATAATGAATTTATTGCGGTCTATTTACACAGCGATTATGAGCTAACGTGTATTAAATAGATGAAAGAATAGAAAATATTAGGGGATAAGGGCTTGTGGAAAAATTTACAAAACCGTCAAATATAGCATTCAAACAAGAAAAAGGAAAGGCGATAAAGAATCCTCAGGGAAAATTCCTATATGGTCGATATTATTCGTAAATCAATTTATAATATGTATAGACAAACTTAAGTTTCTATAACAAAAATGTATGCTTAAAACTTCTCTGGTTGTCATGACCACACTACAATCACTGTTTGCATTTCTCTAGACACTCACCGTATGGCACCTAATTAAAATATTTATTCATCAGCTTGCATTTCGCACTATAACTTGAAACCGAGTATACATGTTATTCGTAAATACTCTGTTAATTGGGCACTAAAAAATAAAATTTCCTTTGCAGAAAGAAAGATATTTGCAACGGAAATGTTTGATAATAATATTTCCTTTGTTTAAATCAAGTAATTAGCTATGGACAAACTTTATAGAATCTTTGTTATATTTTAGCTCTTAATATAAATAGGTATTAGGAGAAAATATTTCTAAATTAACTTTAGCTAGCGGGTGGTCTTAAATTCCCAATAGTAAAAGGACGATACCTGTCGACCCTGTAATTATATTTATATTAAAAGAACAAGGGGAGATTTTCTATCATGATAATTTTAGTTACCTGGATCTATAATAATAAAACAAATACATATATATAATCCATAAATTAATTCATTCTCAAAATTTGAATAATAAGATATGAGACTATTTTTCTATTTAAAAAAATGTAGTTTATCATTTTAGCGATTAATAAGTAAACTTTAATTAATTAATTAATTAATAAACATATACGGTACATGCATCCTAATAATAAATATATTTCTCGAAACTACTGCAGTCTCACTCAAAAAATTGTTTGTGTGTGTATATAAAATATTATCAGACTTATTGAAGCCACTACAATATAATAAAATATAATGAAGAACTGAAAAAAATAAATATAAATATAAATGATAAATCAGAATATCTTGCATGCAGCGGGAACGTCAGAAGCTTTAAGTATGATATCTAGGATCGAAAATTGAAACCAATCTATATATATAAAAATCAAAAACATTTAATTTGTTATTTATAAACTCATAAACTACGTAATCGATTTTGATAGAATTTTGTGTGTGTGTTCCTTATGTTGTGTGTAAGATTGCTATATTTTTTTTCCAAATTTTATCGGCAAATATAATAGAAATAACAATATGTGAAATTACATTAATTTATACATAGACAAAGTATAAATAAAAAATTAAATTCAGTTTGTAAACGTATCACTTGAGAACGGCTGTAACGATTTATCTAGTTTTTTTTTAATGTTCATAATAAGCCGAATATGGTTTTTAGGGAATGAAAAATTGGAAAAGTTGCCCGAAAAATTGGAAAATTTGGAAAAAACTGAAGAAAGTGTTTTTTCTATGGTCTTGAGTTCAATTAAAAATATGAACTCAAGACCATAACTCAAGATTCTAACGATGAATATGTGTAATTCTTTTTTTATTTTGTTCGTTATGTTCCTGAAAAAGTTTTTAGGAAAAACAATTCGAAAATTACAAAGGAATGTCGGAAAATTCGGACAAACTGTAAAATAATAATTTTTGTAAATTGTAAACTTAACTTACCACTTAACTTGTGAGAAGCGTAAGATTAAGTAAATAAATATTATTATTTAAAAAACAAACTAATAAAAGCTAATATAATTCTCATAAATCCGACAAAATAGAACACTTTAAAACTACAATAATCTTTCCTATTTGAAGTCAATAACTGTTTGAGATTTAAAACCAAAATCAAAAATAAAATTAGCTCCATTTATTTTGACAAAAGTAACTGCTACCATTTTGTATTCGGTGTTTATTAGTAAACTTGAAATTATGAAAAAGTAATTTACAAGAACGCTTACAAAAACTCTGCACGTAATCTTGGTTTAGCTAAAGTGTAATACATACCCGTTATATATTCATAAAATTTTCATATACTATAGGCAACTCGTTTCCATAACGATATTCAATTATTACTATCGCATTTTTGCACGCACCTACGCTCTGTAAATAACAGTACTTCACATAATATCAAATGTACCAAACAATCAACAGGAAAAAATATTTCACACAGTTAATAGTCTTCGTGAAGTTCTGATGATGTCAGTGATATTTATAGATTATGCTAATTCCTTTACGTTCTGTTACATAACAATACAACTTAAAGGCCCTATTATGCAATGAAAGTAAAGTTTCTAAACTGATCTACTTTGAATTTTATAGGCATTTTGATGTTATAAGTAGAGAACGGACACGCTTACCACCCAGTGCAGTACTGGCGAAAGGCTGTATTTCTAAAATATTTAATTTTATTTATATAATTGGAAAACGAACGGGTGGTGATCTATAAAATTACAAATTACATATTTATTTGTTGAAAAGCTGTATTTATAAAGTTTTTAATTTTATTTATATAATTGGAAAACAAACGGGTGATGATCTCTAAAATTACGAAATACATATGTATTTGTTGAAAAGTTGTATTTTTAAAGTTTTTAATTTTATTTCTATAATTGGAACATTTTTATTTGTTCATTTTGTCGTTCAAGTTGAGTAAAGGAGCATTAATATTGACTAGCAATAGTTTCTCAAGGTTTTCTTCTGTCAATTTTGTTCTCTTTGAAATAAGTACATCCTTATAAATAGAAAACGTCCTTTCTACATCGCAACTGGTTATAGGTGCATACTGGAAATATTCTTTTATTTCTTCATATTTAGCCGTTAGTTTTTGTGGAATTGTCTCCATACATAATTGCTGCAATGTAATTAAATCTGGATTTCTATTAAGAATTGCTTCAAACTTTTGCCGAAGGCCACATCCGAAGTCACTTGGAAAACTTTTCAAATTATTAACAGCCACATCTAATGTGGTTAATCCGTCATTTAATTTGAGATTTCGATTTTCAAAATAAGTGATTAGTTTTGGCAATTTTCCAAAGTGTTCGTGTTCGTACAACTGATTTTTTAAATTTGGAATTTGTGTGGGCTCCTTGCACTCACCAATACTTCTAGCATCCTCCTTTAGCAGTGTTACGAAATGTTTTAGACTATCGAAATTCTCAGCATAATAACTAGTAGCTTCCAGCCATGTTCCCCATCTAGTTATTACTGGAGTGGGAGGCAGTGACAGAGATGGAAATTTTTCCCTGAAAAGAGCTATTCTCAATGGTGCTTTTCTGAAAACTTTTTTAAAATCTGATACAAGTCTATCAACTTCCGGAAAAGTGTCTCTGATATATTCACAGATTCTGTGGAGAGCATGTGCTACACAAGTAATATGCAGCATATTAGGATATGTTTTCTTCAATAGTCTGCCTGTTTTTAACATATACGCAGCACTATCACTGATAAATAAATGTATTTTTTCTTTGTACGTGGCGTCCGAATGAAGCATTTTTTGCATATTCTCCTTAATGGTTTCAGCAACTGTTTCCGCATCAACTCTATTTATAACACTTGTTGCTATTACATATGAGTTATAGGGAATAGTTAGATGTAGTACACCAGCTACAACATTTACCACACAGCGTCCTAACATATCCACCGTTTCGTCGGCGCTTATCCATATGTATTGATTTAAAACATGGCTTCTAATGCGTTCTACTGTTCTCGTATAGCACCTCGAAACATAATATTTGCGTAAAGTTGATTCATCAGGAACATTTCGACCAGTATATTTTTGAAGAAATATTTTTAAAGTGGGATTGCTAAGTTTACTTAATGGAATATTAGCCGCCATAAAAGTTTTACAGAGTTCAGATGTGTTTGCGATCCTAAGTGACGAATTTTTGACGATATTTTACGGATTTTGTAATCAATTTCGGAATCACTGACAATGGACATACAATCAGTATGACCGTCAATCCAACTCGCCATTGTTTTACAATGCCGTTCTCGACATTCTTCCATATCATGTCTGAAAAAGTAACTTAAACAATGCTCTAGATCTAAATAAATGAAAACTAAAAATGTGTGCGTAAGTTATTGTAACTGAACGAAATTCAATGCACACCCTTACGTCGAAATAATTGGTAGAAATAGATTCAATCAAACGATATTAAACAGGATCTATCACAAAAATTACGATGTAATTAACAGCTAAAACTATGAAAACAAGAAACTTACTCACAGCACTTTATTTATCTTACGAAATATAAACTAATAAATAATACATTATAAAAACCCCGCTTCTATCAACGCTCATGAAAACACTTTAAAAAACACTATATTCTCCCAATACAATAGCTGGCTTGTCCATTGTTATCGCGGCGAGACCAGGTGTCCGAGTAAGTCAAACAAATACTTCATTGAATTACTCCGGGATGTACTGATCGACGATATACACAATTCCAATTGCCGATTGCGTTTTATGGAAATTGCGTCCGTTCTCTAGTTATAAGTACATATACTATCCTTTTTTTTTAATTTAAAACGAGTCTTTGAAATCATTGTTGTCATTAATTCCACTAAATTTTATGGCAAATGTACTAAAAAAAAACTAAAGATTTGTATTGTCAGTTTAAACACATAAAATCAGGTTTCAAGTTGTGAAAAAATTACATTGAGAAGTTTGCTAACTACTTAATAAACGCAAATGCGGTTTGTAAAGTTCTTCATTAATAACGACTTTGCAAAATAAGGCACAGATATCGTTAAAAATTTATGATAATTTTTAGTTCGGTAAAAAATACAGTTAACAGTATTATTGATGAACACATATTCATCTATTTGGACGTAAGAATGGAGCCCGTTACTACAGTTTCTTCAAGTTGCGGTTGTAGCCGTTAGATGGAAATCTGTGGTTTGGTTTTACACTTTCTATGATTAAAGTTGAGATTATATGAAAATGCATATTTGTTATTTATTATATGCTTACAAAAATTCTTGCAGATCTATACGGATTACGTAAAAACAAAGCATTTGGGGCTAATTTTGTTTTGCATATCTTGCATATAAATACTGCTTTGAACATGTTTCATCTAAAATTGCATATTTGTTCATATTTTATAATTTATTTCTAAAAAATATATAAAACCATTTATTCATAATATATCAAAATTACACTAAACAGTCCGCATGAGCACTTCCGCGTAGCGGAAATTCCCAGTTTTGTGTTTATCAAGTCGGGGAAGTTCCCGTGAATCTACGAGTAAAGAGGTTGACCTATAGGTCAGCCATATTGCCAGTTGAGTTTAGTTAGGTCTCGAAAGAATATGTACACGTAATTTTACCTTGTTATTTTGTTATGTCGAAATCATATTCACATGTGTCGATCTGGATAAAAGATTATCCTGAATCTTTTGTAGATAATGGCAGAGTGTTTCGTAAGTAGTGCAGTAAAATTTTATGTTTATATTTGTTTACATTTAATTTCATATTTTAATACCTACAATTGGTTATTGCAGATTAGATGCAACTAAAAATTTCGGTTCACGCAGCATGTAGGAAATGCTTTGTATAAAAGAAATATCACAAGATCTAAAAATGCACCACTAGCTACTCCGAATCAATCGTTTACTTCAACAAGCAAAAATATAGAACAGAATGGTTTCCATTATGACTTGTGTAACGCCTTCTTAAGTGCAAATATTCCACTTTCAAAGTTGAATAATTCAACGTTTAAAATTTTTTTAGAGAATTACACAAAACTGTCAGTTGTTAGTCGCTCAACTACAAGAAATACGTATATTAATCTATTGTTTGAGAAAACTATGATGAAAATTAAGGAAACAATAGGTATAAATTATATTTATTTCGTAGTCGATAAAAGAACAAATAGTTGTGGACGCTACATTTCCAACTTATTGATTGGGATTTTAAATGAAAATTGCGCCGGGCAATCCTTTTTAATTGGTACAGAAGAATTGGAGGAAACGAATAACTTGACTATAACAAGATTAATCAACAATAGTTTAACGAGGTTTTATCTACAGAATGCCGTTCCACGTGACCAGGTATTACTGATGTTATCGGATGCTGCGACATATATGGTGAAGTCAGCACAGAATTTGAAGATTTTTTACCAGAATATGATGCACGTAACATGTTTGACCCATGCTGTTAAGGAAGTAGCAAAAGAAATATGTTACGCATTTCCAAATATTAATTCATTGAGAAAAAAATAATTTATTAAAGCACCGCTGAGGGTTGAAGCATACAAGGATAAGTTACCTGGTCTGGCACTACCACCACAACCCATAATAACAAGATGGGCACGTGGCTTGCTGCCGCTGTATTTTATGCAGGTACCTTTGAACAGATAAGAAAATTAATTCTCTCTTTTTCAAACGACTCGATAGCAATTGCAGATTTCAAGGATATACTAAACAAACTGCAAATGCGCCAAGAGTTAGCTTTTATCAAAACAAACTATGGTTTTATTAGTTAAACACCACGAAAACTTGAAATTTAAGGTGTTGAACTCCGTGAATCGATAGAATTGATTCAAAGTTTCAAGAATAAAATTTATATTGTGAGAGGTACCATAGAAGAGTGGCTCAAAATTAAATTGACAAGAATTCTAGAGAAAAACGAGGGCTTTAATCAGCTTAGTAGAATAGCAAGTGTTTTGCAAGGAAACTACGATGAAACTATTGAGACGAGTCCATCAATTATCTGCAAATATAAGTGTGCGCCAATTACATCAGTTGACGTCAAGCTATTATTAACGGATCGAAAGAGATCAGTTTTAGTTGAGAATTTAGAAAACATTTAATTGTAAATGTTTACAATATTATACAAAGGAAAATATAAATACAAAGAGTTACATTGTTTAACTTACTTATTCTTATTATTATTTTACTGTAACTGTACTTTTGTAAAATTTCGAATAAAATATTGTGATGACTCATCCAACGACGCGTCACGCGTCATACATCTGGCATCTTCTCGAGCATTCTGCATGCATCGAGAAAATATAAGCCACGATATAAAAGCCGTCGAAGAAGGGATTGAACCATCCCATATCGAATCATCGCGGATTAAAGTTACATAAATATAAATACATAAATGTGCTTATTGTTGTTAATAGTTAGTTTTATATTGTTATACGTTTTATTATTAATATAGTGTGTGTCTAAAGTTATCGATAGTTTTATTTATGAACCCGAAAAGACAAACTTTACAGTGGTGCAGGTGTGTGGATTTATAAATAATAAACTAAGTAGACAATTAAGTGTTAATTTAGTATTCGTTTAAATAAATATACAGTGCGAAAAGACGTTAATTTAAATATCGTGATGGCCAACAGAATGAAACTGACGGAATTAAAAGTGACTGATTGAAAACGAGAATTAGATGAGAGGGATGAGGATACAACTGGTAAAAAGGCGATCCTCCAGCAACGGCTTCGCAATGTGTTGATCCAAGAAAGCGAAGATCCAGAGAATTATGTCTTTCAAGGCGGAGATACTGACGTGAATTTGCTGTTAATTCAAATGAAGCAAATGGAACAGAATAATCTGGATAGTGCAAAAAATATGGAACAACGACTAATAGATAATGCGCAAATTCAAATACAATAAATGGAGCAGAAGAATCTGGATAGTGCGAAAAGTTTGGAACAACGACTAATAGACAATTCGCAAACCTTGGAACAGCGTCTAATAGATTCACGAACTCAAATGCAACAAATGGAACAAAGAAACCTAGAAACAGATGGAATCCTCGAGAAAAATGTGGAAAATAAATTACTAGAAAATTCTAGAAACTTCGAAAAAAGTCTGGAACAAGTGGAGAAAGTTCTAGAACAGCGATTAGCGGTAAAATCAGAAGCGTTAAAGGAAGAGGTCTTCATAGCTGTAGAAGAGAAAATTGGAGAACATTCTAGACTTTTAGAGGCAATAATGACTCAGATGAAATTACCCGCTACCACGAGTCATTCTTATACCAAGCAGGTCAACAAAGAAGTCATACCGCGGCCCACCGAAATAAAAGAATAACCTGTGACTATTTCGAAGACCAGAATCAAGCCACCAACCTTTGATGGAAAGACGTCATGGGCGACTTACCTGACACAATTCGAAGCGGCCGCAGAAGCAAACGTATGGTCTTCTGTCGAGAAGGCGACTGCTTTAATCATAGCATTGAGGGGTGATGCTAGTGATATTTTGCAGACATTGCCTCCTGAGGAACGTAAAGATTATTCTCAACACATTAAACGCTTGGAGATGAGATATGGCCATGCGCATATTGAGCAAATATACCATACCCAACTGAAGATTCGATCACAGAAGAAAGGCGAGAATCTTCAGGAATTTGAGGCAGATATTGCCCGTCTAGTTCGTCTTGCATATCCGATGGCGCCAGATAATTTCATGGAACACAGCTGACCAGACGTTCATAGATGGTCTCCGGGATAATGATACGCAGCAAGCATTAAGGTTGGCACGACCGAAAACCTCGATCGATGCTTTGGCGTACGCACTTGAGTTTGAGACTGCAAAACAAGCCTCTCGGAACCATGCTCATGGCTGTTCTGTCGACGAACTGGAAAATGAGGAGTTCATGGAGCAGGTGGTTAGTCAAGTCCTAAACCAGATCAAACCAAATAAAAGTGGGCGGCCATTCGGAAATTGTAGAAGAAACGGTCATATTCAGAATAAATGTGGTAAAAGGAACAAGAAAGATTCGACTGAGAATCCGCAAGCCCCAAGGACAGCAAAAAGCGCATCCTTGCAATATCAAACCAATGGCCTGTATGTGTACGCTGTTATGGAAAGAAGAACCTATGCTTGCTTGCTAAATACTGTATCGACGAAAACCATCGTGCTGCCCGATTTGATTTCCAGGAATAAAGAATTACTTTCTAGCAAATGAAGACCTAGGGCAGCTACTGGAGAAGCAGCTTCTGTGGCAGGTGAAGTAGATGTCAATTTTATCATAGGACCAACATCAATCCGACATCGTGTTCTCGTAGCCGACACGGATGAAGAAATAATCTTGAGATTAGACTTCATGAATACCTACGGCTTCCAGTTAAACATGAAAGAAGGCACTTTAAAAATAAATAATGAGGAATTGTTTCTTCATGGAAAAGATTGTGGGAATGTACAAGTAGTTACTGCAGAGAATGTTGTTCTGGATGCAATAAGTGAGACATCTTTGACGGCGTGTATGGAAGGTGATTATTTGGACGGAAACGTTACAATGTTGGAACCAAAGACCGATGATGACGAGGTAGGCCGAGGAATAGTATTTGCCAAAATACTGGTTAAGACTCAGAAGACTGTACCGATAAGGGTAATGAATGTGCACTATTACCCTGTTTCATTAAAGAAGGGTACTATTGGGGTGGTGATCGCCAGTGTTAGCCGTCGTCCATCGTATAGAGGCGAAGAAGTATGAATTCGTACAGGTTCCTGAGAAATTGTCCAAGATGATCGACTCCGCCTGTCAAGGATTGAGCAAGAAGGAACAAAGAAAAGTTAAGGACCTAATCAAACATTATGAAGACGTCTTTGAAACTGAAACTGTTATGAAAGGAATAACCAATATTGTAATACACAAAATAAATACCGGCGATGCAAGTCCAATTCGACAAGGACCAAGAAGTTTACCACTGGCAAAACATGAGGAAGCCGAGCAGATTATACAAGATATGGAAGGTCAAGGAGTAATTGAATCATCGAATAGTCCATGGGCTTCACTAGTGGTCCTTGTCAGGAAGAAGGATGGATCTACCAGATTCTGTGTGGACTATAGTCGTTTGAATAGTGTGACCAAAAAGGACAGCTATCCTCTCCCAAGAATAGACGATACGCTAGACACCTTGGCAGGAGCAAAATGGGTCTCCACTCTCGACCTAAAGAGCGGTTATTGGCAAGTGGGAATGGATTCCAATGACAAAGAGAAGACTACCTTCAGTTTAGGTACAGGACTCTGGAATTTACAGTCATTTGAACTGTGTAATGCCCCAGCTACTTTTGAGCGACTCATGGACACTGTACTGAGGGACTGTCTTGGAATACCTGCCTGGTATATCTCGATGACGTGATTGTGGTAGGGAATACCTTTGAAGATCACATGAAAAATTTGGAAGTAGTATTCCAGAGGTTGCGAGATGCCAACCTGAGATTAAGCCCAAAGAAGTGTCACCTTTTCCGCAAGGAGGTAAATTACCTTGGACATGTGGTTTCCGGAAAAGGAGTAGCTGTGGATCCAGAAAAAGTAAAAGCTGTGGAAAAATGGCCTGTACCCAGAGACAAACATCAGCTAAGAAGCTTTTTAGGATTATGCACTTACTATCGACGTTACGTTCCTGGATTCTCTAACATTGCAAAACCACTTACTCGCCTAACAGAAAATCGAGCATTCACTTTGAACAACGAATGCCAAGCGGGCTTTGAGTTGTTAAAAGATATGTTGATCAGTGCACCTGTTTTAAACTATCCACTGCCATCTGGGAGTTTTGTTCTAGATAGGGATGCCAGTAACGTCGTGATTCGTGGCGTGATCTCTCAAATCCAAGATGGACAAGAAAAGGTCTTTGGATACTTCAGCAAGACCGTATCCAAGCCAGAGAGGAACTACTGCGTAACCAGGGGAGACTACAGGAGTATGACGTCGACATTGAACACAAGGCAGGCCTCAAACATCAAAATCCAGATGCCCTCTCCAGAAGGCCCTGTCCAGAAGACTGTCGATATTGCAAACGAATCGAAAACAAATCGGCCAACGCTCTTTGAACCACCGTTGTTGATGACCAATGGCAACCTGACAATTTGCGCGCAGATCATGAAGCTGATCCGGATCTTGCAGCCTTCAGGGCTTGGAAGAGAAATGGGCAAAGACCGACCTGGCAAGAAATTGATCCCGATTCACGAGAATTGAAGTTATACCGGGCACAATGGGATTCCTTAACCATGAAAGACGATCTCCTGAGACGTGAGGTCGAAAATTACGATGGAAACGAGCGGAAGATGCAAATGGTGGTTCCCAGGTAAAGAATATCAGAGGTATTGCGAAAACTTCATGATGGTGCTTCTGGGGGACATTTTGGAGTCCATAAAACACTGGAGATGGTGCGCCAGAGATTTTACTGGGTGAATTGTTCACGAGATGTTTGCTTTGTATAAAACAAATATCACAAGATCTAAAAATGCACCACTAGCTACTCCGAATCAATCGTTTACTTCAACAAGCAAAAATATAGAACAGAATGGTTTCCATTATGACTTGTGTAACGCCTTCTTAAGTGCAAATATTCCACTTTCAAAGTTGAATAATTCAACGTTTAAAATTTTTTTAGAGAATTACACAAAACTGTCAGTTGTTAGTCGCTCAACTACAAGAAATACGTATATTAATCTATTGTTTGAGAAAACTATGATGAAAATTAAGAAAACAATAGGTATAAATTATATTTATTTCGTAGTCGATAAAAGAACAAATAGTTGTGGACGCTACATTTCCAACTTATTGATTGGGATTTTAAATGAAAATTGCGCCGGGCAATCCTTTTTAATTGGTACAGAAGAATTGGAGGAAACGAATAACTTGACTATAACAAGGTGAAGGAATGGTGCCGGAAGTGTGTTAATTGCGCCGGAAGCAATGGTCCCCAGAGGCGTCGACGTGCACCCATGCGCCAATACAATGTAGGAAGCACATTTGAAAGGATCGCCATAGATGCCGCCGGCCCTTTTCCAGAAAGCACAAAGGAAATAAATAGAAAGATAAATACATAATGGGTTGAAGCATATGCTCTAGTTCGTCAGCCGTTTTGGTTTACCTTTGGAACTTCATTCCGATCAAGGGCAAAATTTCGAGTCCTGTCTATTCGAAAAGATGTGTACTTTTGGGCATACGGAATACGAGAACAACTCCCTTGCATCCACAATCAGATGGGATGGTAGAGCGAATGAACAAGACCATGATCAGACATTTATCCAAAGTGATCTCCGAACACCAGAGAGATTGGGACGAACATTTACCATTATTCCTAATGGCATATCGGGCCTCTGTTCAAGAGACAACTGGCCACTCACCAGCAAACGTGCTATTCGGGAGGAAACTTCGATTGCCCTGTGATTCAAAATTTGGGAGCAAGCCTGGTGAAGATCTTGCCGGAGAAGATTATGTCAGCACGCTCAGACGACGACTAGATAATATCCATGAACAAGTCAGACATAATATCCAAGATGCTAGTGACAGAATGAAGGTGAGTTACTATATCAACGCCGAGAAGAGTGGTTACACTGAAGGTGACCGTGTTTGGTTATATAATCCACAACGTGGACGGTGCCTATCTCCAAAACTTCAAAAGAATTGGGAGGGGCTATACGAGGTGTTGAAGCAGATTAACGATGTAATATACCGCATCAGGCGAACACCTCCTACTAAGCCAAGAGTCGTACATTTTAATCGGTTGGCCCCATACTCTGGAGACAATAATGACGAAGCTGTTGACTTGTGCCGATTGGATAGCCAATACCAGGAATCAACGTTCGAAGACTTTATAGGAGAGTATTCTGGTTCGAGGAAAGCTCGATTTGGGGTGACCATCGAGCAACAGCAAGATTTGTTTACGGTGCCGCCAGACTACGCGCTTGCTCATTGCGTAGCCCGAGACCTGCGAATGGTCAAAGGAATTGCCAGGGAATTTAAAGAGAGATTTGGCAGAATCGAAAAATTAAGGCAGCAGGGATCAGCAATTGGGAAGAGTCTCCAAATAACAAATGAAGAACAGCCCATATTTTATTTGGTCACGAAAGAACTGTCAAGCCTGAAGCCAAACTACCGTGCCTTATGAGAGGCCCCGGCCCACCTACGCGAACAAATGTTACAACAAGACATTATTTCGATATGACGTCACAATGTAACAAAGGCCCTACCTGTCGATTTCGCCATCGTTTGAGAGAACCAAAGCATGACATGTTTCGGGACGAAACTTCACTCTTAAGAAGGGGCATACAACATTAGGACATACAAAATTAGGATTGATTTCATCTTGATTTAAAAGCCTTACACGGAGTTCCCGTCGGGCAGGATAATTTTCTAGCTGCAAATGCTGCAGATGCCTATAATAATACTGATGATGTTCAGCTTTCATTAATCGAAGTACAGAATTTTACGAAATATTGAATTCCTGTACAACTTCTCTAATAATTTCAGTACCTTCTTCAAAGGCATCTGAAACAGCCTCTTCGTTTTTACAGTGCGTAGAGTGCTGGGCGCACCACCAATTTCCTTTCTATTATGTAAAATTTGGCCGGATTGTTTGTGGGATAGTCATGAGAATCAGTTTGTGATCGGGATGACTCCTATTATACTCTGTTTTCTAATAAGAGACAAAATTGAAAATGGCTAGCCAAAATATACACTTACGATTTGCTAATTGCCGGTCTGGTTTACACTACCCATATTTGATAATTTAGTGCCGCAATATTGTAGACACAGTTGATCGAGTAAATATTTTTGTTAAGTATTTTCCGATAATTTTTTTTGTGTTTCTATAATGTTTAGATAACAAAATAGTTTTTTTTTAAACTATTTGCTTGTGAAAATGGTTCCACATGGTAGTACAAGTGGACTATCAATATCCAAGAAAGTGTGCTACCTAGGGACGTGTACATTTGTCTATACAGTAAAAGCAAGCTGTTGAACATTACAAGAAAATTATTCGTAGTGATCCTACAATAAAGAAAACACGGATTAGACAGCAAATCTCACACACTTTAGATAACATACATAAATATTTCTCAAGAGTTTACCCTATTATTCACGAATACAAAGCGAAAGAACTAAGTTCACCACCACTAAAACGGTTAGGAAGAAAATCGTTGCTATCTACATTTGACGATACTGTTAAATACATGAACGGTGTATATATTTTTATGATGGAGAACTTCCTACGTTAAACAAAATTTTAAAGGAAATAAAGAAAAATGAAAATATACCTCAAATGATTCGTTCAACTTTATATAAACTAATGAAGATGCTTAATTTTAAGTGAGTTGTAGTATTAAATTATATAAGTGTTTTATGTAATACAGTGTATGTATTCATAGGTTTTTAAAAGGTAATCGCAAAAGACTGCTGCTTGAATGTGATGATATTAATTTGTGGAGAGGAAGATATTTATCTTCAATTAAAGAATATAGAACTGAACAACGCGAAATCCATTATTTAGACAAAACATGGCTTAATTAAGGACATACAAAAGCAAAAATGTGCGCAGATATTAATGTTATAACACGCAGACAAGCATTTATAGATGGTGTAACTACTAGTCTAAAAAATCTAATTGGTAAAGGAAGACGCTAAATTATTTTACATATTGGCTCAAAAACGGTTTTGTTGACGATGGATTCTTGGTATTTGAAGGAAGAAAAACTGCTGATTACCAGGATGAAATGGCTGCAAACGTTTTTGAGGCGTGGTTCAGTAACATTAAAATTACCTGACAATAGCGTAATTGGCAAAAGTGAAGAACATGTAATCAAAGAGGAAGATAAAATGTGTAATTTAGATTGTTTAATAGATGATATATAATATAATGGAGCCGTTTATTATTTCACTTGAAAATCATAACAGTAGCGACAGTGATTTTAATATGGAAAATGATAGTGATTCTACTGTGTATTGAATTTAAATCAAATAATATTCTTATATTTTGAATGTAAATCAATATAAAATATTTAAATCAATTTAATCAACCTTTTGGAATTGGAAATTGTATAATCAATAAATTTTAGGCTTATTAAGTATAAGTTGTAAAATAATATAACTTATAGAGAAAAATGTTATCAATTAATTATTTATTTAGGTACAGGGTTATTCATTATAAATGTCCCAGCCCTTACCATAGTTATTATTGCATAAACAAAAAAATTTTTTAAATAAAAGTTGTGTGGTAATAAACTAATTTTATTATAACGTTAACAAAAGTACAGTGGCGTGCGTAGTTTAGGGGACACAAAAAATAATTGGTTTTTTTAATGAGACATCCTGTATATTATTAAATTTTTGAAAAGATCTTTTTCTTCTGATTTCAAAAATATACCATATCATACCCCTGTCTAACACCGTTTTTAAGTTATTATATAAAAGTTTTGTATCTACAAATGAGTTTTGGTCAACATTTAATTAAAATTAC
The DNA here is from genome assembly GCA_935421215.2 of Melolontha melolontha. Lineage (NCBI taxonomy): Eukaryota > Metazoa > Arthropoda > Insecta > Coleoptera > Scarabaeidae > Melolontha > Melolontha melolontha. The sequence goes on from OW285243.1 coordinate 40,597,411, forward strand.
AAATAATACCTATAAAACGAATATAACAAAGATAACTTTACAACTATAAATAAATAATAACTTATAAAAGTTGTTCGAAGTGTCCACCATTATTTTCAATACATAATTCTAAACGTCTAATTATATTTTGAATTGCATCAGAAATGGCTTGATTGTTTACATTTAGATTATTTATTTCTAATTGAATTCGGTCTTTCATGACTTCAATACAGTCATTATTATTATATATTATGTCTAATAAAAACCTCCAAAAATATGAGTCCATAGGGATAGGTCCGGACTGTTAGGAGGCCATAATATGGTTCCATTATTCCCTATCCACACTTGAAATACATTGTTCAAATGCTCTTTAACAGGTAGGACATTATGCGGAGTTGCCCCATCCTGCATCCAAATCATATCCTGAAGTTGAACGTCCGGAAAATTCTCTACAAGAATATTTTCAACTTCAGGAAGAATCATTTCCAGATAGGTAACTCCAGTTAAATTGAAATCATAAAATATGGGTCCAACAATTTTGTTTCTGAAAATTCCACACCATACACTAAGAGTTTTTCTTCCTGATTTTTTTATTGGTTTTATCAATATTTTTCTATTCTCCTTGTTTTCCCATGACCTACGATTTTTCCTATTAAAAACTCCAGCCGTAGAAAATCATTATTCATCGGTCCATAATATTTTAGTCAAATAATCAGGATCTTCATATAACTTTTATCATTTGGCGGCAAAACTCTAACCTTTTCCTTTTATGAGCCTCTGTCAAAAGTTGTACTGGTAAAATTTTATATGGTTTGTAGTTGTTAGTTTTCAACGTACGTTGTATTTTAGAGTAACTTATATTTAAATGAGCTGCTGCATTATTTATACTACGTTCAGAATTTTCTAAAAAATAATATAGTGTTTAAAAAAACTATTCAAGAATACCTATAAGAGGGCTTACCGTCGAAATAAAGCAGTACATCTAATTGATCTTCGTTGTTTGCATGAACTACTCGCCTTTTTCTATTAAAACTACCGGTATTATTTACCTGTTGGTAAATACGTCTGAACGTATTGTCTGCGGGTGTTGGACGATTTGGATACAACTTCCTGTATGCTCTTTGCGTTGCACGTTTATCTTTGCTATTTTCTATATAGCAATTAAATATTTGAATTGTTTCTGCTACACTGTAAACCATTTTGAATGTTTCAATGAAGAAATGACATTTAATAAACATGACAGTTGTGATTTTCATAGCTTTCTTTGATGATATTAACTTTTCAATATTTATAGTAACTAGTTTAATTTACTATATTTATCCTTTAATAACATAAGAACGGTGTAAGACAGGGGTATGATATGGTATATTTTTGAAATCAGAAGAAAAAGATCTTTTCAAAAATTTAATAATATGCAGCGTGTCTCATTTAAAAAAAAAAACTATTATTTTTTGTGTCCCCTAAACTACGCACGCCACTGTACTTTTGTTAACGTTATAATAAAATTAGTCCATAACCATACAACTTTTATTTCAAAAATTTTTTTTTATGCAATAATGACTATGGTAAGGGCTGGGACATTTATAATGAATAACCCTGTACAATTGCGACATTAAAAAAAAAATTGTGTAATTGTGATTTTTTTTTCAAAAGCCAACCGTATTTTATATTGCAATTTAATCGCGATGTCATATTGACATACCGCAATTAAGTGTTGTCCAAAAAATCCAAATAATTACTTTAGTAGGACAAGGATAGTCAGTCAGAAGATTAGTTATAATCTGCTTTAAAATATTAGGTTTTGTTTAATTATATATGCTATATACTTTTATTAGAAATATAGATTATGATAATTTATATCACGTTTCAAAAAACTCAAAACTTACGTAGACTGATTTACATTATTAAAATATTGCAAAATGTAGCCTAAAGAGTTGTACGCGATTTTTTAGTGCCGCAATTGTAGAAGTAATTAAATTTGTCACAACAATATTTAACAACGAATATTCTTTCTGTTATAAGTTTATAACCTAATCAATTTATTTATTTACTTACATATTTTTTAGATTATCACATCCAATATGAAATTTCTTAAATGAATATAATTTTTATGAAATATTTATTTTATGTATTGCAAATCTAAGTCAAGTAATAAAGTAGATATTAAAAGTATTGCTATTTATTTTTTTGCAACTGTGATCTATAATGCAGTTTAGTTAAATATCGAAGTGTAAATAGCAAGTGTTACTTCATTTCATTGTAATTTATCATTTAAATTTGCCGCCAAAATTAGTGTCAGTGGAATCTGTCTAATGTGATGTGCGGGTTGAGGCGGTTTTTCTCTCTTATTAAAAAACAGAGTATAGGAAAGCGTTGGGCATAAACGCTTGCTGCTTCTCTAGCATTCTGTCTACATTCTCCGTAAATTATCAACATTTCTACATAATCCGCAGCAGTATACAATATAAGAGCACAATTGATCGCGACGGTGGTACTAAAGCGATTTCAAAGAATTTTGAAGAAACTTTGACACTGGCGTTTCTCAAAACTTCCATAATCGATCAGTTTATCGACTAAATAAAATATGTAACCTAGCAATAATTATGAAAAATCCTCTAGGATAACGTTCGATTTGTTCAAAATGTTCTTTCCTTGAATGCCGTTCAAGATACGAAATTTTTTCTTTGATAATATTTATTTGTCATTTTATTGTTATTTCTACTTTTTTCTCTGGCGCCCGAATTCTGGGAGAGCCTGTATATTAGATATGCCACGCATAAGTTTCTATTAAGTATACTGGTATACTTAGGTACCATTTTAAAAAGGAACAAAGAACTAATTAGATGCACATGCAATAAAACAGCATCAAGAAATGCACATGTGTTTGAGAATAACACTAATTATTGTATTTATTAAGTTAATCTTTTTCATTATTTCCATTTGATATTTATATTTAATATGAAATACAAGTACAAGTTTTGCAAGCAATCTTTTGTAATTATTTATATATTTATGTAAAGAAATGTCACAATGTATAGTAAAATTGTAACCTGAATGTAGCTATAATGATGTTGTATGATATATGTAAAAATGCATCAACATGAATACCTATTTACTAGAAACATATATTATTTTCTAAACTACTCAAAAATGAATAGGGAATTAGATACTTTTTTAACAGATCTAATTAATTCGATTAAATTTAAAGTATTTTCTCAAACTATAGATAAATTAGAAGGCCCACAGTCGTTTGTGGACATTTTATTTGGTAAATGTCTTTTCTGTGTGATAAAATAGTGAATCTTGTATTTTAACCTTAAATTAATTTAGAATACAAAATTATAAAAATCGCATTTTTTGACAAGTATTATTCATTTAAAACATTATTTCACATTTTCACGATGCCAAGACGTCATTTAAATAAAGAAACTTTTGATTTAATTACGTTATTGCATCAGCGAGGGCAATCTGGAGCAGAAATTGCCGCAATTTTTAATGTGTCTCCAAGTGTTGTTAGTAGGGCTCTAACAAGATTCCAACATGTAGGATCTGCAAGGAGAAGACCCGGTAGTGGATCTGAGAGGAAAACAAATAAGAGACAAGACCGCTACATACGAATTCAGACAAGGATGAATCCGTTTAGAAGTGCTGTATGGTTGCAAACACAATTAAGTGCCGCCACTGGCGTTAGAGTTTCAGATCAAAAACCATCAGAAACCGTCTGAGGGAAATGGATCTTCATAGCTGCAGGCCTGTGAGACGCCCAAAATTAACTAATGCCAATAGAATGGCTAGAAGAACTTGGGTTAACCAACGACTAGCAGAAAATTTTCAATGGGAGCATGGTTTATACACCGATGAATCCAGATTCTGCTTATTTACTGATAATCGTAGAGTAAGGGTCTGGAGAACTCGAGGAGACCGTTATAGACGCGAGTTTACAAAAGCTGTGGTGCCTTTTGGCGGCGGTGGTATCATGGTGTTGGCGGGCATTAGTTTGAATGGACGTACGAACCTCCATCTCTTTGAAAACAATGTCAATGGACACATATACAGAGATGACATTATTCAGCAATATGTGGCCGACTTTCGTGAGGCTGTGTATAAAAACATGGTTTTTATTGATGATAATGCAAGACCTCATCGTGCACAAATTGTAATGCAAGCAATAAATGATCTCCATATTAACCATCTACCTTTACCACCAACGTCTCCCGACTTGAATCCAATTGAGCACATTTGGGACAGACTTCAAGAACAGCTCAACTAACATAATCCACCCCCAGTTAACGTCCAACACTTGCGGGAAATTTTACCGCTGTGTTGGAGAAGAGTGTCACAAGAACACATTAATAATTGCATTATGAGTATGCCCCGAAGATGTACAGCTATGAGAGATGTCCGTGGCCATTATACACGATTTTAGAATTAATTGTTACAGAAAAATGTTTATTTTAGCTATTGCTAAAAAAGTTAAAATGTTGTTTATTTCATTTTTGATCATTTCTTAGTAATCTAACGATTTTTCTGAATAAATATACTTGAAAATTTTAAATTGTTGCGTAAAATTATGTATCTAATATAATACACTACAAATATTTACCCATACTATCTAAAAAATACAAAAAAACAAAAATTCCTTATTCATTTTTGAGTAGTTTATTTAAAAGTTTTCTCTAAAATAATTAATTTCTACATTAGTTTTTCTATATTTCAATTATCAATTTTATTAAAATTTATTTCAAATATTTATAACCGTTGGAAACTATGTTTTTGGCGTACACGCAAATATCTAAGAAAAAAGACGATCGCGATGAAAATCCTTGCACCTGGGGGTTACGAATATCGCCAGGGCGAGTGGACGCATTCGTGGACCCTACGTAATTTGAAAGTAAAATTGTGCGGGAGTATTTGTTGTGCGATAATTAAAGTAGTGATAAAATATAGATACCTACGCATTTTAAAAGTTTCGATGCGATAATATCTCTTCTTGGAGTCGAGATATTCGGAGTTAAAGTCAAATCGTCTGCCGACGGCGAACAAAGATACTAAAAAAAATATACAATACTGCATAAAATCTAAGACTTCGAAGAAAAACGTGCCAAGATATCAACGAAATATTATTCCAAGGCTAAATTCTACCAAAGAGAGTCCTCCCAGTAAGAAAATTTGTCCGTTTACAGTTTTGGCGGGGAAAAATCAACCAGTTCCCGGCAATTTCTGTTCCCGCACGATTGGCAAACAATCAACTAAGAGGCTGAAGAAATATAAAATAGAATTGCAGCGTGGGTAGATAATGCGCCAATCAATTACTTCCGAATTTTTGTCAGATATTTAAAAGAAAAAGAAAATATAAATTGAATTTTAAAACTCTGCTCTTAAAGCATTTATAAAACAATTTCAAAATAAAACATCCTTTAATTCACAGAACAAATTAGAAAATACTAATATTATCATTATTAAATTAATATACTGTACACAAAGATTGCTTACTCTATATTTTTATAACCATAAAAACGTCTACACATACCACGTGTTAACATAACCTCAGTAGTCGTTTTTTGACATAACTCACTTGCGCTTATGTTTATGTATTTACCTCGTTAATTCCCTAAACGACATTCATATTTTATTTTATTTCTGTTGTTTGACTTTTTTTATGTATGTGCATTCAATTGTTTGTTGTGGATACTGACAGCTAATTTTACTAAAGATTATTTTATTTACCAGCGTTTTATTATTTCTCCTTGAACAACACTGTTTGAAAACAACTAAGCAAATTAAAAACCTTGTTCAATACACCTGAGCCGTCATTAAGAAAAACTTGTAAGTACAAATAAAGAATTAGACTGTATGTGACATACGATACGAGAACCCCCCTTGTAGAAGACAAAGCACTCTCATATTAGTCCGGAGCATAAAAAATAAATAATATTTGTTTATACACGAACCCTGAGTTACCCCAGAACATTGAATTTTTCTACGAATTATATTGTTAGAGCGGTTTGCGTATAATTTAAATACACAAATATATGCTTCTCGTATATTCTAATTTCTATTTTTATTATAATCATTACTATTATTATTTTTATTATCATTTGCATTCGGGAGAAGTGGTCTTTTATATTATTTAATATTATATTATTTACTTCGCATGTTCGAATTAGTGCGAAGCCCTAAACGAGACACCTAGCCGATTCTGTTGTACCGACGAACTATCGCAACTCTAATTATAAATAATAAAAAAGAAATTTATATATATTTCTATTCAAAAAGAATGAAAAAACCTTCATTCTCAATTCATTACTGTTTTTTATGAATAGTTTCTGCTTTTACCTTCGGGGATATTTAGTCAATTCAAAGAAATAGCATATATATAAAATGTAAAACATACTTTTAGTGCTTAACATTTCTAAATAATAAAGCTCTTATTTAGTTGATATCAAAAAAAGAATAAAATTGTAAACGTCAATAAAATACTGGATCTGAAGTATTTTCCTTATACAAACAGCATGAAGAAATGGGAATGAAAGTAAATAATTGAGAATAAAATACTGCTCTTTACCTTGTCTCATTCTTGTTTACACTTCCTTTAGAAAGTTAATAAAAAAGGGAGCTAGAAGACCCAACAAGAAAGCGATATTTCCTCATTCGATACACAATAAAGATCGAATGAGGTTTCTGTTGTTTCACAAAAAGTCAATTATACGAGTGTAGCTTCGATTGTGTAAATACAACAAAAGGGAGATTTTTTTCATTGCTGTAACTAAATTTATTGGGTTAAGATACACGAGTCATCGAGTCTATGTCTGCCTGGATATATGTAAATGTTAATTTTCGCAATAATTTTATTCACTGCTTTACGGATGGTAACCAATTTTGATAAAACAGAATTGAATCATACAATTTATATAGAAAATAGCAATAAAAAACTACAAATTAAAATACACTGCTCCAAGAAATTAACGTACCATGTAGTAAACGAATAAATATTTATCTTATTTGTAGATAATTTATAGCTGTTGGTGTTCATTTGTAAAAACTTTACATTTAACGTTCAATTGTCGAACTTGTATTGACATTTGGTTTGAATTTGGTTTTAGTTACATAAGATTAAATCACATCCAATAATCATTTAATGTATTATCAATTTAGCTTGTGTTTATATCGTCTTTTATCTCAATAAAGTTAAAGTTGTTTTGCATTTTCGCCATAATTCAACATGAGTTTCGAAATTTTCCGGGACAGAAATGAACGAAAGCCGTGGTGTTATTGCAGGAAGGCTAGAGGATTGCTGAATAGGAAAAAGGTTCGGTTTGTGTCATACATCGGTATCCCGAATGATACAAAGGTATAGGGGTACTGATAACCATATCCATCAACCTAGCCAAGGTAGACATCGTGCCACAACCCGTGTTCAGGATCGCTTTTTGAGACTTTCTGCTCTAAGACTACGCTTCGTTACAAGTAGGTGCTTGCGATCTCAACTACAGGGAGTTCATAGTACTCGAATTAGCTTAAAAATAGTTGGTACGTCCAAGAGAAGCTAATTTGGTACGTCCTGTGCCACCCCGAGGGCCAGCCTTGTCCGTAGAACATTGGAGAGTTCGTTTGAATTTTGGTGAGAATCATGTTAATTGGTTGCAGGACGACTGGCAACGAGTTCTCTTTGCAAACAAATCCAAATTTTGTCCTTATAACTGTGATAGAAGTATTCGTGTGTACAAATGACCAAATGAACCTTATGCTCAATGCAACATTCTAAACATCGCATTATTTGGTGGAGGTTCTGTAATGGTGTGGGGAGGCAGTTCTTTAGCAGCTTGTACGTGCTAAACAATGAAAATATTCATGCTTACCGGTACATAACTAACATCCTTCAATCCATATTGTGCCATTCGCGCCTTATATAGGAACATATCAACATAATGCACGATTCCACAGTGCCTCATAATTCAAAGTTATCTTGAGGAGGTTGGAATCGACACCATGAATTGACCAGCAATCCATTAATTAATTAATTAATTAATTGTATAATTAATAATAATGCCAACACTTCATGAAGACGTTAGTCTTCATGAAGTGTTGGCAGTTCATTTTCCAAAATGTCTCGGTACATTTTACCATTCAAGTGGCCTTCAATAATATGGGGCCGATGACTTTATTCCCAATTATTCCACGCCACACGTTGACAGTCCAAGGGCACTGGTGTTCAACTTGGCAAAGCCAGTGCGGATTTTCAACACTCCAGTAATATGTATTGCGTCAATTAACCGTTTCGTGATTTACGAAAGAGGCCTCGTCCAATAACAAGCCGTAGCGAAAAAACTTGGGGTTTTGTTGTAATTGTTCACATGCCCAGTGATAAAAAGTTACCTGATTTTGGAAATCAATGCCATGAAGATCTTGATGTAAACACACATGATATGAATGATATTTATGACGTATGACGTTTTAAAATTTTTAAAATGTATATACATAGGAATAAGAACAAATTAATGAATTCTAATAGTGGAGTAATCCAATTTGTATGCTTTATTGTGACTATAGTAATTTTTTCGCGCTTCATGTTGTTTCACGCAGACGTTTCATTAATCTTTACGCTAGGTGTAATTACTACTTAAACCTGGCGTTTATAGCTACAGTAAGCTAGGGTATGTTTTAATGTGAGAAGTTTAGTGTTATTGCACTGGCGATTTGGTGATGAACAATCTTCAAAAATTGTACCTTAACCAAAAGCGCCATCTTTAACACTATTTTTCTTTTTCATACTTTTCTACAGGAGATGGCAACTTAGTTGTCGAAAGACGTATTTAGAGTTTATTAATTATATTGTCGTTAGGAATTTATCTTGCTTGTGTGTTTTGAAAGTAGTCTGAAATTTTTTTGTGTGGGGTTCGTCATTCAATTTTAAGACGAAAAGTTCCTATAAACATGTGTGATGAGTTTTGATATACAAGGCTTTTTTTGTAATAAACGAGTTCTGACTGTAAGTGAAATTTATTTCGACGATAATTTTTTGTTAGTGATGCTAATGGTTTCGAAAACTAACAAAAAAGAACATGTTCATTGTAAGTGGCCTTTGGAATGTTGACAATTACTGTGTCAAACCTAAAAACCATGATTCTGATGACCTGAAAACGCATGATTCTAATTTCGTTGTAGTACTAGTTCTGCTTTCGTTTGAGTTCAGTTTAAACTTCTTGACTATGCCTTGCATTTACTAATGCTGAAATGGCTAATATGCATTTTTTGTATGGATTAGCCAATGAATGCCTTAGAGGCTAGACGTGTGTATGCCCAGTGTTATCTAAATAACCGCTTACCATGTTCTGAAACGTTTACTAAACTGCATCTTCGTTTACAACAAACTGAAAGTTATAAAAGATCAAGGGATATTATTGGACGACCTAGAAATACGAGAACTCCACAACTTGAAGATGAGGTTCTTCAAATTATTGACGAATATCCAGGAACGAGTACCAGAAAAATTGCTCAACAAGTAACTGTTAGTTACAAAACTGTTTGGAATATTCTTAAAGAAAATTTATTGCATCCATATCATATTCAACGTGCTCAAGATTTGCTACCTAATGACTATCAGCTCCGTATGCAGTATTGTTAATGGTTTTAAAGAAATATTTCAAACAATCCCAATTTTGCTGCCACTGTATTGTTTACAGGTGAAGCTAACACAGTATTATGAATTTCCATAACAACCATAAGTGGGCTGATGAAAATCCACATGCCACAGTTGCAGCACGATTCCAACAAACTTTTTCGGTTAAGGTTTGGATTGGTATTATCGACAATTATTTATTAGGACAATTTTTCCTTCCCCAACGATTGAACGGTGATACATATCTTCATGTAGAAAACGAGCTTACTGTTCTTTTGGAAGATGTACTTCTCATAATTAGAAGGCGTATGTGATTCATGCATGATGGTGCACCTCCACATTTTACATTAATCGTACGGAAGTTTTGAATAAGGTTTATTCAAACCGTTGGATAGGACGAGGATCTCCACATCCATGATCCCCAAGGTCACCTGACCAAAATTCTCTAGATTTTTGTTTGTGGAGATATTTAAATTCACTCGTTTATATAATCCCGATTTTAAATTTAGAAGATCTTCGAAATCGCATCATAGAAGGCTGCAATGTAATTCGCAACACTCCTGGGATTTTCGAAAAGATTCGGCAATATGCTAGACATCGATTGGAAGCTTGTATTTTAGCTAGTGGTGGACATCTCTTAAATGTACTACTTTTATGTTTTATTTGTCACAATGTTATTGCTTCTATTAAAATAATAAAAGCATTGAGCACCTTGTATCTCATTAACGACAAAACTTATTACACACGTTTTTAGAAACTTTTCGTCTTAAAATTTAATGACGAATCGCCCACAACAAAATTTCAGATTACTTTTAAAACACCATGTACACTTTTACTTGGCGATTTCCTTTTTTTGTCACATAACATATACATTCTCTCATATAATTCTTGTTTTATTTGACCTATGTATATACCTTTACAGTCCTTGCATGGGATCCAGTATATTAAACATGTTTTGATCTTTTCCTTGATTATCTGCTTGATTTAAATGTTGTTTTTATGTTATACGATTTCAGTATTTTTTAATTATTCTGTCAAATTCGGTGTGTATTCTATTGATACACATTTACAGTGTCGTTGTTATTTTCATTGCATATACATATGATTATTTTTCCTAGTTTTGTCATATTAGGCTTTATACATTCTTTTTTTTATTTGATTAATAAATTTTTCGTAAACGTTAAGGCTTTATAAGCACTTTTTCTGAAAAATTTTCGACAAAAATAGTCGTTACTATTTACTGAATTTGCTCAAGCTTCACAATTACACCCAATTATGTTACCGGAGCTTAGATCTTGTACGTCGGTAATAAATACAAAGTCATCTAAATTTCTATTTAAAATTAATTCCTGGTTTACGCAAATTTCGACATATTTCCTTCTTAGGTAAACGTTGTTGATTAATAATAGAGCTACGGAGGAAATTATCCATAATATGTTCGTTCCATACAATAAATTATATGCATGGTTTACATAGTAGGCATCTTCTACTTAGATAAAAATTTAATACTAATTATACCATCGCTTACAACGTTTGGTATAGAAAGAATTACTTACGTATATTTGCTCCTAAACTAACAATGAAAGAAGTATTAATATACCCGAAAAATCTTCTATTTTTCCTATCTAATAACCATGATAATATACAGGGTTAGGCAAATGTATGGATCCATTCGAATATCTTGAATACGGCCACTTAGATTCTAATAAAATTTTCCACATTTAAGTTAATGCAAATTGGGAATTCGGAGAGCATATGTATTTTCAAACCAGATGTTGGGGCAACTCGCTGATTTGTCGCTGATATCCGATCTCGAAGGACCATATAGTGGGATAACTGCAACTCTTGCGTGGACTTGATGCTCCTATGTAATTATTTATTCGTCGGTGACAATTTTTAATGAAATAAACGCGGCATTCCAATATAACCACCTTTATTTACAAAATTTACACTATTTGATATATAAGAATTGTTGATAAAGCAAGACTGTTGTCTTGTTGATAAAACATGAGATTGGTGTCTCTTAATATTAAATGTAGACTGTTGTCTTGAACATTGTTCTTATGACTGTTGTCTAGAACGCTGTTATGTTGAGAGTCTTGTCTTGAACACTGTTGTGTTGACACTTGCGACTGTTGTCGCGCACGCTGATCTATTGAGACTGTTTGAGAATTGTAGGCAAAATTTACCCCTAACTTCAGTAAACTTTGGAACAATTAACAAAACAGGCCAGATGACGAACAAAGGTCGGAAAAATTCCCAAGACCGCCTTGTTTGTAAACTGTGCCTACTAAAATAGTAAACATTGCAGATGGTTTTTAATTCTATATTAACTATAAGTAAATTCCCAGTTTATGATGCCTTGCATTCTTCATTCTGATATTTTATGGTATAGAATTTAGTGAACATGCGTTTGATAATGCATTCGAAAGTTCCAAAATATGTAGATGCCACGGTCACTCATAAAATAAGGTAAATTGAAAAGTGTCTAAATAGTCCAGCAATAAAATAAGTACCGAATTGAATAAAGGTTGATAAATATGAACGATGCCGCATCTTAGATTCAGGGAAACGTTTGCATTTTAATACGATAATAAAATATAATTATAAGGTTTCAATTTTGTACCTGACCCTTAGGTTCAAATACTATATTCTACGATTCCTTATATTTAATATATACAAAATGAATAATACTTATATTTAATATATAATACAAATTAATTTCGTTTATAAGACGAAACACCAGACTTCGGGAATTCAGCAATAATAAACTTTGGTACCGTTTTGTTCAACAACGATAGAGATATTTAATTAAATCTAATAATGCAAAATTTATTGAGAAAAAAAAAATGTATACAAAAAATAAAAACAAAATCAATATCTGTTAACAAAGTTTTTCGAAATGATGACCGTTCACTTCTTGACAATATGCAAGTCTGTGAACAAATTCTTGATTGACATTTGCCAAGCCTTCTCTCGAATTAATAGCACTTCCTGAATTATTTGCTGCAATAACTCATCCAGATTATGCAACCGTCTGGTATAAACCACGGATTTTAAAGGAACCCAACGGAAAAAAAAATAGGGGATTTAAATCTGGAGGTCGGGCCATTCAATGAATCCTTTACGACAAATCCATTGATTTGGGAATGTTTCGTTTAAAAAACTTCTAACATTAACGACATAGTGAAGAGGTGCTCTATCTGGTTGGAATCAAATACTTATAGATAATTGACCATCTTTCTCATCATTAGGAACAACCTGCTCACGTAAAATATCTAAATGTCTCTATCCAGTTAGTGTGTCGTGAAACAAAAGAGGACCAATAAGACGGTTCCTGAAAATACCAGCCCAAATGTTTAATTTTTGCGGATGTACATGCGTTTCAAGCATCGACTGAGGGTTATCTATTGGCTTATATCGACAATTATGGCAATTAACAATACAATTCAAACAAAACGTAGCCTCGTCAGAAAAAATCAAAAATCAGATCGTAAGTATGTAAAATATTAATAATTTTTGTAAACCTCCATCACCCTTTCGAAAAATTGAATTCTACGATCATAATGCCTGTTCAATAATTCTTGCACTAAATATGGTTTATACGGATAATAGTGCGAGAGTTTAGTGCGAGGAATGTAGTAGAAGTTTATGGTAATTCTAATGCTATATCAATATCTTGAGTAATAGTTTTATTAGTTGTGACTTTTGGTCGTCAGCTTTTCGGTAATTTTCCGGTGAAGCTATACCTTCTCAAAGTTTTGCCAACAACAGTTCGTGATATTGGATGCTGATCTTGATCAAATAAATCACATACTTCTTCATGAGTTCTGACGCGGTCACCAAAACTAATCATCATCAGAATTTCAATACGTTCTTTTTCAGTCAATTGAGCCATTATTCATATATGGACGTCTATAAAGTTAATTCTGACAGTTTAAGTCAAGTACTGAATCTTAATTCCATGACTTACTATACATAAACATGACTTTAAAATATCAGTTTTAGTTAAATGTACCTGTCGTTGAACAAAAGGGTGTTAAACCTTATTATTGCTGAACTCCCAGAGCGGAGCTCTATCGAAATTCGTAAAAATATACCGGCAATTTTATTTAATACAATAAATTTAACATCATTTTCGGCTAAACTAAATTGCTACTGATTCGGATATAAATATACTCATCGAAACCTAGATTCGCATTTAATTAATTGTGGAAAGTCTTGTTAAAATCTAAGTATCCATATCCAAAATATTCGAATGGTTCCATAAATTTGACTAAGCCTGTATATTACTTTCCAAGGTAATATATTTATATATTCGTAAACGAGGCAATTTAATTGCGTTTTTTATACATACATATATAATCTTTATTTACATTTACCGGTTATACCAGTGTTGGATGACGGCATACTCTATACATTACTGTATCGACTCCAATATTTTTCTCTAAATTGGGGGCTCTAATTTATGTCTTCCATATATGTCCTTTTCCATCTCTTTCTGTTACCAGCTATACGTATCGTCTGTGTCCATTTTAGGTTTCTTTTCCTTAAATTTTCGTTTATATGATTGTTCCATGTCTTTTTGGGTTTGCCTCTGGCTGTCCTTCTTATAGGTTTACAGCTTCATATTTTTTCGCCATTCTGCTACTTTCTATTCTTATTGGATGCCCGGACCATCGCAATTGCGACTGCTCAATCGTTACGTTTAACGTAGTTACACGGCTTATTCGTCTTATCTCGACGTTTAGTATTCTATCCAACCTTGTCGCACCCCCTATTCCACGTAGATACTTGATTTCAATTGCTTGTAGTCGGGCCTTCGTTCTGTCATTTATGGTCCAAGATTCGCAGCTATATGTTAAAGTTGGTACATATATAGTTTTATAAACCGGTGGCTTGGTATTTTTGGATATTTCTTTTTTATGAATCATTACTTTCCACAAGGCAAAATAAATTTTCTCCGCATTTCTTATTCTTTTGGCGATTTCCTTATCCATTTTTCCATTTGCCTGGATTGCCGCGCCCAGATAACTCAAGCTATCTAATTGTTCCACCCTTTTATATTGTGTGACTATATTTAACTGTTCTTGATGTTGGGAGATTGCCATCACTTTGGATTTGTTTACGTTTATATTTACACCACTCTGGTGCCAAGCATCGTCCCATAAGTTGATATTATAATTTAAGGCGGTTTCTGATTGTGCGAAAATTACTAGGTCATCGGCATATGCAAGGGTTTTAATTACTATTTTCTGTAAATTATAGTATCTCACTTCTCACGGTCTCATAAGAGGGTAGCATTACTTCATAATATTATCCATTGCCAAAACAAAAAGAAGGGGGTGCAGGATGCTACCCTGTCGCACTCCTCTCCTGCTTTCAAAGATCCCTGGGTTGTTGTTATTTTATCTAATGATATATTTAGAGCCTGTCTGTACAAGCTTGTAACTGCGCCTATGATATTACTTGCTATATTTCTGCTTTCCATTGCTTTCCATACAGCATTCCTACTTATCTTATCAAAAGCACTTTCTAAATCGATGAACGCCAAATACGTCTTTCTCCCGTACACCAGCGTCTTTCCAATTAACTGTCGGATGGTAAAAATTTGATCCTATGTACCTCTGCATATACGATGTTATACCTGATCAGTTTACGCCTATAACCATTTTACCCAGAGCTTTTCCGAAATTATCTTTCCAAATTTCCATTTTTCTGGTATCTTCATACACAAGGTTCTTATCTTTATCGTAAAGTTCCCTTGACATAGGTGATATTTATTGTATTTCCTTATCTTTGTAAGTACTATATAACACATTCTTTGGTTTTCGTGTCTGTTTCTCTCTTTTCTCCGAATTCCTCCTATTCTTTCTTCTTAGCATATGCTTTGTTCTTGTATTGTTTATAGCCCGCCTCCTTTTTTGTTCTCAAATATTTTGCCCATACCTTTTTCTTCAGTTGAACTTCGTTTTTAATTTCT
Organism: Melolontha melolontha; assembly: GCA_935421215.2. Taxonomy (NCBI): domain Eukaryota; kingdom Metazoa; phylum Arthropoda; class Insecta; order Coleoptera; family Scarabaeidae; genus Melolontha; species Melolontha melolontha. The sequence goes on from OW285243.1 coordinate 40,612,992, forward strand.
TCTGCCCACCAAGCTGTTCTCTCTAGGATTTGTTTGTAGTTACTTTAGTGCTCAGCCTCCCTTAGTTTATAAAAGTTAATCCTAACTTGAGTTATATTATGCTCTCTCTGTTTAATTAAACGGATACTTTTACAGGTCCTTAATATTGCTCTTAGCATACAGTGGTCCGTATTTAAGTCAGGGCATCTCATGACTCTTACATCGATGGCGTTTTTTATTTTTTTTTAAATCAAATTACAATTTCAAATTGTCTGTTTCAAAGTAATTACCTCAGCACTGGTAACGGTTTTTTTACTATTCAATGTTCGAACTTAGATACAGAAATTGCATTCAGCTATTCAGTTACAGTCTTTTCAATATCCTCGAATGTCCTAAAACGTTCCCACTTGAGATCAATTTGCAATTTTTGGAAAAGAGGAAAGTCAGAAGGACTTTCTCCTTGTGAATAAGGAGACTGAAATGCAACAAAGATGTGTTTACTTGTCAAGAAATTCGTTAATTGAAATCGCCGACGGGCGCATTGTCGTGAAGCATTACCAAAGTTTTCTTTATGTTTGATCTCAAACGAAAGACTTCTCCTCGAAGTATTTCAGGAACTTCTCGATAGAAATGCTAGGTTAGAGGAAGTATGTATTTTTACTGTTGCGTATAGTCTCATAGAGGGCAGCAGTAATGGAATGTCAGGTGGCAAAATTCATCTGAATCTTTTGTAAAACGAAATCTAAAGTTTCATCAGGAGACCGTAGTGAATTAGTCATAGTGAATTTTTAAAGTTTATAAGTTGGCTGAAAAATGTTGAAGAATTGAGTAGAGAAAATAATCGCGCAAAATTTTTTACAACTTTCGAAGAGGAGTCTTGTTGAGTTCGATTCTGTTTCTGAAGATTAAGCACCACATAAATCGACAATTTCACGTTGATACTGTAAATTGCAACGTGGACGCACCAGTATCGGCGATGATTCCAGGACAGGTCCGCCAAGAGGAGCAGTCACCAAAAAAAAATATCGATGCTGTGCGCCGGCTGATTAAGGAAGATAGACATGTGAAGGATGGCTCGCATTAATTGATGCCAAAAACTTTGAGCCGGTTCAATAACGGAAGCTTAAAAACGCATTGTAAGTGGCGATGAATCATGGATTTATTCCTATGAGCCTGAAAATAAACGTCAGTCCGTTGGGCGTTTCATGATGAAAGGAATTCGATAAAACTTATCCGTTCGCGAAGTGTGTCGAAAAATATGGTCGCAACGTTTGTCTTAAAATCAGGTCATGTCGCGGCAATTCCTTTACTACAATTCCTTTGCAAAATCGAAGAACGATTAAGCGGATTGATTTGCAATATGGAATCATCCTGCATTATCACAATACGAGTTCGCACTAAGCTCTAAAGACAGTTGAATTTGTTTAGTAGAAAAATATCAAATTATTAGATCATACTCCTTATAGTCCCGACTTAAGTCCCAATGATTTTTTCACATTCGCAAAGATCAGAAATAGAATGCGTGGTCTACGATTTCAGTTATCGGAAGAAAACGTAGATGCCTTCAAAACGGCAATTTTGACTGTCCCAACTGAAGACTGGAATAACTGCTTTAACTATTGGTTTGCACCAATGCATGAGTGTACACATTTTTATGTAAAATATTTTGAAAAGCAATAAAGCTCTTTGAGTCGATCCACTGTTTTGGTTTTATGGCTATATACAACACTAAAGGGACATCTCTCGCACTTTGGCTTTTACTCAAAAATTCCTTATGATCGATTCCCTGGCTAACGAAAAGCAAATCAGCATGTTTTTGATGTTTAATTTGCTCATTTTGACTTCTAAAAAATTGAGGTCATATTCAATCCGCCAAAAAAAACGCGTTTCCTTCCTGTTGTCCTTTTGACACTGCAAAAGATTTTCGGAACCTATTTCGTTCAAATTTCCTTCATTTTCAATTCTTTGGTTATAGTCTGATGAATAGTTCTATGAGTAAAATTTAACTACTTCCCTATCATTATAATCGTCAACCGGCAAATAGAATACACCACATTCCGGATTCTTAAGACATTTTCATCAGTTTATGCAGTTGAAGCCCTCCTCTGCCCTTGACGAAAATCTACCTTCACAGGTCTTTTTAAATTCTACAAAAGTTTCTGTCGCACTGTGCCAAGATCTGAAACAAAGCTTAATAGCGTACCGTTTCTCAAAATTGTCGCTGATTTTCAGACTGGGATAGAAAAATCAGGTTAACGAAAAGATTTGCTACAGACCACCAACTTACTCTGTTGAGTTAAAACACGTACTGAAGATACATAAGACATTGACCTGCCTCCCCTCTGAAAACGAAACATACAGTGTTGCCAGATTAAACGCTACGTTACTAGACTCGTTACTTTATTTATACACCTCCTATTTTTTGAATTTGCAAAATTTACAAATTAAAAATTCAAGTGTTTATGTAACAAATGGTCGAATTTAATTTTTAGAAATGGAAATATATTATTTAACAGTTCTATAATTTCAGATAAAAATGTTCCCTCCATAATACCCTTAAACAATAAACGAAGTCCATTTAAATTAATAATTCAGTGTAAGGGGCGAATCTGCTGAAAGTTTTCGAACGCCAGTTAATGAAACTCGGGTTAGTATTAATTATTCAAACAATATATTTGTAACATAAACAATATAATGGTTAAGGTAAGGGCATCTCATTAGAGGATAATTGCATTATTCGCACAAACGCGTGTAGTTTCCAGACGGAGTTGTGAAGGGTTTATTAGGAGAAAATAAAGAAGGAATCTTCGATCGAAGTGCCCATTGTCCTCGGGATTACATGCGCTAAGTGGTTCAGTACAAAAGCACCTCGCGTCATCGTCTCTAATGATGTTGATCTCCTATAGATAGGGGATACCCTCAGCGTGATTTAACCAGCCAGTCTTATTCCTTCATGCATGAATATGTTGATGAAACAATATACATACATATGCTTATAAAAAAAGTTTATTTTGTTTTCGACACTATATTCAGCATGTCTTACTCCTCCTTGTGCCACAGTAGCTGGTGCGTACAATGTAATGTACAGTCAAACAAAAAAAAAAGGTTGCGTTAAAAATTTCGAAATAAATTTATTATTAATTATATAATATTTACCCAATTAAATGACCAATGAATAACGTAAATTTGTTTGCATAATTTTACTTTTCAAATTCTAGATAATACTATCCGAAAATTGTATTTCGTTGCAATTCAACTTCATTGATCACATTAATAGCATGGTTGCTTCGAATTACCGCGTAATTCAGATTATTTTACAGGAATTGCAGCAACTTTAACTATGTAAATTGCTTAATTATATTATTTAGCGCTTTCATACACCGGAAACTAATATAGGGTGCTCTTGCATGATATACAGTCTACCAACAACATATTATAAACATTGAAATTGTCCAACGGAGATAATTAAAGTGTATCCGGAAACAATTATCACAGTTAATTTTAAAATAATATTTTAATATTTTTCGATAGTATTATACCAAAAGGGATTGATTGGCGGAGCTTCCTGAGTAAAATATTAAAAAACTGTGATAAGAATTGCTTAATAAATAAAATTGTCTATTTTTTTAAGCAGGACAAACATTGTTGTCAATTATGCTATGGAACATATGAACAATATATAGAGCTTAATTTATAGTTTTACTCATTTCAGTTATTATCAGATCAATAGCTTTTAGTGTAGGAAAAAATACTCTTTATTTAGCTTAGGTTCTTTGCATTAGATTAATGCATACGTTCGTTCAGTTGTTTTTGGGTTTCTAGCACGCGAGTGCATTGAAAACAAATTGTTAGTAGGCATATGTCAGTTATTTGAATACCATGTATTATTTAGTTGAATAGTTTTTAAGTACGTGAATTTGTGCCAAGACTGTATTCATTACATGGTCAACAGAGTTGGGTTTTCTGAAACCACCAATACCTGTAGTTTATGTCTTTTGTTATACTGATTCTGAATCTGTTTTAAAATTTGTTTTAAAAGTTTTTTTCAAAAAACGCACAAAGTTTTACTTTACACCATTTTGGGTTAACCATTGAACATCAAGATAAGCCTTCCAGCATTTGTTGCACACGCTGCGTTGTTACTCTGAGGGGCTGGTCAAACGGTAAAAAAAGCGCTAAGCCATTTGCAAGATCTATGATTTGACGTGAACAAACGGACCATTAGACTGATTGCTACTTTTGCGGCATGACAACTTTCGGGTTTTCCAACATAAATAACGAAAATGGTTATGCTAGTCTTACCTCTACAGCTCGTCCACTACCTCCTTTAGAAACATTGCTAGTACCAAGACCCACAGGTGTTTTGGATGAAGAATATAATGTTACAGAACCAGTCAAGTTATCGGCCAACGATAATGAATATTTGCCATTTGCCACACCTAATAAATGAGTTAAAATTCAACGATCTTATTCAAGACCTGAATTTGTCAAAAACTAAAGCAGAAATACTAGGATCTAGACTCCAACGAGCATGCGAACTGTTAGCTCCAGGCACACATATTTCTGTGTATCGTAATTGTCAGAAAGAACTATCGCCGTATTTTTGAACCGACGAGGGTCTTTCGTACTGCGATTTGATGTTGGCATTCGATCACCAACACCATCTCGAAGAACGGCGTCTTTTTATCGATGCTTTAAAGCTCCTTCACATAGGAAACATTTATCCATTCATCCCCTCAAGAAAATTTTACTTGACGCAATTGTTATACTTATCACTTTTGTTGAATGTTATTGTTTATATATTTCCTTTCAAAGAGAGATTTTTTCAAAATATGTACATGTTCATTTTATTTACATTGTAAAAAAGCAAATGATTCATACAAGTTTACTTATTCCTTTTAAAAGTATAATAGTTAGTGAGAATTAATAGCACCTTTCCAAGACAAATATAAGCAGACATATGCCTTTATTGCAAAACTACAATTTCAAAAAACGTGCGTAAAGGGTCAAAATATAAATAGAATTTTAAAGTACTTCTCTTCTGTTAAAAATTCTCCTTTTACCGAAAGGTAGCCCGTATACATACACCAACTAAAATTCTATACAAAATATCATAAAAATAAAATACAAATTAAATAAACTCTAATTTAAGGTTCCTCTAAAAGAACCTATTTTGACTTATTCCTCTATTGCATGTGACCACTGATATTTATATCAAAATTTTACATTTATTTCTCATGTTTCTTTTTTTTAATAATTCTTGACGAGCAATTATGAGCTTCCACAAATGTGCAATTATGCAGAGATTAAAAAATTGGAACTTTTTTGAACTTATTTAAATTGCTACTAGATGGCGCACTAGTAAAGTTTCAATATGTTTTGGTTTTTTTGAGTTCACTCAAATTCAGAACAATTCTGGAATTAACAAAGTTGCGCGCATAAGTTCTGCGCAGTTCTACTACCGTTCAGAATTTCGAACCAAAACAAACCTATTATAGCGTTGTTCTAGAAATATAAGAAAGGATGAATAATATAAAATATGCTAGACACGATCTCTATTAAAAATTATTTCAACCAACACTAGCTATTTTTAGAAAAGAAAAAAGTGACAGCAAGTTGGGAGAATACTGCCATTCTATACCTTCAAAAACTGAGATCAGATAGATGGCAGCGATTATAGGCGGATAATAATAATAATTCACGCCTTAGTATCCCCCAACAGCGTGACGCCAATGACAGGGAGCATTGGCAGCCCATGAGTTATTATTATGCCCGCGTACGTGGAGCAACTTAAGATGTTTAGCTGTCAGCAATCACCTTTAATGAGAAGGAGAACCTTCTCGGACAGCCTAGCCCCAAATCCAATCACGGAACCGCCGGCATAATAAGTCAGTGCGTTACCACTAGGCTATCAGCCAGAGTATACCGCTGGATAACGCAGTTAGATGTATGTGGACTGAGAAAAATGTAATTGTACAAAGAGCAAAATATCTCTAGTGCCTGTAATATACGCTGCAACTTGTAGTTCCATAAAAAAGAACGAATATTAATTCCAATTTGACTAATGGACTTAGAAACTATTTTTTGTTGTTGTTTGATATTGTAGTAAATTTCACAAAAGTTTAATATGTAAATAGAACAATACCTTTGAATTTAATATGTGAAAAGACACAACACAATTATTGGGCAAATAAAGAAATGTGAATATCAAATTTAATCATTGTAGGAAGGAGATTATCAAAATCGAAACATTTAGTATTATTTACTATGAGTATTAAATACTATGCTGTAGCAACAAGATATTTATTTTTAATTATTATGCATAGTACTATTTTGTTCACGACCAACTCAACGATTTTATGCCTATAGGCAAATCAGTTTAATTACCTTATAAAATTCATGGCAGATAATACGGCAGCGTAGTTGAGGTGACGGTATTGCAAATTGGCATAGTCAAACAGACCTTATCATAGTCAGTTGCTGAATGGCTGATCGATAAAAACAATTACACCGTGGTTCAGTGCATTCAGCCTCTCGACACCCGAATGATAAAAAAAGGGAGACAGATAAAGAAAAGAAGAAAAGAATTATTTTATACATCGTTTTAGAAAAAAGTAGGTCAACCCTTTAGCTATATATTCTCTTGGCTTAAATAATGGGACTTTCCTCATGTAACTTTTTATTTGAACGCTTTTCTTCAATATACAATGCGTCAATGCAAACTTTTTAAAAGTAGCCGGATCGTCACAAAAAAATAGTTATCGGGGCAAGTCGACGCTCTAGAATCCTAATCTGGCAACAGAATTTACCTACAGCCCTCGAGAATGACTCGGGGGTGGTCGTGATTTTCGACATACAGTAGGGCGTGGGTAAAATCGTAGCTCCGGATCTAGTACATATGGTGACTTGAAATTGGATTTATCTCCTAGTAAAATATTGGGAACATCCCAGCTGCAAAGGTGTAGGAGCTATGGCTGATATGGTGACTTGAAATTGGATTTATCTCCTAGCAAAATATTGGGAACATCCCAGCTGCAAAGGTGTCAGAGCTATGGCTGCTTAAACCTGATCTATATTCCCACGATGTTTTCCCAAAGGTCGACTTTGCACAGCCGTGGCTCCAAAAAGGGGAAAGCTAAGATGTTCCCGTTTTTCCTAGTGACTACATACCTCTTAAGCCTGTATGCAAAATTTCAAGTGAGTCAATTTCCTCCTTATTTTTTTTACTTAATAAACAATACTCGTAAATAATGTATACATTGCAAAAAAATATTTTTATTGTTGGAGCAAGTTTCCGAAGTGTACAATTTCTTAACGGAGAAAAGCAATATTCTTACGCGGAATGTAAGCGACAGTTTCATTTGCAGTTTCCTAATAGAGTTGTCGATAATACCGCTTTACACCATCACATTCGTCTAGTCATGGAGAAGTTTCGGACTACAGGATCTGTGTTAAAAGGCAAAAGTTCTGGTAGACCACGTACACAGCAAAATATTGTTGAACACGTAGAAAACCTTGTTGGAGAAAACCTACATACATCAATTCGTCGTTTATCAGTTCAAACGAACATATCTTCTAGTACCGTCCATAGAATTTTGAAGCGTCGTTTACATATATATCCATACAAAGTATCGCTTGTTCAGCAGATCTTACCTAGATATCACGCAAATAGGCTTAATTATAGCAACTTCTTTAAAGAAAATTTAAATATTCACGAAATTCTTGATATAAGTCTTTTTACTGATGAAGAGTGGTAAAAAAATAGGACAAATATTTTTTCACAATAACATTAATAGCCAACGATACCGAGAACAGTTATTAACACAATTTTTAACTCAAATGTAATGAGGCAAATTTAGTAGGAGTTACTTGCAGCAACATCAGATCTTACTCCGTTAGATTTTTCTATTTTCGGATTGCTAAAAAATGAAGTATATAATAGAACAATGAATAACTTAAATGACTTGACCAATACAACCAAATTACAATCAATTACAATCAAATGTAATGAAATAACACAAAATGTATTTGCAGAATATTTTTGACAACATGAAACGTCGTATTGCATTATGCCTTCAACAGAATTGTGACCATTTTGAACACTTGATATAAATTATTATACATAATTAAAATTTCTACAAATTAGTTATTTACGTTGGTTGTTTAATTAATATCCTTCTTTAAAGTTTTCTTATTAAATAAATTAATAATCTAATTGTACTTGTTATTAATTTCATCACCATATCTCTCGATGATAAATTTTGACTGTATCAGGTAGATAACCTTCATACCATTTAATCTATATCCGCATTTCAAGAATGCAGAACATCATCATTTATAGGAGAAATTCATAGACAACTAGATATAATTCTTTTTGAAACATGTTGTATTATTTAAGCCCAAACAATATATGGTTAACGAATTGACCTACTTTTTTGTAACACCCTGACTAGGATATTAGTATTTTTTTATATCACCAACTCTAAGAATTTCTGCTCTGTATAGTAAAGTTTTTGCCGCAACTTTTAACTATTTCACTTACATTGCTCAAGCAACCGTCTTAAATACCCACAATAACATTGTATTTCTACACCTCAATAGCTGTCTCTGAATTAACTATCGTTTATAGTAACATAACCTATATTATATATTATTGTCAGTGTATATAGTATAGTATAATATAGTTGCGACATCATCAACACACCAGATCTTGTATCTCGTAAGGAGTGTCTGCGAATGTCTTTTCATTCTTAACAATTATATTTGTTAAATTTATTTGAAAATTAAATAGAATTTATTATGGCGAATGTAGAAAAAATATATATAAATATGGATAATGTACTAAAATTATTAACTCGTTTCTCTAAATAAGCAGTTAAAAAAACGACATATTCAAAACAAAACCGTAACATTTATGTCTTCAGAAGCTGTTTCATTTAGCGAAGTGTTTCTGTCGTAATTGGAATCTAAATGTAAATATTTATGAGGACTCTTATTATACGTACGGTACACGTTGAATGCCAGGTAGCGGTAAATCAATTGACCGAATGACAGATGAAATAACACTCCCATTATCGCTATAAGAAGAACGTACATATGTGGAATATATATGGAATAAACCGTGAAGACATGATTTCTTGAATTTTATAATAATAATAACAATAATAATAGGAATAAGAATTTATTATCTAACAGTAGCATTACAACTATTTATAGGACAATATTAGCTCATATTTACGCAAACGGCAGCCACATTGAACATCTCCTTTAAGCATTGCATCTGTTGCACACAAATCTGCCCTTTTAGGGCAAAGAAATTATTGTAATTAAAAAGAGAGATAAATAGGACACAGAAAAGAGCACATAAACATTAAATTAAAAGTTACAAATGTTATTTATTATTTATCGGCGTTAATTTTAATATTAGGGCAACTAAGTTACAAAATCAACACAAAACTAATATACCTTTCAAAATTTTTAAAGAAACTTGATTTTGTATTTTTTTCGGAATATTACAAAGGTCAGGCCATTGACCTACTTAGAAATAACAATAGCTGATGCATAAGAAAATTTATATCTAGGAAATGAATGAATACATGTTTATGAATCTTTTCACACAAAGACGCATTACATTACGGAAATGTGAAGATAATTTTTTTTTGATGAATCGACAACATATAAAAACATACAATTTATATTTGTTTAGATTCAATCTGAATATGGGACCGTATTTGAAAAGATTGTGTTCCTAAATTTCCGCAAAAATTAAAGTTTCGATAAAATAATTTTTTTTGGAGTTTTGAAATGCTGTCATACGTATCTATTATATATATATATATATATATATATATATATATATATATAAATATAAATATATATTAGCGTACGCAGGCGTATTTCATTTACGCCCTGTATATTATGGTATTCTTTAAATGCACTTTAAGGTATATAGCATTTTTCGTAAATATTATTCATTTTCAATCACATGTCTACCGGTATTCCAGGATCTGTATTTCTGGATGATAAGTCCTACACAAGTTCAAATAAATGATACGATACCATACTAACAAATATTCAACATAAATAATTCCTGTATTAATTGAATTTCACGTGCACGCAACGAGTTTGTATTATACTACTGCTATTATTTCTGATATAATCAATCTATACTATATTGATTAATGCAATTGATATTAAACAAACGAAGTAGAAACATACGTAATTATTTTTTTGTCGAATGGCTTGAAAACATATTTTATTACAATTGTATACAAACAAAGTATAGATGTGAAAAATTTACGGAATGTTTGTAATTATTTTTATGGCATTTTGGGAACTAATAATATAAGCAGCCCAATTTCAATTCGGAAATTATATCTCTTATACTATTGATATTGTCTACCAGGGCACATTGTCTTCAAGTGTAGTTTTTCCTTATGTATATTGGAACTTTATTTGATGCATACACAGTAGTAAATAGCTAAAAGCATGGCTAAATTCATAGTGTTCCTTTTGGTTAAAATTTTGATATTCCTTTAAGTCGAAGACTTCCTCCAATGAAATTCCGACTATAATATGTCATAGTAGCTATCTAGGAAGGTGAACTAAAATATTCTAAATGGTGGACAGAAATAGAGTATAGTTTGGGAAGCTGCAGTCTGTTATAACATGATCAACCGTCATTCATTAATGTACATTCTACAAGTTTCATCTGAGGTTGAAGTAAACGACTTTTATAGAATGTAATGTCAAAAGTGGCTGGTAGTTTCACCATGTGAGGTCAATTCAACAATCGTGAGGCAGGAGCGCCATGTTATGTCCACTGGTCCTGGTCGTAGTTTGTTTCCGAGGCGGACTCATTAAAGGCCGGGTTTGTCGGTAGAATAAATGACGCATTCGGGAACGATATAATAACGTTTAATTTAAATAAACAACAATTACATTACGGTGCTCATTTGTATAAGAACGTTAAGATCCCATATCCAAGACTGACAAGACTCCTCCGTTTTTAGTTTATATATCATCTCTACTTCTATTAACCTAGTTAGTTTGACCTGGTTTACATACCTGTTTACTTATGACATGCTAACCTAGATACATGAACTAGATGTCGAAAAATGTAGTAACTAAGAAGGACATGTTGCGTTAAACAAGTATTACGTTGGATATGTGAAAATAGGTGTCCTCCTTAAGCTATCACACTTTCCTAACATGGAAAACGCCGAGCACCGAGCGGTAACCAAGTACCTTGTTGTGCAAGGTTTACCATCAATTTAAATGAAAACTCAATTCCCACCAATAGAGAAAGAAAAAAGTATTGAGCATATTTCAAACGTGGTAGCACAATGATTCAAGACGACGAAGCTCCTGGAAGGACGAAATCGGACACTTCTAGAAATATTGAAAAAGTTTAAAATGCAGTGCTGAATGATCACCGTATCAACGTGCCGAAGCTAATGCACTTTGCAAGGACTTCAAATTAATGAGTAATATACATTTCACATAACCTTATGCATCAGAAAATCTCCATTGCTAATAAACGACGAAAAACTTGACTGAACATTTCAAGGTAACGTATGGTCCCAAAGTTTGTGAAAAATATTTAGATGTTGATAATTTTCTCTAAACTGTTTTACTTTATAAACCATATCTCACAAGAATCGACAATAAATACTTAATTTTCAAATTATCGATAGTGGGTCATCTTCGATGGCTTTCAGTTTTCTTCTGATTTGCCCCGTCATCCTCTGGACAAGAGCAGGATCAATTTCTCGTACTATTTGAAAAATTAGACGTCGTAACTGGTTTTCATTTTCAGCTTCACATTCATTTTCACACAATTTCTCGTCAGTATTTGCCAAAATTTCTCTATTGGTCGAGCCTGGGGTACATTGGAAAGATTGTCTGATTTAGGAACAAAGTTTATGTTGCTTATGTTATACCAGTCTCTAGTAAATCTAGCATAATGACATGGAGCTAGATCAGGCTAAAACATGATGTCAACATTGCCATGATGTTTAGTTTATAACTGAAGCAGTTTAGAAAGGCATCTTTGAATGTAAAGTTGTGCAGTTAGGGCTTCTGCTCGAACACGACCAATGTACGTCTGCGAGATAAATCCGGCTTCAGATATGGCACACCACACTAAAATTTTGTCCTCAAGTTTGGATTTACCTTTGAATTTGACATTGTCTGGTGTGTTCGTTTCTCTTCATTTCTGAATGTGACAAGGTGAAATATTTCTCATCATCCATTACAATCAGTTTAATGACAAAATGGATACGCCTTAGCGCACGATAACACCTGGGTATTATTTATAACTGGACCGTTGTCTTTAAAACGTCGAATCTTCGACCTATTTTTCGCTGTGACACTCCAATTCTGTCCTTAACAGCTTCAAGCATTCTTTGTTCTCTCACTTGGCTCGACATTATTGGGCAAATTAACGCAGGATATTCCCTCTTCACATTCTTTTATTGTTTCATAAGTTGTTGATAAAGAAATATCCTGTTCACTATAAATGGCAACAATATCACGCTTGGGCATTCGCCCAACTAGATTGTAAATTCCTTTACGAATATCTAGCTTATAAGACATTTTGCTGAACCAGATCACAAAAAATAAACTCATAATTGAAACAAGTTAATTGCGACATATGACCTTCAGCGACAACTTAACCAAACGTCATTTAGTACAACTACAATTCGTCTAAAATTTTGGCGAAAACTTTGGAACAATACGTGTTTTGTGATTTTCTAACGTAATTCTGAATTTTTACATTACTTCATAACTGTTTATTACATCTGGATGCATCATTGCCCGTCGAAGATAAACAAGTCTAGACAATGGATATAAGGTGGTTTATGGTATTCGAAGTTTGCTTGGAAGAAAGTAGAAACAGTTTTCTTCGGCTGAGAAAGTATCGGCTGTTGGTTTTTGATATATACGGGGTACAGTAGAAAGAACTGTCGCAGCAGAGTACATTCACCTTCACTGGACAAGCTCGACTCTCAACTCAAAAAGAAACAACCATATTTGCAAAGAAAGCATTTATATTTCACCACAACAATACACCTATTCATTCACCATTAATTCGACAAGTTGTGTTTTATCTACGCATTTTGTTTATCAGATTTAATCCCTAGTGACTTCTGATTGTGTCTCAGTTTAGAAGAAAGTCTAATTAGAAAGACGTTTGGCTCAAACTATGAAGTAATGTCTGAAATCGTTCCTTATTTTGACGAACTCAAACAATGTTACACTGGAAACGAATTCTCCTGCTCAGCATGGCTTTCTGATGGTTCGGCTATTACCAACTTAACTTGTTTTTCGCAATATTTATCCGAAGTTATAGATAAACAGGGAAACACTGATGAGGAAAACTTTTTTAATACGAGTTTTAAGAGAAAAACTTATTTTTTATAAAAAATTTTTGCTTGTATCGAAACCCCTTACAGTCAAAATCCAGCAATGACTTAAGATAAGATCAAAAACTTGAAATTATGTCGAGTTTTTGGTTCTAAAGATAACTAAAGTGCGAATGTTGCATCGGTATCGTATTACCTGTAATTGTCGATGTTAGACAAAAGGCAAATATTATTTCGATAAAACTTTTATTATTTTTCTGTTTGTAAACAAGGATGGCTATAAAATTCAAACATTTATTTTATTAATTTCTGAATAAAAAAATTATATTATTTTTAATACAATAATTTAATTTTTAGGTATACAGTTATTCCAGATACTCTCCTCGACATCCAGCATAACCTTCAACTTTTTTTCTAATTGTTTGTAAACTTGGTTCAATAATTCAACATTAATTTCTCGAACAGCCTCCGAAGTCCGATTTTTTGTATAATTTACATCATTTCCCATTGGTTCCATGTACACTTTTTGCTTTAGAGAACCCCAAAGAAAGAAATCCTAGTGACTTAAGTCTAGTGACCACGGTAGCCAATGTATTGGTCCTTGTCGTTCAATCAATCTACCAGCAAAATGAAAATTTAAGAATTTTGTAACAATCAAGGTGCCATGAGTTGGACATCCACCTTATTGGAAGTAGATGCGACTCACTCTTGCTCAAGTGATGGCAATAAAAAATTCTGAAGCATTTCCATATAATTGTGTCAATTTCCATTTCCATTAAAAAAGTAGGGTCCAATGATTCTGTTAAACAACATTCCGCATCAAACAATAACTTTTTGATATCGCTGATTTCTGGCGTTAATTTTAAAATTTGGATTATCTTTCACCAATTTCTACGATTTTGTGAGGAAACAGTACCATTTGTCGAAAGCGTTGCTTCATCAATAAACATTAAATTCTGATGTTCCATAGTGTCACCAACCCATAAACAAAACTCGAGTCTAAATGCGTGATCTGCAATTTCTAAGGTGTGCTTAGGTTTATATGGATAAATTTCATTCGCTTTATGAATTCCTTGCAATAATGTATCGTGCTTTCAAAAACAAGTTACATCTAAATGACGGACAGCTTTAGAAAATTACTGGTTATAATCCTCCTGTCATAAATAAATAAAATTCCCTATTATCGTTTTGATTAGATGACACTAATGACATTAACATTTGAATGGTAACATATTCAGAACGGTGCGGTTAAATTACGCCACACCCAAAAATTTCATGGCCAACTCTGAGGTTTTTTTTTGAATGCACGATATGACTAACATTGAGTTCAATTGCTCGCTGGCGTAAAGAACTCCTAGGTTGTTCTATCAAACTCTTTAATTAATTTTTTAAGCCCATTCTGCTTACACTTACATTCGGTTATTTTTCATTAAACAACTGTATTACATTTTTATACGCGACATCTCCTAAACAATAACATTTCACAAGGTAAATTCGCTGCTCTAATGTCAACATTTTTTTCAGATTAAGCTCTATGAACTGTCAATAAATGTCATTGGTTAACAAGTAATACATGGGTAATACGATACTGATATAACATTCGGGCTTACATTAGTCATATTTAAAACCAACAACTCGACATAATTTCGAGTTTTTAGTCTTATCTTAAGCGATTCCTGGATTTTACTTTGACTATAAGGGGTTTCGATACAAGCAAATTTTTTTATAAAGAATATATTTTTCTTCTAAAACCCATATTAAAAAAGTTTTCCCTATAGGAAACGTCATCAGTTTACAAACTGTATATACCGATTTCGAGAAGACGTTCGAAATTGAACGTAAATGCTCCTTTCAAAAATTCACATGCAAGTATAAATTTCTAACGGCTGACTTTCGTACCAGGTTATCGAACCCTTAGCATACAAAGCTACTTATACAATGTTATCTTGTAGAGTTTTTATAAAATTAAACATTGCAGCGTGCATATGCGTATAAATTCAATTGCAGTATTTTTTATAGACTTTCTGAATCCATATTAATATCTTACATTTGTTACTTCTCGGAACAAAGAAAGACATTCACCTAATACACATGAAATGAAACTCATTTAGGTCAGTTCTAAAAGTTTTCGTCCACAAATTATTTTTAGAATGATTTTAAAAATGAATTTGTAAATGAATGCTAAGTTTGTGTAATATAGTATTTATTAAGAGCAAAAGAAGACAGTGGAACTGGGCAAAATAATAAAATAATATCACGTAATTGTAATTATACAGCTGAAAAACGTGAACACATCTTAATTTTTAATAATTCATTTGAATATATTGAGGTTATTGACCTTAGCATTCAACAATGTTCTAGTTTTTATAACATCGACACATGTTACGTAACCTCAACAAAGGTATTTATTATTTATAACGCATTCTGAATATTTTGAATTCATAGGCGGCACATAATACAATCTTCAGGATGTTTTCAATTTTGGGGTTCGTGTCGTCATTGACTCATAAAATTTTGGATTTATATTCTATATAATTACCAGAGACCGGACACATAGCGCTGAAATGACGTCATTACGACGGACGATATAAATAATCTACAACATCACGCAGTTATTGAATAGCACTATTCATTCGGTTAATCGCACACAAAAAATAGATGTGCAGTTAACCGAATGAATAGTGCTATTTAACAACTGCGTGATGTACTTACAGATGTTGTACACTATTTATATCGTCCGTCGTAATGACCATTTCAGCCCGATGTGTACGGTCTCTAATAATTACATATTTCCATTTTTAATACGTTATCTCTTTCTTTCAGGAACAGCCTGTATATATTCAATCTGTTTCTGTTTTATTTTAAAAACATAATTGTTTGTAATATGGAATTTAATTCTTGGTATGTATAAATAAATAAAGCAAACAATTAATTGCATTTATATTTTCATGATAATTTCTTTTATTAAACAAATACTTCCTAATATATTAATGAAGAATAACAATTAATATATTATTAACTTGCCAATTAATGTGTTTAATAAATAAATACTTCCTAAAACATTAGTAAAGCATGTTAATAAGTAAATGTAATTAATATATTAAAATTAGTTATAATAGCATGATACTGCATATCAGACAAACATAAACATTCATGAACCTCCTTTATAATTAACCAAAGAAATAAATTCATTTGTAAAATGTTTGTTATTATTTAATCAATCATTTATTATTACATAGTAATAATTTTGGAAAGGGATATTATCCAAATAATATATGAACGTTATATATTGAATGACATGAACAGAAATTAATTAATTTATTTCAAATATACTAACTAGGAGATTTAATTAAATTAGGGTTTTAAGAAATCGCATTTACAAGCTACGGTTTTTATCTTCCTGGACTATCCATCTTTAAATATTAATGCAATTTCCCATTATGCTTTTTTAAATTAAAAAAAAAATCACATATGCCTTAGTAACTTGTGTATAAATTTACAAAACTTTTATGATGTCAATGTTATTGTAACTAGTACACAACTAATTTAGATTGTTGGAATGTAAAAAGACCTGGTAAAATTAACGAAATCACCGCCATATTTATGCTCGGGTAATCCCCTGTAATTCTCTTTAATATTTCCAAGTATTGTGGTTTCAAAACACTTAACTATTGTGTTGGCTGCTTATAGTAAATCCAGCTTTAACTTGCTATTAACTTCACCTATCTATTCAGTGGCTTAGAAGATTATTTAATCGTGCGCTATAAAGTATCTGTTTGTGTTTGGTTTTCAGTTAATGGGTGTTTTATGTTTTAAGAAATACTAATCGGTAGACATGCAAAACAATATTTATATATATATATATATATATATATATATATATGGTAAACCCAATCAGTAGGCGATTAAAGGTCTGTATATTACTTCAAAATATATGTATTTAAAAAACTCTACATGTTTCGGCTGTATACGCCTTTTTCAAGAGAATACAAAATATGAATGACAGGATATAAATGTCAAGTAATTAAGTTGCTATGGTTTAAATTATTCAAAGATACATTCTAGTAATAATAATAAATCATGCCTTAGTATTCCAAAAAATAGATAACAAGGTGTGAAAATATGTGTTGTTCGCTGCTAGCAATTTGTGTCTCCTTCTGGGTATGAACTTGTGTGTTGGTTGCTGCTGGCAGCTTGCGTCTCTCTATGGGTGTGTGGTTTTGTGTGAGAGCGTAAGTGTAGGGTTTTGTATGTCGGTGCGTTCGTGCGTGTGTTTAGTGATCGGTCGCATGAATTTAGAGAGGTCGGATAACCAGCCGTTGCGTAGGGCCGCCAACCCTTTCCCGACAACTTCTTTACAATTCCGTGCAGTACTTCGACGGTCTGACCCCCGCCCCAACGAGGCAAGGCGCAGACAGGCGAAGCGCACCCTGTACGGGGTTGCTCATCGCAACTAAGGGAACACTCTTAGTGGCTACCTCGGTCGACAATGGTCACACTTATGCCATCTTAACGTTTTCCGCCGAAGCGGGGGCATAGCACACACGTCGAACGTGTGTGTGCTGTTAACGGCAACCTAGCCAGGTTGTCGCCCAGGACCGGTCCTAGTGGTGTGTGCATTGCGCGGCGACGAGATAGCGCCGCGTAGCATGGTTCCTCACTCTTGCTGGAAAGGCGGAATGGCACCTGACTGCCCAACGGGCAGACCCCCCTAGAGTTTTGTAGCGCTACAAAACTCTAGGGGGGTCTGCCCGTTGGGCAGTCAGGTGCCATTCCGCCTTTCCAGCAAGAGTGAGGAACCATGCTACGCGGCGCTATCTCGTCGCCGCGCAATGCACACACCACTAGGACCGGTCCTGGGCGACAACCTGGCTAGGTTGCCGTTAACAGCACACACACGTTCGACGTGTGTGCTATGCCCCCGCTTCGGCGGAAAACGTTAAGATGGCATAAGTGTGACCATCGTCGACCGAGGTAGCCATTGCTGCCATTGTAGCCATTGCTGCCAGCAGCAACCAACACACAAGTTCATACCCAGAAGGAGACACAAATTGCTAGCAGCGAACAACACATATTTTCACACCTTGTTATCTATTTTTTGGAATACTAAGGCATGATTTATTATTATTACTAGAATGTATCTTTGAATAATTTAAACCATAGCAACTTAATTACTTGACATTTATATCCTGTCATTCATATTTTGTATTCTCTTGAAAAAGGCGTATACAGCCGAAACATGTAGAGTTTTTTAAATACATATATTTTGAAGTAATATACAGACCTTTAATCGCCTACTGATTGGGTTTACCATATCATACCAAGGTCACGAAGTTATTATATTTATATATATATATATATATATATATATATATATATATATTAACATCCAATTTGTTTACGTTAACATTTGACATTCATTCAAAATATTTGTCATATAATCCATTCGGATGTATTCGCTTACACTTCGAGTACCTTCGGGTACCGGTTATCATTTTATCTATTTTCAACTGTTAACTTTAGTGCCGATTAGAGGCACTTTAACTGATAGTTATTACTAATCGTAGGTGGAAAGGCTCAAATCTTATGGTTAAAGTTAACGGATGCTGATTAACATTTAACCAGAGGTGGAAAGACCGGGCCTTAATAGTTTAAAGTAAATTATAAAAACGATCCACGAATTGTCTTTTAATTTCATTTGAATAATAGATATTGCCATTGAAAATTTTTTTAATTATTAATAGGTTTTGCTAATGATAAATTAATATATAATATAATAATATAATGCTACAAATAATACGAACATGCACATTTATGAAATTCCATTATTCTTCACCGAAGGAGCATATATCCCATTAAATTTTACTTACTACTTTATCATTTAATATTTAGCTTAAATATCATACAGTAAAAGGAAATTCAAAGTATTAAAACTTAATACACAAATGCTAAGTATTATTATAATTCAAAAAGAAATCGTTCATACTTGCGTTCTCTTTAACTATTCTTGAATTAGTTAAATAAATATAGGCAATCACAAGTATATTGTTTTGTATATGTAAGACTTTCTTTTATTTTTCACTTAATTGAATTTTTACTTATTTAACATGCATAGGAATCTTTCCAAAGTAAAACAATTGGTTTTTGAATTATTCCGAGGGAAATATTTTAATTATAAGCTTTTCCATATTCCCCCAGTAAGTCAAGAACTGAGAAACATGTTTGCCTTTATATTTAATGAACGTAAATTAAAAAGAAATCCAATAAATTGTACTTACATTTACTTTGATCTTCTGGATTTCTCGGTAAACTCCTCATATTCTTTTGTAAATTGCTTTTGAAACACAGACGCAAGAACTTTATTGAATTTTAAATTAAAGAAAATAATTGAAGAAGCTTTTAGGAAAATATATTGTATTAATTTATAATGTAGGGTATCTTATATTTATTAATTAATAATACACAAATTGAATTATTCTTTCCTAGTACTTCATAAATATATTTAAGAATTTTATTACATCTATTTTACTTTTATCAATTATTTATATATAATTATATGATATTCTCCATAAGACTCTTTCTCAATTTAACAAAAGAAATCTAGATTAAATATTCAAGTGATTTTACCTTGCGTTAGGCTCGAAGAAAGTGTATTTAAATTTCCAATTTTCTTATACTTCTTATACATTTTCTTGTTTTTCTGGCAAAAAAACTAAAATTAATGTAAATATTTTATTTTATCAATTATTTAGTACTAATTATATAATATTTTTCATAAAATTCTTTCCCAGCTTAATAAAATAAATCCAGATTAAATATTAAAATGACTTTACCTTGTGTTAGATTAGAAGAAAATGTCTTTAACTTACCAACTTTCTTATAAATATACTTCTTATATCAAAAAGCTACTAATTAATGTAAGTATTTTAGTTTCAACAATTGAAGAGTGGACGTACCAAAGACACTAAGTTCCAAAATATAAGTGTTGTAGATATATGCTTAAAAATGTTCTATAGAGAAAACCTGTTATATCCACTTGGACGTCTTACTAGACCCATGACGAAACGTCCTATATATGTTGCCAGTAAGATGTCAATTGTAAGATTATAAGATATCAACTATAAAAGGTCAATAATGAAGCAATTAATTGCTTCGACTGTTTACGCAAACCTTCATCATTATATCCGAATGACTCAACGAGATAATAAACACAATTTAGTTCCAAATGAAACTGTTTTAAAACAGTCAAAATAAACGGAAAAAATGTACACAAAACTAGGCTTATTTGACAGATATATCATCTTTCAACACCGCAAGTAACTATTACCCTGTTAAAAATATATTATGTTTATTGCCATGAATGTCTGTATTATCATCAATTTATAACAGTTTGTATTTAAATGAATGATATAAAAGCTTTCGAATATAGTTTAACGAACTAACTTTTTTAGTTTCTCTAATACAGTTATGACAACATGTAAACGTCATCAATAACGTATAATTCGACTTAACGTGTTTCTTCTATAAATGTTATCACCAATGTTTCCACAAAGGTTCTAAATGTAATGTTATTTCTAAGCTCTTGTAAAATAAAATTAGATGGTGCTCAGTACTATGTCCTGGAAATTTTTATTTATAGATGTTATAAGTGTCAAATGTTAGTTGGGTTTAGTCACGGTTTATTCAGTTAGACACGTTTCAGACACGCTGAAGGTAAAAGCACACTTCTTTGCTTTTAAATGTTTATTGGACGAAAAATTGTACACACAACATGGAAATTATTCAATAAAAGACTAGGGGGAAGGTTTATAGAACAACAATGAAAGAAAAGGAATACTGGAAACGCATACGTTAATAGGGAGAAGGGAGAAATTCGTCCGAAAAAAGCACCTAATCAAGATGTAAGAAATTTTAGCTTATGACGTGTGTTTGACACTATATCCGAAAGGTGCAGCCAAGTATGTGAAAACTGAAGCCGCAAATTTACAACTTCGTGGTAGTAATAAATGCTGTATTTTGTTTGATCTGCTACAGGTTTTATTTGTTTCTGCGTTGACGGACGCAGATATGTTTTATGTGTCCCAACTATCTTGTTACAATTCGGGCATACATTTCTCAGACATTAACCATGCTGGTATGTGCGCGAGACATGAAAGCGCTAATAGTCAAGGAGGAAATGAGGTAGCATCTACCATCCTTAGATTTTGAATCTCTGGTGTCATACAAAAAGCATTTGCTACTTTGGAGTGACAATTGTGCGAAGCAAAACAAAAACAAAATTGTAATATTAGTTTTAGTGCTCCTTGTTCAACATGGAGTTTTTGAGATAATAGAGTAATATTTTCTTATAAATGGTCACAGTTTTATTTATATCTGGTCTGAAGGCAATAATCCCAAATTATCTACAGAAAGTACGACCCTATATATATTTTCTTATAAATGGTCACAGTTTGATTTATATCTGGTCTGAAGGCAATAATCCCAAATTATCTACAGAAAGTACGACCCTCCCTTCGAAGTTATTGGCATGTCTGTAAATGGATTTTGGGATATAAAAGAAAATGCTGCTATATTTCTCAACACTAAAACTTTCAATATAAGTAAATAAATATCGATTGTAAAAATCCAGTAGTTCTTCATAAAAACATTTTTCTCCGAGCTGGGAAACTGGAATAATATCAGTATATTGAAAAAAGAAAAACTACCGGAGATATAAATTCTGCAAAAATAAAACTTTTACCCGCTGAGAATAAGATTGCCGCTAATAAAAGAAATCTCTATCGTCCATGATTCCTTACCTGGAAAATCCTGACCATAAAAAATTTTACAGAGAACTTCCTAATTTAAACGAAGGAAGTTGGAATCAAGCAGCAGCTCAACCCACCTTTAATTAGAAGTTATAATCTTTAAATTATGAGGCATTTAGGACAAAATTTTATTTTCATTTATAACTTTTGTAAGAATCATAGTTTCGCTCTTATGTCTTTTCAGTTTCAGTTCTAAACAATCATAAATATTTTATTGCGTTGGTAGATATGTTAGATTTATGTTCCACCAGTTAATATTTCTACTTGTTAGGAAACATTATAAAATGGTTTTACTGTAAAAAAATAACAAAGTTAAGTTCTAAAATTGTTGTCCTAATTATGTTAAAATTAAGAATTTAGCACTTAGGTACTTCCACACTTCAAGTATGCAGTCGTAATTATATGATATTTTTCATAAGATTCTTTGCCAGCTTAATAAATGAAATCCGAAATAAATATTTAAATGACTTTGAAAAAACTGTATGGAATTTTTCAATTTTCTTAAAAACATATTCCTTATATATATTTTTTGTGCTTTGCCAAGAAACAAATTAATGAATGTAAGTAAATATACTAAAGAAATTTATTATATCTTTTCTACCTTTATCAATTACTTAGTCGTAATTATACGATATGTTTAATAAGATTCTTTCCCAGCTTAATAAAAGAAATCCGAAAGAAATATTTAAATGGGCACAGGTATTTTGCTCTCTATTTAATCCGTTTAAGTTTTACTTATAAATACGGTGCCCTAATTCCACAGGTAAAATGAACTCTTGCACTATAATGATTTGCATACTCATTGTCCTAGAATATAACATTAAGCTAATTATTAGAATGTCATGAGAATTGTATTAATGTTATAAATATTATTTTCTATATTTTACGACGCTAATAGATTTTTTTTCATTGTTTGCCGAACCATTGCTTTAACCACTAAGCTATTAAGGGCGAGTGGTTTCTAGTAAAAAATTCGATTAATTAGACGTAGAAAATAATATTTACATTAACATTACTTCGCAAAAATGTAATAAACATTGTATTAATAGTAGGAGTAATTTGCAATGTTGATATTGAACTCATCCCCTCCATCGGCTAACCAATGAAATTTAAGGTGGGAGTGTAATTTTAAATATTCCTTAATTTAGGAAACAATAAAAGGAACTTCGAAAAGAAAAATACGTTTATTAATTTCTTGTTAAAACTACAAGTGTTTTCTTAAGTGCATCACCTGGGATCCATAAAGCCAGATCAATAATACATTACATTCTGCAGTGTAAAACTGTAACAAGTAATCACGACAAAGAGTTATTACTAGTTAACAACTTTAAATTTTATAGAAGTAAAGTGCTGCAAACCGATGAAGTATACCGGAGATGTGTGTTAATAATATCAAGAAATAGAGCTACAACTGAAGAGTTGCGGGAAAAGCTACCCAGTAACAACAACGGATATAGAGTACATATAAAAAAATTAGTATAACTCTCGTCGTAAGCATTTATATATGCCCTACCGTCTTTCATTCAAGAATTGCATACCGTATTAAGTGAGGTAAATGTCAAGACAAATAGAAATGAAAACTTTTTATTCATAATCGATGACAAAGAAAAAATTGTTGCATTTGCCTGTGCCAACAACATCCGCATATTATGTAATATTGAAACTGTTTATGTAGATGCAACGTTTACATATTACCCAAAGTTTTTGTACACAAATATTTACCATATATGACTTCGAAAACGGTCATTACATACCGTTAATTTTTTGTTTATTACCGAATAAGCGAAAATATAGATATATCATGTCACTGCGTGTTATCAAGGAATTATGTTTTGACAAATTTAAAGTTACTTTTGAACCCAAGAAAGTTGTATCTGACTTTGAAATAGCGATTCATGTTGCTATAAAAGCAATTTTGTCGAATGCTGAAATAACTGTCTGGAGATTTCATCTCAGTCATGCATGGTATAGGAATATAGAGCAATTGGAATTAAGTGGTCATTATAGCAATGAGGAAATTAAAGACGAAATTCAAAATTGGCTCAAAACAACATTCGCTTTGACATATTTACCTCCAGAAGAGATTGGTGATGCTTTTGCGATGGATCTGTTTGCAAAAATTCCCAGCAACGCTTATGTTCATACGTACGCGGATTATTTATTAGAAAACTATATTTCTGATGGCGCTGACTTTCCACCACACATACGGGCGGAAAACAATGCAACTTTAACACGAACTACTAATGCATGTGAATCATCTAATGCACGTTTTAATGATTCTTTTTACTCCTTACACCTGACACCTGATATATAATTTTCTGGAAAAACTGAAAGAGTTTCAAAGAGTTTGCAAATAACTGCTAAAATACATAACAACAATGTTATACGCCCTCAAGGATTCGTCAACAGTATGATATTAAAAGAAGCGGAGAGATAAAAAGATATTTCTTAAAAGTTATATCTTACTACAGTGCTCCCAAAGGATAACTACGTGATCACATATATGTTTTTCGCGTACCTATTGTATGTATTCTGTGATAAATAATATTTTATAATTGTATTTTTATGTTAAATTTTATAGCTACATGTACAGAAATAAAATATAATAGATAATTCCTTAATTTTATTTAATTCATGTTTAGAGTGCAATTTACCGGTCAGATTAAACAGGTAATGAAGAAGCCGGAGTGCAAAATACCTATAGGATTACATTGACCTGGAGATTTGCCGTGCAATTTACCTATACCAATTTAAATGATTTTACCCTGTGTTAGACTTGGAAAAAAATGTATTTAGTTTTCCAATATTCTTATAAACATACTCCTTATATATATATATATATATATATATATATATATATATATATATATATATATTTATTTCTTTTGCCAAGAAACTATTAATTGATGTAAGTAAATATATTAAAGAATTTTATTACATCTATTCTAATTTTATCAATTATTTAGTCATAATTATACGATAGTTTTCATAAGATTCTCACCAAGATTAATAAAAGAAATCCATATTATATATTTAAATCACTTTACTTTATGCTGGACTCGGCAAAAATGTATTTAGTTTTCCAATTTTCTTATAAACATACTCCTTATATATTTTTTTCAATTTTTTTTTGCCAGGAAACTTTTAATTAATGTAAGTAAATGTACTAAAGAAATTTATTACATCTATTTTACCTTTATCAATTACTTAGTCGTAATTATGCGATATTTTTTATAAGATTCTTTCCCAGCTTAATAAAAGAAATCCGAAATAAATATTTAAATCTTTACCTTGTGTTAGACTTGTATTTAGTTTTCCAATTTTCTTATAAAGATACTTCTTATATACCTTTTTGCTTTCCTGCCAAGAAACTATTAATTGAGTAAGTAAATATAGTAAAGAATTTTATTACATCTATTCTACTTTTATCAATTATTTAGTCGTAATTATACGATATTTTTCCAGAAGATTCTTTCCCAATTTAATAAAAAAAATTCATATTAAATATTTAAATGACTTTACCTTCTGTTATGGCGGTATTACACACACCAATTTATTGGCCAAGAAATCGACCAAAAAATTGACCAATTTCTATACGAAAAGAGTTTCATTTTATACTCAATAAATTCGCCAATTTTTCATAAAACAAACAGGAGTGCCAACCGCTTACTAAATTTAATTTTCGATTAGTAGTAGTTATGTGCTTTGACAAACGACACTTGAAATCTGATAAACACTCAAATTAACCAACTAAAACAATGTTGGTAGCCCGGCAAGATAAAAGTTACTAAAAAATTGTCGAAAAATTGTAGAAAATTAGAAAATGTTCTAATTGTCCAATTTCTTGGCCAAGTTGAACTTACCCAATAATTGTCGCAATAAAGGCAATAAATTGAAGGTCGCAAAATTGGCCAATAAATTGTTACCTGTAATATGGTCATTAGACTTTAGAAAAAAGTATTTAGGTTTCCAAGTTTCTTATAAACATATTCCCTATTTATATTTTTTGTTCTTTTTTGCCAAGAAACTATTAATTAACGTAAATAAACATATTAAGGAATTTTATTATATCTATTCTACCTTGATAAATTACTTAGTCGCAATTATACTATATTTTTCATAAAATTCTTTCCCAGTTTAATAAAAGAAATTCAGATTAAATATTTAGGTGATTTTACCTTCTGCTAAACTTAAGAAAAATGTATTTAGTTTTCCAATTTTCTTATAATAAATATGCATCTTTTATTTCTCTATTCGGCAAAAAAAACTATTAATTAACGTAAGCAATTATATTAAATAATTTTATTGCATCTATTCTACTGTATCAATTATTTTCTTGTAATTATGTAATATCTTTCACAAGATTCTTTCCCAGTTTAATAAAAGAAATTCAGATTAAATGACTACCTTGTGTTAGACTTGAAACAGATGTATTGAATTTTACTTCTTATATTTTAGTATTTTACTTTTATTAATTATTTAGTCCTAATTATATAATATCTTTCACAGGATTCTTTTAAGAAATGCAGATTAAATATCTAATTAATTTTGCCATGGGTTGAACTTGAAAAAAATGTATTTAATTTTCCAAGTTTCTAATAAACATACTTCTTTTTTATTTTTTTCTTGCAAAAAAACCTATTTATTATTGATAAATTCTGATTGCCAAGAAAAATTAGGATACTAGATCTGTTGCTGTTGTAAAGGATTATGGCGTATTTGCGAATTTTCATGTGCGTGTGTGAGAATCAAAGACAAATGGAAATTGACAAAAAAATGATGGTATACATACAAGAACTAAAATACACATGACAACACCGACACACTCACCTAAAATTCGCAGACGTCGCCGTCAGAGGGAAGCACTGTGCACACGTACAATTCAATAAACACAGCCGCCATATTTTCACAAATATTTTATTATCATTATCATGATCATTATCATTCTTGTCTTGTCAACTTTCGTAACTTTCGTATAGAAAATATACACAAATCAAATATACAAAAGAAAAAAGTATTTTTAAAAAAT
Organism: Melolontha melolontha; assembly: GCA_935421215.2. NCBI lineage: Eukaryota > Metazoa > Arthropoda > Insecta > Coleoptera > Scarabaeidae > Melolontha > Melolontha melolontha. Next base: position 40,640,174 of record OW285243.1, read on the forward strand.
CAATATATAAACAAATAAATATATATCTATATACAAAAATGTACAAAAATAATACAAGAGAATCAAACACGTTTTTCAATATACTTAGTTAACATTAGTTTAAGTCTTTCTTACGTGATTTGCTTCGTTTACACCTAGTCAGTCATTTTAAACATATCACACGAGGTAAGCTTGAGCGCTGCCAGCGCCAACTGGAGGGTGCAGGATATGTGGTCGCCATGGAGGACCTCTCCTGCCAGAACCTCCACGTTCCAAGGTGCTGTAATCGGAATCTATACTCGAATAAATATGATCGGAGATCGGACGAGGTTCAGGGGCGCGCCTCGTTGGTCTCGGCGATGGTGTTGCCGTGGTAGCCGAGGAATAATTCGGATCATCGTTTTCGTGAGTCATGGCTGCCGTATATGATGGAGGAAACATTTGCATACCGGGCGAGGAAGGTTGAGGATTCTTGATTTTTTCGGGGTAAGTATGAGTGTGCGTTCCGTTGGCAACTACACGTGATTCGATCGTGTAATTATTTATATTACGTCGATAATTCGCATTTATTTTTCCTTTTGGTTCGACCGAAGGCATCACATAACGTAATTTCTCCCAGAATCTCTTCTCTTCCCAATGTATCCGCTCGCCGGTTTTCAAATAGGGTCGCAGTTCGGGATCGAGCTCCGCTTCTGGCAAGGAACCCTCCTCGAGTATCACTAGTTTAAAAACGCGACCCTTGAGAGCTTCGTGTATCGCTTGCCGCAGTTCGAAACGTGACCACTCAGTCTGAAGAAAATTTCTTGTGAGGATGATTATAACCCTCCGACTGGCTTCGGCCGCTTCCAAGACAGCCGGCGCCGCGTGCTGGAGATAGGCGGCGTGCGGTAGGTCCCTGTAGTGCAGGCAAAGTTGAAAACTCGTTTCTAGCTCAGGTGCCAGCGACTGCACAACCCATTCTTCATCTTTCGGACTGTAACACACGAAACCATCGTATAACTTGTCTCTGTCTTCGTATTGTTTCGCCGACGTGGCGCGAAAATTACACAAACGCACCCCGTATTTCGAATAGAACCATACACGTAACGAGTCTCTATATATAAACCACAGAACGAGAACTGCTAGCAATACAAATAATAAACACAACGTTGCAATTGCCATAGGCAAATAGTCCGACACCAACATACTGTCTATAACCGAACTGCTATCGTAATAATCTGTACATGCAGTGGTATTAAAGTCCAATTCACGAATTTGCGGTGGTTTAACATCCAAATTCGAGCACGTAACGTCGGAACTGTCTATCACTCTTGGCGCATTATCTGCAATCCATGCAGTAAACTCTTGAAGAAACTTACACCTACAGGACCACGGATTATTACCTAAAGTTAGCGCGTTCAGTTGTAAATTAATCGATAATTCCCATATAGGATACTTGACTAGCTTGTTTCCATCTAATCGCACAGTCTCTAGTGAATTTAAAGAAGAAAAGGTATTGTTACCGATTGATGAAATTAAATTACTTTGTAAATATAATTCTTTCAATTGCGATAAATTTTCGAATTCGTATCCTTTTAGTTCACAAATTTTATTATCTTCTAAATGTAATGTTTGTAACGCGTTTAGTCCATTAAAAGTCCGATTTTGTATAGTCTCTATTCCGCTGCTATTTACATATAACACTTTCATATTTTTTCGCCCGATAAACACATGATTTTGTAATTCTTTAAAATCATTACCATCTAAATACAGTTCAGTCACGTCCATTGGAATCCTGTGTGGAATATCCGGTGCATTTTGGCCGGAACAATCAACAACATTGGTATTCCAGGTTTCGTCTTGATAACACGAACAATTATGCGGACAGGTCATTTCACAATCACAGGCGTCGAAATCGCAACAGTGGCACAAAGCGAAGCAATGAGTTTCGTAAGTACACAAGAAGTCACTAGCTTTAGCTTGTACTAAGGGCATGTGAGTCATACCTCGGGAATGAGTCATTCGACACACGATATTATCCAAATCCATTATCTTTGGATAAGATCGGGTGTAGGACATGTTGTTGACGCGCTGAAGCCACTCCATACTGCAGTCACAATGCATGGGATTTCCGCCAAGATAAATTTCCGGTAATGATTTATTGAACGGCACTGGAGATAATCTAAACGAACTCAATTCCAAATTCACTAAATCATTGGCATACATGTCGACTCTAGCTAGACTAGTTTTATCCAAAAACGTGTTTGGATGCACTGTTCTAATAAAATTATTATTTATAAACAATAACTCAATACTGTTCGGTATAGCCATCGGGGAGATCTCACTTATTCTATTATGACTAGCATCTAGCGTGTTCACTCGAATTTCTTCTTGTATTTTATAATAATTTCCTAAATGCTCGATGAAATTATTGTGTATATCCAACCATTTCAAATTACTTGGAATAAACGCGTAGTCAAACCAGACTAAATGATTTTCGGACAAATTTAACCACAATAATGATGCTAGTGTTGCAAAAACACCGTTGATATCCGAGAGAAAATTTTCATCCAGACGAATAGCTTCGATTTGCGTGTTTCTGTCGAATGTCCCTCTTTCGATGCTCTGAATTTTATTCTTTGCCAAATTAAGTACTTGAAGTGCCGGAAGATCCCAAAACATACCCTTAGTCAAATTTCCTACATTATTATCAATCATTCTTAGGCCGGTTAGTTGATCCAGGTTTTTAAAACTACCATTTCTGAAATCACTAATTTGATTTTCACCCAAATCAAGAGTTTTTAGAAACGTCAATTCTTGCACTGCGTCTGGTACTTCTTGTAATGCATTCGAACTTAGATCTAGTTCTTTTAAATCGGAACAATTCTGAAAAGCCTTTGAGTCGACATTGACGATTAAATTATTATTTAATGTTAATTTGCTTAAAACGAATAAACCATTGAACAGAAGAGGTCCGATTGTATTCAAACGATTTTCAGCTAAATTTAACGTGTGCAAATTATATAATGGTAAAAATGCATTGTCTTCGATAAATCCAATTGAATTGTTTCTGAGATCCAAAATTTGCAGGAAAAATAAGTCTTTGAATGTGCGTCCGTCTATTCGTGTTAATGAATTATGCGATAAGTTCAATACAATCAATCGAATTAATCCGGTGAATGTACCGGCGTCGATGTGTCCGCTACTCAATTGATTTCCGGAAAGATCAAGAACAATTAATTGTTCCAATCGATGAAAGAGACCTTTCGCCAGCGAAGAGAGCGAATTATTTTGCAAATGGACCTCGCGTAATTCTCTCGATCCCGCAAATAATCCCTGCGGAAGGACTTCGATTTTATTATTCGCTAAATTCAAGGTTCTCAAGCTAACTAAGCCAGCCAGTGCTTCGCCGGATATAAAAGAAATGTTATTGTGTTTCAAATCCAGCTCCTGCAATCGGCGAAGACGGGAAAATCCATTAATTTCCGATAATGAACGAATTTCATTATTAGATAAATCCAGAATTTGAAGATCAATGCTTGCACATATGGACATGTGTCCGTCACCAAATCCCAGCCTTTCCACCGACCTCAGTCTATTTTGCGTTAAATTCAACGTTTTTAAACTTTGCAGCGTACAAAACGCGCCTTCCGGAACAGCTCTTATGTTATTATCACTCAAATTTAAACTTTGTAACTCTTTCAGTCCAGTGAAACTGACACTGTTAATTTCTAAACTTTTTCCGCTACTCCATCTCGAATTAAATGTTTTTATTGATATTTTCTTGAGATTTGTGAGACCTTCGAAAGAATTCGGCTCGACGTAAAGAATCTTACAACTTTCGATGTTAAGTTCTTGTAAATCGTGAAGTCTTTGTAACGCTTGCGTCGGTAATACACTTTCGTAAAATAGATCATCATTGCAGCGAATTTTTAATTTCGATGTTCCTTCAACTGGCAAAGCGCTTAAATTTGCTCCATTCGAATCCAAAGTTCTATATCTACAACTAATAGCTAACTTGGTAGTTGAAGTGTTATTGTTATCCGGTAACCAGTGACATTCACCACTTTGATCGAACTTTGCCGACGTTAATGTAAAAGAGGCGAGGAAAAGACATAAAACACGCGGCCACATATTTTTAATTTGTGTTGCACAAATATTTAAAAAAACAGTGGAACAACTCTTTTCAACATGTCCTTGATTTAAAGCAAAATATCACCACCACTTTCCCGAACTTACATAATACACTTTAGTTTATATTTGTTCTTCATATTGAGTTCGGAGAAACGAATATATTGCGCGTAAACCTATCGCGATCTAACCATACTAAAAGTCGTCGCAGTACTAACGGTCATGGAGCGCTACTGAATGTATATACTGAGAAGCATTTGTTCTTGGCCGCACGCAAGCGCTTCAGTAGTTCTTCAGTCTATCGTTGTATTTGGCGGAGCCACAGTACGGCTGTTCGAACTATTTTCTGGTTTACCTGGTCCCACCTCTACCTTCGTTCATTCTATATCGCGTCTTCATCCTCAGCAGTTTCTTTGAAATATTTAATCGCCCACAAAGACAGAATAAAGCGTTTGATGTTTTCGAAGAGGTAGAACGATACTTAATCCGGGATTTAAACCAAAAAATAGACAAAACTTTTACTGGGAAAAGGGTTTCGACGTTTATTCGAAGTTTGTCGTTTTATCTGTAAATCTTTCCCGAAAAATATTAAAACTAATAGCAAACCCTGAAATCGTTTTTACCGAGGTTAGCAGCGTTTATTAAAATAAAAGCAATCACTTTGTGAAATTGGCGTGAAAAGGTATTTAGATCCTTTTTAGATTTTAAAGGATTTAAACTATACAAATAATGCCATGTTATCTTACTTACTTAGTGCGGTGAGTGCTAGGTCAATGCAGCTCTCAAAATATATTTTAAAATTTAAAAGTACTCCCAAGAAATATATTTTTAAGAATATTTAAGTGCAAATAATTACATTTAATTTAGATTTTAAAAGAGTTTGAGAAATTGACATTACTGACACAATACTGTAACAAAATTTATATAATTATTGAAAATTAAATAAACATACTCGTAAAAATAATTTTTATTTAGTGCAAGGTATAAAAATTAATTCGAAATTTTCATCTTCTAATACACTTTGTGAATTCTAGATAGACTTAAGAAAACAAAAGTCGCAAACTCATCTTTGTACCATTTAAAACAAATGTACTTCAAACTGACATAAGATAAAATAAATGAAACCGATCAATTATTGAAAGTTAAATTGTTTAATATGCACTGAAAAAAGATTTACTATAAAAATACGATAATCCTAAAGTGGTGTTTTTGGTCCAGTAGAATATTGTCTGAATATATTTTATACTTGAATATAAGGCTAATGAAAATTTAAAATGTAATTTTTCCAGAAGATTAACTTAGCTTTACCGAATGATTTGTAATTTCATACAACAAAATTCATGTAGGAGTACTACAGAAATAGTATTTTCACGTAGTTTCAATGTTAGATCTCTTTCATATAGCATCATTTTTACAATGAAACCTTACGAAATAGTAGAAAACCGTCCATAGTTGCTACGTCTTATCACTAAAGATTTTTGAATAAAATATTAACGCAAATGCAATATAATAAGCTTGGGAAACCTAAATTAATTCCAAACGGACCGAAAAATTAATTTAAATGATTATGAAGATAGACATTCTAATATAATAACTTATTAAAGAAAGGATTATAATTGAGACTATCTGTACTTTAATGTTTATGATTGGCATGTTTATACGACATTGGCAGGCGGTGTCTGTTATTGTTTGTTAAACACATAACCAAAACCTATGCTATAAAATTGTTAATATATACCTTTGAGTTATAATTAGAGAACGGATGCAATTTCCATAAAACGCAATCGGCAATTGGAATTGTGTATAACGTCGCTCAGTACATCCCGGCGTAATTCAATGAAGTATTTGTTTGACTTACTCGGCCACCTGGTCTCGCAGCGATAACAATGTACAACTCAGCTATTGTATTCGGAGAATATAGTGTTTTACAGTGGTGTCGTGTACCTAGATAAAATAAATAAATTTATCGTATTTCGTAAGAGAAATAGCACGTACATTCCTTTTCTTTTCATTTAAGCAACATCTTCCAATTATTTTCACGTAAGTGGGCATAAAATTTCGTTATTTAATTTCGTTTATTTGGATCTAGAATATTCTTACTTTTTCAGACAATGGAAGAGCGTCGAGAATGGCATCGTGAAACAATGGCGAGTTGGATAGGGGGCCATACTGATTGTATGTACATTGCCAGTGATTCCGAAATTTATTGTGAAGTGTGTGAAACGTTATTGAAAAATTGCAATAAATCAACCGTAAAACGTCACGTAGGATCGTTAAAGCACGAAAAAAAATTGAACTCGTTGGAATCTGACAATTTTAACGAAGAACTCTGTGAAACTTTTATGGCAGCTAATATTCCATTATTTAAATTGAACAATCCAATTTTGAAGACATTTCTGAAAAAATATACTGGTCGAAATGTTCCTGATGAATAAACTTTACGCAAATATTATGTTTCTAGGTGCCATACGAGAACAGTAGAACGCATTAGAAGCCATCTTTTAAATCAATACATATGGATAAGCGCCGACAAAACGGTGGATATGTTAGGACGCTGTGTGGTAAATGTTGTAGCTGGTGTACTACATCCAACTATTCCCTATAACTCATATGTAATAGCAACAAGTGTTGTAAATAGAGTTGATGCGGAAACAGTTGCTGAAACCATTAAGGAGAATATGCAAAAAATGCTTCATTCGGACGCCACGTACAAAGAAAAAATACTTTTATTTGTCAGTGATAGTGCTGCGTATATGTTAAAAACAGGCAGACTATTGATGAAAACATATCCTAATAGGCTGCATATTACTTGTGTAGCACATGCTCTCCACAGAATCTGTGAATATATCAGAGACACTTTCCGGAAGTTGATAGACTTGTATCAGCTTTTAAAAAAGTTTTCAGAAAAGCACCATTGAGAGTAGCTCTTTTCAGGGAAAAATTTCCATCTCTGTCACTGCCTCCCACTCCAGTAATAACTAGATGGGGAACATGGCTGGAAGCTACTAGTTATTATGCTAAGAATTTCGATAGTCTAAAACATTTCGTAACACTGCTAAAGGAGGATGCTAGAAGTATTGGTGAGTGCAAGGAGCTTACACAAATCCCAAATTTAAAAAATCAGTTGTACTTTCTGCACGAACACTTTGGAAAATTGCCAAAACTAATCACTTATTTTGAAAATCGAAATCTCAAATTAAATGACGGATTAACCACATTAGATGTGGCTGTTAATAATTTGAAAAGTATTCCAAGTGACTTCGGATGTGGCCTTCGGCAAAAGTTTGAAGCAATTCTTAATAGAAATCCAGATTTAATTACATTGCAGCAATTATGTATGGAGACAATTCCACAAAATCTAACGGCTAAATATGAAGAAATAAAAGAATACTTCCAGTATGCACCTATATACTATAATAAATAATAAATAATATATATAATATATATATAATATAATATATAAATAAATAATTAATTTGTATTTCGTAATTTTATAGATCACCACCCGTTCGGTTTCCAATTATATAAATAAAATTAAATATTTTCGAAATACAGCCTTTCGCCAGTACTGCACTGGGCTTTGCGTCATGTGGTAAGCGTGTCCGTTCTCTAGTTATAATACAAGCTTCTATTAAAATTCAAAAATAATCGATAATACCGAAGTCTCTGAGTATGATGGATATCTTTCTTAAAGAGCTAACTTATCAAATTCCGATATATACAAGTTTATCTAATGAATGTATAAAAGTTGTGATGTAGAAAGGACGTTTTCTATTTATAAGGATGTACTTAATTCAAAGAGAACAAAATTGACAGAAGAAAACCTTGAGAAACTATTGCTAGTCAATATTAATACTCCTTTACTCAACTTGAACGACAAAATGAACAAATAAAAATGTTCCAATTATAGAAATAAAATTAAAAACTTTAAAAATACAACTTTTCAACAAATACATATGTATTTTATAGATCACCACCCGTTTGTTTTCCAATTATATAAATAAAATTAATTAATAAATATGTATTTCGTTATTTTAGATAGATAGATCACCACCCGTATGTTTTCCAATTATATAAATAAAATTAGAAACTTTATAAATACAACTTTTCAACAAATAAATTTGTATTTCGTAATTTTATAGATCACCACCCGTTCGGTTTCCAATTATATAAATAAAATTAAATATTTTAGAAATACAGCCTTTCGCCAGTACTGCACTGGGCTTTGCGTCATGTGGTAAGCGTGTCCGTTCTCTAGTTATAATACAAGCTTCAATTAAAATTCAAAAATAATCGATAATACCGAAGTCTCTGAGTATGATGGATATCTTTCTTAAAGAGCTAACTTATCAAATTTCGATATATACAAGTTTATCTAATGAATGTATAAAAGTTTACACCTTAGAGTTTGTTTAATGCCCTACCGAGTTTCAAAGATACATTCGTAATGAAGCAGAGAATGTAATTATGTATAAGAAATACAATTAATTTTTTTTTTAAGTTTAATTGAATCGGCCGATACTTGCTGGAAATTCATAATATGTAAATAGGATTTAAGTAAAACACTTATACTAATTTCCAGTATATATTACACTTTATTATATGTATTAATAAATTGACGACATGTTTCGCTACGATGTAGCTTCTTCAGATCTTATATTACTACTGAATACGCTCTTTACAAATATATGGCTTTTTTCTAAACTATTTCAATGGGTTGCACTTGTCTACATTAGAATCGTCTCTTACCGATATATCGTCTAAAGTTATTGTTATCTTAATATTTGATGAAACCAGTTGAAAAGTGGGGAATTATTAAGGTCTAATTGGTCATTGAGCGTTTATTAAAATAAAAGCAATTACTTTGTGAAATTGGCATCAAAATGTATTTAGATGCTTTTTAGATTTTGAAGGATTTAAACTATACAAATAATGCCATTTTATCTTATTTACTTAGTGCTTGGTCAATGCAGCTCTCAAAATATATTTTAAAATTTAAAAGTACTCGCAAGAAATAAATTTTTAAGAATATCTAAGTGCAAATAATTACATTTAATTTAGATTTTAAAAGAGTTTGAGAAATTGACATTACTGACACAATATTGAAACAAAATTTATTATTGAAAATTAAATAAACATACTCGTAAAATAATTTTCATTAAGTGGAAGGTATAAAAATTAATTCGAAATTTTCATCTAATACACTTTGTGCATTCTAGATATACGTTATTTTAAGATGACAAAAGTCGCAAACTCATCGTTGTACCATTTAGAACAAATGTACTTCAAACTGACATAAGATAAATTCAATAAAACCGATCAATTATGGAAAGTTAAATTGCTTAATATACACTAAAAAAAGTTTTACTATAAAAATACGATAATCCTAAAGTGATGTTTACTAGATAAGAAATAAGAATATAAATTAGTTCATAATTTATTTAAATAAACGCGTGTTGTTAAAAAATATATAAAAGAAATTAATTTTTCATATATCACTGCTATTGTAGACCATGGAATTAGAATCCAATGTAGTAAAATTCTTAGGAATTTTTTTAAATTATCGCTTATTTTGGACTGCCGTATCAGCTAAATCAGACTCACTACGTATCCTACTTATTTATCATTTATATATATATATATAAATGATAAATAAATAAATGATATATATATATATATATATATATATATATATAAACTTAATAAGTCGGCGATTAAAGGTCTGGTTTACTTCAGAGTATATATATTTAAAACAACCATACATGTTTTGGCAATACGCCTTTGTCAAGAGAATACAAAATATAAATGACAGAATATAAATGTCAAATAATTAAGTTAACTTAATTATTTGACATTTATATTCTGTCATTTATATTTTGTATTCTCTTGACAAAGGCATATTGCCGAAACATGTAGGGTTGTTTTAAATATATATACTCTGAAGTAAACCAGACCTTTAATCGCCGACTTATTAAGTTTACCTTATCATACCAAGGTCACGAAGATATTATATATATATAGATAGATAGATAGATAGATAGATAGATAGACAGATAATTATTTGGATTGAATCTACTATATTATGATAACTCTGTAAAGCAAATTATGCCTAGTAACAATTAAGGCATTTGATATTTATTTTTAAATTAAATATATCACATTAGGATTAAACTAAAAAGTTAATTTATGAATGAAAATTCTGTATATTAACAGGCATACTGATATTTTTTTCAATTTAGAAATTTATACTAGCATGGCTATGGTTTTGCTTGTTGATTTTTGAAAAAGGGATTTTGTTTTGGATTATCTGAAAAAAAAACAGATCGAATTGGTAATTGTGAGATTTGAAAAGCCAACAAATAAAAAATATACAATATAAAATATTCAAAATCCACTTACTTGTGCCCAGAAACACATAAAACCATGTCAAAATTATAATCCATTAATAACACTGGTGTTGAAGCATATATCTTATATTACATGGAAGGATCCACAATGAACATCTCCTAAAAGCCGTTCCAAATTTTGATATGAATACAAACCATAATCAAGATCAATAAATATTAAAGGAGATTCTTCATCCAGAATATCCAGGAGGGCCTTGTATAAGGAGAGTTCGAGACCATCGATAGCCATTTTGTTCATCTACGGAAAGATTTTCTGTCAACTCTTCAAGCAGTCGAGTAAATACATCTGGCAGCAGTGGCGGTTTCTGCTATGGTTTGCAAGTTTGCGCAACCACCAAAACTAATAGATTTAATTTAATGAAAAAAAGCGTAATTCTACATTTTTTAAATTAAAAATTTGTACTACCTCACAGAATAAATGAACTATTATAAATTACTTATAATAGGTATATCTAATTGGATATGAATACGTTAAATAAATGAGAGAATAACACACTTGGTTTGCAGACTCATTGCAATCCACGAACGTATATATCCCTATACGGCTGACGAACTTTGTCGAACGTCTTTCGGGTATATCTCCATAAATGACAATAGTGTTGCAGCAGCAATGCAACCAAAACATTAGACATATTTCTTGCTTACGGTGCAACGGTATAAAAGCGAATAAAAAAGTTGTATTTGTGTGTTTAAAAGTGTTTATGCTCTTTATTTTTAAATAATAATGAATTCAGTGCAGAGTTTAATAGTGGATCCGTTCTATAAAAGAACGTACGCCGAAAAAATTGAAATAAAGCGGTTGGGCAGACCTGTTCCGAATTTAAATCTGAAACAAACGATTTCCAGTAAGACGCGAACTTTTAATAGACTATTTAATAAGGATATTTATAATAAACATTTGTGGATTTGCGGTTGTAGTATAAAAAATGCATTATTCTGCTTTCCTTGCTTACTATTTGAAGGTGAAGAATTATGGACGAAAATGGGTTTAACTGATTTAAATCATTCAAGCGATCGAATTAAAAAACACAGTATATCACAAAGGCATATGAAAAATGTAGTCCAATTATCGCTTTTTGGGAATGTGGATATTGCTGCTCAGATGGATAGTGCATATCGAAGAAATATAGCATTGCACAACGAGAAAGTTAAGTACAATCGATATGTAGTGAACATTATAATTAATTGTGTAAGTATTTGTGGAGCTTTTGAACTTGCTTTCTCAAGAAAGATAAATTTGCGACTGCGAAAGATCGTCGCATGGATTTTTTGCTTCAATAAAATCAGGATCAGAATCAGTGAGTTTTAAAAGCCTTTTTTCTTCTTTATATGTACCTTAGCAAAATTACTTTTAATAAAACATACTTAGTGACCTACCTTGTTTACCTACTGTAAAAAGTATTAGTATTCACTAAATTTGCAACCCCCACATTTTTGATGCACGAGCCGCCGCTGTCTGGCAGGAACTTTGAATATGCAAAAGGAGACATACGAGTATAGCGGACTTAATCTTGGTATTTCATTTATTGGCTTACCCATTTATTCATATTACAAATTACTCTGTTACAGTAATGTAATTGTTTAATCAGTTTTTCTTGAGTTGTCAAAATTTTAAATTGATCTTTCTTTGTAATTTACAAAAAATATGAATACTCAGTTAATTTAAAGTTACACATATTTTTATTACTTTTCATACTTATAAAATTCCTTGGCGTTTATTTGTTTTTGGGAAACTTGATTCAAATCCCAATATATTAAAGCTTGGCATAATTTCTTAATTAACTCTTTGTATCTAAAAATAAAATTATAAACATTCTTTTAAACTGTGAGAAAATAAGTTTTTAAATATATTAAATCATATACATAACCATAGTTTCAATTGGCATAACTATACATAAATAATACTTATTATAAAAGAACGATATCTTACATGTCAATTGGGTTTTAAAAAACGTTATCTTGTGAACCTGCTTTGAGATTGAGTATTAGATTCTTGCTAATATCCACTGAGTTAACCGGTAGCAATCTAAATTTAAATATTATTGAATATAGGAACATCAAGTTACGGGATCTGTTCTCTTACTTACTAGTTTTCAATCTCTAAGCGCGAGATTTGATATTATTAAATTTTATTAAATATCTATTTAAATTATCTTCTTATTTATTATTATTTAATTGACCGTGGGAGTATTATAACAATATATATATATATATTGTAGAAATGCAAATTGGTCGTATAATAAATACAAAGCCAAATGATAAAATACAGTGAAGCTGGTATTTAAAATAGGCCCCTCGTTGGTTCGCCTAATTGTAGAAAAGCGAATGGTACTTATAATTGCCCCTAAGTTGGGCTGACAAATTGTAGAAAAGCCTGAATGTAACAGCTCCACGTTGGTTCGTCAAATTGTAGAAAAGCAGAATTACAGTGAAGCTGTAATGTAAAATAGACCTTATGATATTTACAAAATTAAAAGATTAAATATTGAAGCTGATAAGGTAATTTTTACAAAAGTGTATTATAAATATCTATATAAATATGGTTTCAAATATTACATACAGATGGAGTTATTTGACGTGGTATCTGTTACATGTGTATGATTCAAATAATAAATAATCGTTTAAAAACGAAGTATACTTAACCTCAACAGCTTTACATGTGAATAACTTCTTATTGTTTAATTTCTTGTGGGCTCTAATTTATGTTAAATGTCCGGCTTATAAGAACAATGAGACTCTTTTTGTTGTGCATAATAAATACACTTATAATGTAGGTTCGGTGACTCAATAAGAATACGTACAAATGGAGTGGTGAATACAATAACATGTGATGGTATATTTTAAATGCAATATCAACAAAATGTAACGATTGAGTTAAAGAATAATATAAATGGTTTTATTGATGTATAGATTAGCAAGTAAGTGATTCATATAAAAATAGTATTAATATTAAAATGAATCAAGTCACGTGAAAATATAAACATAGAATAAATTCTAGGTTAAGCAAAGATAATTCAAGAAAGTGAATTAAATTTAACTAATATACATAAATGCTTCTTTTAAATAAACAACTATAAACAGAGGAACTGTATTCTTCCAGTTTTTAATCAAATAATCCTAATTCTAAATGTACCTATAAGGTATATCTTTTTTAAAAAACTTTGATAGTGGTTTTACTTTATGAATTGAACTAATTCAAAATATTCAAAATTTATAGGAGATTTAAGTAATACTTAAGTTTGAAATAGACGGGAATGGGTTAGTCTGGAGTCTTCTTGTGGTTGCAAAAATGCAGGATACAGGTTTAGGCGGGTAATCTGATGGCGTCACCGCTTAGCTTCGGTCTAGCTGGATGTTATTCCCGGTGAAATGAAATTTTCGTTTTATGTGGAACTGGTTGATGTATGGATACGCAAAATGCGTCAAAAAGGTGCTGGATAAACAGGTGATATTTGTATATGTTCGTTGTATAGTTTTTCTATTTTAATTAATGGTTTTTCTTCTTATTTCCAGAGTGGCACTTAATAAAACGTTGATGTGTTTTCGGAATTTTTACAACATATGACGCTAACTCTCGTATGTTTTTAATGCTCGCTTCTTATTCGTCTAATTTGTATGTATTAATATAATCTCGCTAATAATTTTAGTGAAAATGACAATTTAATTACTCTAACCATATAGATACTTTACAAAAATTATATATATTGTTCTTGTAAATAAATAATTATCATATGTACATAAAAATCTCATTTCTATGCTGATTTATAGTCGAGATATTTCCCGCGGTTTTTAGTTTGGAAATGTACAGCTTTCTCTGTCTAAAGAATATGTATCATTTATTATTGATCAATTAAGTTGAAATGTCTTCGGTAATACATGATATTGAAATAAAATGACTAAGGCAAATGAAAAGATAAAAATAATTAAATATGAGAATTAATTTTGAACAATTAAAAACGCGAAACCATCTTTATTGATAAGACAGATGAAGAATTCAGTTCCAAAAATTTCTTATTTTCTAATATTTACATACTAGCGAAAATGATCTGTATCTTACAAAACTAGGGCATTCTTATGCGTAAGTTTGCCCTACTACATAATATATATATATATATATATATATATATATATATATATATATATATAATATCTTCGTGACCTTGGTATGATAAGGTAAACTTAATAAGTCGGCGATTAAAGGTCTGGTTCATTACTTCAAAGTTTATATATTAAAAACAACCCTACATGTTTCGGCAATATGCCTTTGTCAAGGGAATACAAAATATAAATGTCAAATAATTAAGTTGCTATGGTTTAAATTATAAGATAATTATTTCGTGACTTTTGTATGTTATGGTAGATTCAATTAGTTGGCGATTTAAGGTCTGGTTTTACTTAAAAATGTATATATTTAAAACAATCTTACATGTTTCGGCAAATGATGCCTTTCTCAAAGAATTTAAAATATAAATGACAATATATTAATGTCATATTTATATATATTGTAGTTGTCATAACAACTACAAATGTATAGGTATGTATATTTGCTATAGAGTTTAAAAGAGTTCGATATATTAACATGACTGTACAATATTGTAATATAATTTATGTAATTATTGAAAATTAAATAAACATACTCCTAAAAATAATTTTTAAAAGGCATAAAATTAATTTGAAAGATTTATCGTGAAATTTTTTTGTTCTAGTACACATTGTTCATTCTAGATAGACGGTATTTTAAAATAATAAAAATGTCAAAGTTATCATTGTACCATTTTGAATAAATTTAGGTACTTTCAACTTACATAAAATAAACTAAACAAAAACCATCAATTATTGAAAGTTAAATTGTTTAACTGTTAAATTGCACTGAAGAAAGTTTTACTCAAAAAAAAAAAACGATAATCGAAAATGGTGTTTTTGTCCAATAGAATATTCTAATATTTTGTACTTGAATAATAATCACAAAGCAAATATAAATTTGAAATATAATTTTTTCAGAAGATCGATTTAGTTTCACAGAACTATTGTAAAATTTTTCGTAGTTTCGGTAATATATTTCATTAATAAAGAATGATATTTACATACATACATTGCCATTAGAATGATTACTTTTACTGTTATATAATACACATGTAATAATGTTTTAAAGTAGATTACACAGGTCTACAGTGATTTTGATGTTTGAAAGCTGTTTGCTAATTTGTATATGTTTGGGGGCCCTTATTCCAAAAAACGCCATATTTTTGCTCTATCACGTAATTTTTTTTTATAGCGCTCTATATCTTAAAAATGTTAATTTATTAATATACATACCTATGACAAGAATATGTTTGTTCCATGTTAGGCATGATTTTTAAATGAATTGATTTTTATGAAATTAAATGTGATTTGGCAACACTGGTTAATATTAGATTTCTCAGCAAAGCAATAGAGTCGGCGCAGAAGCGTCAATATAACGTTGAAACCTGCTTATGTGCAGTTTGGTTATGTTAGTCGTCGTGCTACTGTGTCCGCGCGCTTGTTGTCTTCGTTGCTGCGTATTTTAAGTGTTCTAGAACGTATAAATATGAAAAGAAGACATTGTGCGAACAATCCGAATAACTTTTGTTATATCTGTGGTAGTTATGTCGTAGTAAACCAGAGGCAAACTATAACTCCGTTTGTGAAAAATGTATGTAAAAAGGTAGGAAGAAATGTTTAAGCTTTGGTGCTCCTATGGTATGGCGAGAGCCTAGAAATCACAGTGATGATTGTTATTTTTGTTGGTGTAATGTTCAAGGATTCAACAGAAAAAATAAGAAACAAATTGTGTATCCCACTCTTGACTCTGCTATTCGACCAGTTCCTCATGGACCAGATGTACCGATACCTACCTCCCCAAAAGCACTAGAAAACGTCATATCGTCAGAATCAGAGGATTCTAATTGCGACCTAGATAACTCAGATTTCACACCAGATTTCAGAGAGCCCGAAGTGTTTAACCAGAGCGAACTAAATGATTTAATTAGAGATGTGCACCTTCCAAAGGATGCATCCTAATTGTTAGCCTCCCGACTTCGTGAGAAACATTTACTGGCACCTGGCGTCACATCAAGCTTTTACCGGGATCGCGAAAAAGAGTTATGTCAATATTTTACTCAAGACGGGACCGCTAGTGTATTGCAACAATATTTCTGACTTAATTTCAAAATTAGGAAATGTGCCGTATGTAAAAGAAGAAGTGCTGTGCATGCTACTAGGACAACAAGGAGGTTATACAAAATTTCCATACTTTATTTGTGAGTGGGATGGTCGAGCAAGGGATAGACATTGGACTCAAATGGAATGGCCCTCTAGAACAAGCCTTACACCTGGTAGCAAAAATGTATTAAGACATAGCTTGGTTGACCCCAAAAAAGTTTACTGCCTCCTCTCCATATCAAACTTGGATTGATGAAGCAGTTTGTTAAAGCCCTAGACAAAAATGGACAGTGTTTTAAATATTTGTGCGAGACATTTCCAGCCTTATCCGATGCCAAGTTAAAAGAAGGTATTTTTGTTGGGCCGTAGATAAGAACATTATGCAAAGACAAGGATTTTCAAAACACAATGACCAATGTCGAGGAAAACGCCTGGGTTTCATTTAAAGAAGTAATTGATAAGTTTCTTGGGAACTCTAAGGACGAAAACTACGAAAATATTGTTCAAAATATGTTACAACACTTTCATCGTCTAGGTTGTAATATGAGTTTGAAAGTGCATTTCCTGTTTTCACACTTGAACTATTTTCCTGAAAATATTGGAGCAGTTAGCGAAGAACAGGGAGAGAGGTTTCACCAAGACATTACGGAAATGGAACGGCGATACCAAGGCAGATGGAGCATAACGATGATGGCGGACTACTGCTGGATGTTAAAACGGTATATGCCCTTAAAAACATACAACCGAATGTCCGGACAACGCAACTTTCTGGCAAAAAGACAAAGATTTCACTTAATATAGACTGAGTAAAGTATTTTTTTCCATTTTTTTAACCTTTTTACTCAATAAACAAATAAATTTTTTTTAGAAATATCGTTTTTTTCATTTAATATTTGCAAAAAAACCTTACGTGATACAAATAAATGCATAGAATTTTTGAAATCAGCCTACCAAAATTATATAAAATCAGTTTTCAAAATAAAAACATCTGTCAAAAAGTTTAATTTTGTAGACCTGTGTTATTGAAGGATTTAGTTAATCAAATGAGGGATTTTTAAATATTATTTGAGTAAAGTATATCATTGTTGTTTGAAGGCTAAAATAATTTTCTGGTAGAATATTCCAGGTCCAAAACTAAATAAAATGCAAAATACAACCTAATTGCACATGAAAAGTCTTGGTCTTCTAAAAGTTTAGCCTTTTTCATATACATACTTGACATTTTAATGAATTAATTATTTGAAAAACAGAGAAAAATTAACATAGAATATCAACTAGATATAGGTAACCCACAATAAAATATTTTTACACTTTCGATAATATAAAAAAGAAATAAGGTTAATACCTTGTCTTTTCGTAAAATCTAATTACACTTCTATTTTTATAAGGCAGGTATATTATATTTTTAAAACACATGATTATCTATCTACCAGCTATTTTTTTTTATTCAAATATAAATTTGCACGAAGCAAGATATTCTTTATTTTGGACCTAATAGAAAACAACAACCATTTTCTTACTCACAAGGATTAGATTAACAGCTGTCTTATTTAATAGATGTGTTCATATATAGAAACTTTTATAAACAATTATTTAAAATTGTTCTCTGTATCATTATACCTCAAAGCAATTAAGACAACCGAAATTATTTATGCAAGTCATACTAAAAAATCCAATAATACAAATTTTTATAACCAACAAATTTATTATCTCTTCGGCTTTGTTAATCTGAAATAAGTTACAATTTTTCTTGAAATAATAATAGTCATTTTTAAAATATTTTTGCAAAAACTACGAAATGTATTTTTGAGAGCGGGCGAATTAAATAATTGCCATTATATATGCGTCGACAAAATTTATTAACGTCGTTCTCTTGGTAAACAACAATCCATGTCACGATGTCATCATATTAATACGAAGGTTGTCTTTTATATTTTGCATATAGAGCTGGAATAAAACAGTAGATAGATTTTAAAGACTTTCATGTTTTTCGAAGTATTCTCCACGATGATTTATGCACTTTTGCATGCGCTCGAACCAACTCTGAAAGGTCGTGGCTGTACGGATGGTCTAACAATCAACGTTTTGTTGCGTTGAAAATTCAATTGTCTTGCAAGCTGTACGAACTCGCATTGTCTTGGTGGAGGACGATTCGTCGTTGTGGGTTGGTTTCTCGGCGATGACTTGCGATAACCAAATGGTTGTATAACGATCGGCGGTAATAATTCTTTGATCTTGAAGGGAAATTGTTGCTACTTAACTTGCTTTCGAGACAAATGTCGCCACCATCTTTGGAGACACTTCGAGAACGGGTGACTTTTGTTGTTCTTCACCTTGGAATATCCAAACAGACAACTGGTGTTCATTTTCTGGGTCATAGGAGTAAATCTAAGATTCATCACCACTCACGATGTTGTACACGTTTTTAGAATTTCCTGCGTTACAGCGTTATAGAGTTTTTTTGACACCAATTCGCCCTAGCTTTTTTCTGTTCTTCGGTCAACATATGCGGTATCCAACGGGAAACTAATTTTTGTACACATTATTCTTCATGCAAAATTTTTTGAATTGAGGTCTTTTAAATTCCCAATTATGCCTCAATTTCGCGATATGTCATCGATCTTCGTTGATGAGCTTGCGCACTGCATTGACGTTTTCCTAATTGACCGTTTTTGGTGCACCTGCTCTCGAATCGTCGCTAAAACTAATCCATCCACGTTTGAATTCCCCATACCAACGACAAATTGTAGACTGATGTGGTGCTTTGTTATCGAAAACAAAAACCAACTCGGCGAGGCATTTCTGTTGAAGTAATTGTCTTCGAAGATTATAAAAAATTATTGCGTGGAAATTTTCACGGTTTAATTCCACTTTTCGACAAACTTGTCAACTATTACAGTTCGTTGTAGCAACAACACTACACGTATCGCACTGAAACTTTGGATTTAGGCTAATATAGTTATCCTAAATCCAAAGTTTCAATGCGATTTAGGCTAACTAATATAGTTAGCCTAAATCCAAAGTTTCATTACGATACGTGTAGTGTTGTTGTTACAACGAACTGTAAAATTTGACAAGTTAGTCGAAAAGTGGAATTAAACCGTGAAAAAATATGGTGCTTAATTTTTAGTACTGACATTTTATTAATGGCGCCTTCTATGTTCCAGTATGTAAAACATAAAAGACATTTCTCGTATTCACAATGCCGTTGTTGAAAACATTGTATCCATCCCTACTCATAAATTAAGCGATTCATGGTTCATAATTAATAATGTACATTTCTCATTTTCATCAATAATTGCTTTAGCATTTTTTTTAAATCTTTGATTAGTTGGTGGTATTGATTAATGCAGGTAGCGGCAGGTACACTTTCATGATCCCGATGTAAGTCAGACCTGTTTCAGGGACTAGCGACCCTGCCCATGCGAGCTCCTGTGTTTGCTCTTCACCTCCTTTTGCAGAAGAGAAACAGGTCCTTACCCTAAATCCCACCAATCCAACATACTAACCTCCCTACACATCCAACCCCCACCCTCGCCAACACGCTCGACAAGCGTGGCGTTGTAAAGCCAAAACCTCTCAACAAACCAACCATGAAGATGTCGATTTACCAAACACAAATACCCCAGGTGAGTAGAGTCTATGATTCAGAATCTCACACTGTGAATGCAGTCAGCCCCAAGGATTCTGGGGGGGGGGCAATAATTCGACTCTCAAAGAACAAAAGAAAGATACAGAACCCATCCATATTGCTACATATAATGCGAGAACGCTGAGAACTCAGGACAAACTAGATGAACTAGAAGAAGAGCTGTCCCACATAAAATGGGACATTATTGGTATATGTGAGACTCGCCTTCCGGGAGAGAAATGCACCACACTTAAGTCTGGTCACGCTCTATTCCAAAGCAACACAAACGATAAAGACTACATTGGAGGCATAGCACTCATGATAAATAAAAAATTCAGATATACCGTCACAAGATACCAGGTGATATCAAACCGTATAATATATATCGTTATCCCTGTAAATAAAAGATACAACCTACAAATTATCCATGCCTATGCACCGACAAGTACGGCTGACGACGAACATATTGAGAACTTCTATGATGACCTCACCACAGCGAAACAACGTGAGAACGCACACTTCCTGATAATTACTGGGGATTTTAATGCTGTGATCGGAAAGAGAATACAGGGAGACACGGGATATGTCGGGCACTTTGGGTTGGGCGACAGAAACAATAGAGGAGAGACCCTCATGAAGTACCTAAACAAAGAAAACTTATACTGCCTAAACACTTTCTTTAAAAAGCCGAAAAAACGTAAGTGTACATGGCAAAGCCCAGACAAAAAGACAAAAAACGAAATCGGCTATATATTTTCAAACAACAAGAAGATATGTAAAGACGTGTCTGTCCTAAACAAATTTTATACTGGAAGCGACCACAGGATCGTCAGAGCAAGCATTAACATAAACACGACTGCAGAACGAAATAAACTCTTCAAAAAACAACGTTACCCAACTGGAGATGTTCTAAAACTAAATAGGGAACAATATCAAAATGATCTAGAACAGAGACTACCACCGGCGGATACTTTGCAGAGACTAAATACGGACCAACTTACAGACACAATCATTCATGCCATAAAGACATCGACTAAAAAAGTATGTTCGCACATGAGAAGACCACAGGTTTCGAAATTCAGCGCTGATACTCTGAGACTGATGGATGAAAGAAGAAATAGGGTGGATAGAACATTAGACAGTTTCAAGGAACTCAACAAAAGGGTTAAGAAAGAAATTCGAAAGGATATAAGAAACCAAAATACAAAACTCATAGAAGAAACCATTAGGGATGGTTGTAAAATGAAAATACTACGTTCAAAGCTCACGAGGGGGAAAACAAAAATGACAAAAATAAAAAACGAAAATAATGTGCTAGTACAAGACAAAAAAGATATCATAAACGCCCTAGAGAAATTCTACACGAGGCTTTAATCATCTGACTCACCACGCCCACAAACACGTACGCTCGTCTTGAATACAGGATCCGAAGAAATGCCGGAAATTACAACAGATGAAGTAGATACAACTTTAAGACAAATGAAAATAAATAAATGTCCAGGCGAGGATCAAATAACAACAGAACTATAAAAGCAGCAATAACAATACTGCTCAACAAGTCCCTACATGATGGAAAAATCCCAAAGAAGTGGTGTACTTCTGAAATTATACTGATGTTTAAGAAAGGCGACAATACAAATATCGAAAACTATCGCCCAATATCTCTTCTATCGCACCTATATAAGCTATTCACTAAAATCTTAACAAGTCGTCTATCAAGAAAACTGGACTTTTATCAACCAGTGGAACAGGCCGGCTTTAGGAGGGGTTACAGACGATAGACCATATCCATACAATACGTACTCTGGTAGAGAAATGTACGGAATACAATGTACCAATGCACCTGGCCTTCATTGACTTTCAGAAAGTGTTTGACACCATCGATATTACGGCAATATTAAACTCACGAGAAAACGCACGAACAGACTCTAGATATATACAAATAATCCGAAACATCTATGAGGAAGCATCAATACATATTAAAATTGATGAAACCACGAAAACAGACAAAATATTCATGTTGGCCCTGGAAGATGTTTTTAAACGGCTAGATTGGCACAACAAAGGTATCAACGTTAATGGTTCTAGACTAAACCACCTTAGGTTTGCTGATGATATAGTCTTGATAGCAGACAGCATTGAAGAACTAAATGAAATGCTACAACAATTGGGCCGAACATCTGCAGACATAGGTCTAAAAATGAATTACAGCAAGACGAAAATACTAAGCCCTGATGATGCCAACATATACATAAACAATAACCACATTGAATGCGTAGAGGAATATATATATATCTGGGTGACGTTATTAAGCTTGGAAAAGAAAATCAGCATGCAGAAATCACTAGACGAATCAGGCTCGCCTGGATAGCTTTCGGCAAGTTGGGACACGTACTTAGAAATAAGGAAATTCCAATAAACCTAAAAACTTAAGTATACAACACATGTGTTCTGCCACTCCAAACCTACGGACTTGAAACTATAAGCCTGACCAAGGCTTCCGCCAATAAACTCAGAACATCACAAAGATCCATGGAAAGGAGCATGCTTGGTATTTCACTAAGAGATAGGATCAGGTGCGAAGATATCAGAAAAAGAACGAAGATAAGAGACGTTATATGGGAAATAGCAAAAATGAAATGGGCGTGGGCCGGACACATAGCTAGACAAACCGAGGATAGATGGCCACACAAAATCACGGAATGGAGACCAAGACAAACAAAAAGAGGTGTGGGACGCCCTGCAAAGAGATGGGTGGATGATATCAGAAGCGTAGCGGGAAGGCGATGGGTCCATACTGCACAAGATAGAGACGAGTGGAAAAGATTGAGAGAGACCTACGTCCAGGAGTGGACGGATACAGGTTGAGAAAGAGAAGAAAGAAGATTGATTAATGAAGTCTAACACATACTTTCCTCAATCAAGAAAATCGTGCATTTTAATTTAGATAATCCCTTTCTTCCATAGTAATTGTGTTGTTTGTATCCGCTCTATTAAAATTGATATCATTCTTTATATATTTATTTGAATACATTTAATTATACTATATACTTAGTTAAAATTAGTCTTTTGATATAAATATTTGAAAATATTTGAAGTCGGATATTTAACATTTAAATTATTAGCGACACCTGATATTGCGAGGTCCGTTTCAACAGTCAAATATTCTAAAGTGTTATATTGGATTTTATATTTTATCTTTTTAATTAATGTCAGTTAAATGTTGAAACCTTTTAAAAATTATAGGATTTTAAATTAAGTCTACTTAATTTTCGGCATAGAATTAGATATACGTATATTATGAAACGAAACCATATTCGTATTATCGTATTTGATGAAGAAATAGTTACAATGTCGATTAATAGAAATAGAGATTAAATATTGTTACAAATTGAATTCCCGAAGGCTTAAAAATACTATTTGTATTTTCAAAAATAGGAAAGCGGAAATAAAATTCATTTAGACGACTTGAAGTGAAAAATTTTCATTTTGTAATACACTTTCTACCTTTTAGGTAAGCACTATTTACTCTAATATTAGAATAGCTAGTGTATACAATATATATGGTCATTCAATACTAACATGAAAACCTTTGCAAAGTTGAAAATAATACATATCAAAGATAGGACATACACCGGCTGTATTTTTAACTAGATTCTTTCAAATATCTCGCAAAATAAGTAGTTCACGAAAAAATGTCCAGATTTAAAATTTACTAATTCCATGGAGGAAATATATTAGTTCTAGAATTAATCGCTTTTTCTCCCTCCATGTAGGTGAGGCGGGGGTAACTTTGAAATAGTAATCTATATATTTTATTACAAATTCGAATTCCACTGAGTCCCAACGTAGACAATATTTTTCAATTAAAAATTTCGTATGATTTGCTTTGTAATTTGTAGGCAGCAATGTTTACATACAGTGCTTCTCAAAAGTCCCTCCCCCCTCTTATCTTTGGAACGATTATACATTCACAAGTGAAATTTGCAAACTGAATATTATAGGTTATAAACTTCCCTACTAGTGATGATAGATGACGAAATCGTCATAGATGACGTCACAAGGCCATTGTGACCAATAATTTTAAATGGAACGCTACGGCAAGCGACACCTCTTTTAAAAGGTATTGAAAAAACCTATTCAATGATACTAATTTTGTTTGTGTTTGAGGCAGTTTTAATGGCTCATTAGTAAACATGAAAATTTAAATTCCATTCAGTATGATATTAAATACAGATTTAAGAAATAGTATGTACTTAAAGAAATTGCTCGAAGTGACCTCCATTTACTTCCTGACAGTAAAATATCCTATTTTTAAACTCTTCTCGTACTTCTTCAAATGTGTCCGCGGAAACAGCCTCACATTCTGCAACAATACGTTGTTTTAAAACGTCAATATAGTCAAGTTAATACTAAAATTCCAAATTCAAGCTCCGCCTCTGGATAGTTGTCAAATAATCTGACGTTTTTGTTAGTCTCCGAAATTCGACGTTTTTGTAATTGTCCAAGTTTTTGTACATTTAATAATTTGTGTATTGTTGATCGAACGTCTCACTGTTATAACAGCTTTTGGTACTTTTAATATTTTTGTACATTTTAATAATTTGTTAAACTGTTGTGAGCCGAAAGTTTAAGTGCTTCAAGAAGCGAAATGGTACGTGTAGCAGCGGTCCAAATTCTTGGTGAAACTAGACAAAATATTCATGCAGCAGAACGCATTTTTAATGAGAGGTTTCCCGATCGCCCCATTTCGAGGACTTATTTAAAGGAGCTTCTTCGTAAGTTTGAAACAACGGGTAGTATTAATGATGCGAAACGATCTGGCAGACCACAAATTTCTGATGAGAAATAAATTGATATACTGGCAGAAGTAAGAGTTAATCCTACTTCTTCAACAACTCAAGTTGCATCTACCTGTGAAGTCAGTCGAAGTACAGTACACAGGGTGTTGAAAAAATACAAATTTCATCCATACAAATTAAAAATGGTTCATCAACTCTCAGACGACGATCCAGACCGAAGACTAGAATTTTGTGAAAATATGGAAACTAAAATTAACCAACAGCCAGACTACGTCAAAACAATTTGTTTTAGTGACGAAAGTACTTTCTATCTAAATGGAAATGTAAATACACAGAATGTGAGGTATTGGAGTGACGCAAATCCTCACCTGTTTCGTGAAACACATACCCAATTTCCCCAGAAGGTGAATATTTGGGTAGGTATCCTGGGAAACCACATCGTTGGGCCTATTTTTTTAAATACTAATTTAACTGGTGAAGTTTATCTGGAGATGTTGCAAAACGCAATAGAACCGTTAATCCTTGAAATTTTGGAAGACAATCCAGATGAATTCGGCAATTTGGAAATAACATTCCAACAGGATGGTGCTCCTCCACACTATTACGGTGCAGTAAGACAGTATTTGCATGAGGAGTATCCTGGTAGATCGATTGGACGACGAGGTTCAACGGAATGGCCACCTCGATCACCGGACCTCACACCTTTGGGTTTTTTTTCTGTGGGGGTACCTTAAATCGAAGGTTTACGCCACTGAACTTGACAATATTGACGTTTTAAAACAACGTATTGTTGCAGAATGTGAGGCTGTTTCCGCAGACACATTTGAAGAAGTATGAGAAGAGTTTAAAAATAGGATATTTTACTGTCAGGAAGTAAATGAAGGTCACTTCGAGCAATTTCTGTAAGTACATACTATTTCTTAAATCTGTATTTAATATCATACTGGGGGGGAGGGGACTTTTGAGAAGCACTGTGTAATAAAATCACGTATGCATATATGTACGATTGCGGCCCTTGAAAACTTAGACACTCGATTTTGACGTGAATGTCAAAAATTTTTAAATATGTGTTAATCAAATTTTCGTCAGTCGTTTTGATGACAATGTCACATTTGACAAATTCATAATCAATTTATTTTTTAAAATGCCTCAATTATCAACATTACAACAATTACAAACATCTGTAATCAAAACTAGATTGAGAGACGGAATGAGCATAAAACTATATCAGAAGAAATAAATACATATAGACAAAAACACCGTATTGTTAGCAAAACGTAAGTTCGAAGAAACTGGGTTCATTCGAAGGAAACAAGGCGGGGGAAGCCAAAAAATATCAAATCATATTGAAAATATCCAATTGATGAATTTTCAAAGAGAAAATCTTTTTGTAACTGCAAATAAAAAATTGCCACAAATTTCAGAGGTTCTCAGAAATACCAAAATCTGCTATCAAAACTAATTACTAATTTAAAAGTAAGCTTTTGTATTCCGATATTTGAAATGATATTTATGAAATTTAGTTTAGTCTTTAGTTTTATTAATTGTTTTTTTTTAATTTACTATTTTTGCAATACATTTTGCATTCTATGCCAATAATGGGTTTGAGTAGCGTTTAAAAAAAGTTTACACCGCATAAAATGTTTTTGTGTTTATGTATCTGGGTCTTCAAGGGCCGCAACTTCTTATATATATATACTGTTTTAAAGTTGTCTTGTAGCAATTGTCTCGACAGAATGACAACTCCTTCAACATTACGGTGAACAATGCATTTTTATCTGCGAGCACACTGATCGAATTGCTATGCGTGATTACAATAGCTGGAAATTATCAATCCTCATGTGCATATGCAGCATGTTCGCAAAATGGGAAACCATCTACTCTGTTTGTTTATGCACCAGATGGAATAACGAAGAATATTATGTATGCAAAGGCATTGGAGTTATAGATTCATTATAATAAAATATCATTATACAAAAAGGTTTTGTTTAAGTATGACAATACGTTAAGCACGTATAAAGCGTTTGTACAATATGAAACAAACATGTAAATAATTTACATATCTGTAACTATGCACATGGACAATACACCTCGTATTTTCAGCATTTACTTCTGCTTAATACATATGTTTCTGCCATCTAGGCGTCCTCAGTTAAGCTAGTGAAGCAATGTATACAAATTAATACAAACCTGTTATAAACAACTGGTGTGTATCTGTATTTAAATTTACTGAAATAGCCCGCATAGATCAAGCAAGTTCCGTCCTATAAGAAGACAACTATTTAATAATTGACATCTTACGGGCGAAAGAGACTTTGTCTGGAGGGCTACCTATCGTTCGAACAGCTAAGCTGCTACGGGAAACGATAAAATACGTATGTAGATGTAGTCCATTAACAACCAGCCAGATGGCGGTAAATATACAAAAAGGTTTTGTTTAAGTATGACAATACGTTAAGCACGTATAAAGCGTTTGTACAATATGAAACAAACATGTAAATAATATACATATCTGTAACTATGCACATGGACAATACACCTCGTATTTTCAGCATTTACTTCTGCTTAATACATATGTTTCTGCCATCTACGCGTCCTCAGTTAAGCTAGCGAAGCAATGTATACAAATTAATACAAACCTGTTATAAACAACTGGTGTGTATCTGTATTTAAATTTACTGAAATAGCCCGCATAGATCAAGCAAGTTCCGTCCTATAAGAAGACAACTATTTAATAATTGACATCTTACGGGCGAAAGAGACTTTGTCTGGAGGGCTACCTATCGTTCGAACAGGCAGGTATTAAGCAGAAGTAAATGCTGAAAATACGAGGTGTATTGTCCATGTGCATAGTTACAGATATGTAAATTATTTACATGTTTGTTTCATATTGTAAAATATCATTGACTCGTTGTTTAGCTAGAGACTAAGGAAAAATTTTATATCGGTTATCGGCAGTTAACACAAAGAAAGATTTAATTTTTCTATAGAATGTGTCCGAGCAACGTCGGGCTGCGGGCAGCTAGTAGTCAATAAATGATAATAGTAAGGCCTACACATAAGGTCAAAGTTGAGTAAATACATGACAACTCAGATCGACGAGATCAACACGGCGTTGCATAGTTTTGGCCGGCCAATGGGTAGACTGAGAGGTGTCTAACACGCTACTCAGCGCCGTATGCCCTATTTTTCAAAACTTGTGCGTAGTTTTGTCAATACCGCCATTATAGAATCGTTGGTTAATTTTTTTAATTAAATTTTACCAGAAAACGGCTTTTCTTTCGAAATTTTACTATTCATAATTTTTGTCTTATTTTTAATTATAGAACATTTATCCAAGGGTTGGGGAGTTAATATCGAACCAGCCTGTATACCCCTATGTTCATCAACGATACTTCAAAAAAGTTTAAACTTGTTGACCAGTGTATTTTACGGCTATTTAGCCTAATGCAAAATAATTTTATAAAAGCGAATTCCCAAATTACATACAATTTCTGAACAAAAGCGGTCTTCTTACTCTTCACACGTCACAACGCCATATTCCCCAAATAAATCACGTCTATTATTTATTAACGTACTTCGAAAATCTCCAGAGATTTTTTCGTTTCTAGCCGTAGCAGCAGCTCCCGAAAATGTAAATACGCGTTTCGTGTATGTAAGTAAATTATTTCTTATTCAGTGAATTCAGAATATGCTGCCCTTCGTAATTTGTTTACGGGTTAGGAACCAACTTGTCTTGTGTCTCTGCGTACATGTATGTGCATACGGATGCGTGTGTGTACGCTCCTCCGAAATTTATGTACCGTCATTTAGGTTGAGCTGCCCAAAATGACACGTGATTTATACTACTTTTACATATTTAATGTGAACATGTTACACATTTTTGACTCTGGCGATGCGCGTCGGATAAGAAACTTTTCTCTGAAAAGATCCGTCAAGTGGGAATTTTTTTCATATCAACATCGTTCTTCTCCTCATCATTTTACTTTTTGTAACATCATTGTATCAGTTTCGGGCACTGCTACGTTTCTGTTACGTATCGAAGATACCGTAACGAGAACTCAGAAATTGTGAGAAATACAGGTCATACACATGAGTTTGTTTGCGAGACAGCCTGCAAGAATTCACATGGGCCTATTTCGTTTATTGCCTGTAATTGCATATAATTTTCATTTTCTAAATAAAAATTTGTTGAGGTAATTAGCAATTAAAAGAATTATATATCTTTAGGTGTGGCTAAAAGGAACATGTAATTCAGTCGGAAAGTTAAAAATTTAGATATACGAGGGCAGTTTGAAATTATCTTGGTTTGATAGTGAAAATGACAATTTGTGTTTTTAAAACTATTTATTTTTCAACATAATCTCCTGCAATATTAATACAACGCCATTGTAAAGGTACTTGGGATAGGAACAAATTCTAACGTGGAAACGAAAATTTCGAATATGTCGTCTCATGCAAAATTTCACTTTCCGGTGTATCGTCTATGAGTAACCGTATTATTTATCATGAGTTCGATTTCTAAGATGCGTACCAAGCAACGATCCGCGATAGCCTTTCTAAACGCTGGAAGGCTGCGCGTTCATAGAAATTTACAGGCGTTAGGAAGCTGTTTATAGCAACGATTGTATGGATATGGAGAATCTTCGTCACTGCGTTCGATCTGCAAAATTCTGTCGTTGAAGGAAATGATGTTACGTTTGATTATTCCAATTACCTCTGCATGAAGATAAAATGCGTGGGAAGCTTATGTTGGATATATCGTGAGCACAGGTGTCCGAATACGTCATCTCTACCTCCTTTTCCGATCTTGTATTGCACACAGGGGAAAGGCGTCCTTTTATTCACTTATGTTCGTATCTCGTACACGCAAGTAATGCGACAAGTTAGAGTTACCGTATTAGGTATTTTGTGAATTATTTTGTGAGAATTTTTGAGGAAAAACCTATTAGGCGGACATTAAGCCCGAACTGTCTAGTTATTTTAACGCTGTTTATCGGATTTGAACACTCTTGTCGGGGATATATATATATATATATATATATATATATATATATATATATATATATTGTGCCCTACAAACATCTAGAGTGATCTTCTTCCTCTTCTTATCTTCTCTTCTACCGTAGTCGTGGTTGGTGGCCATTGAATTTCGCGACCGCAGAAAGATATGGAACCACTCGAGGAGGTTCAATTAAACAACGTGGATCGAAAGTCATCTGGAACCACGTC
Organism: Melolontha melolontha; assembly: GCA_935421215.2. Classification (NCBI taxonomy): domain Eukaryota; kingdom Metazoa; phylum Arthropoda; class Insecta; order Coleoptera; family Scarabaeidae; genus Melolontha; species Melolontha melolontha. Next base: position 40,670,518 of record OW285243.1, read on the forward strand.
CTGAGGGAAGCGTCACTATTACATTTGGCTTGGTATCGGCCTACGACGACATCAGCGAAGGATTTGGTTTTGATTTATAACCTTGCTTATTCCTAATAATACATGCAGTATTTAATAATACATTTATTCGTTGGAAATTTAATAATACTTACAATTATTTAATAATACGTTGAATCAATTAAATCATTTGAGCGATTAATAATTTATTATTGTTTGCACCATTTTACATTAATTATTTTATATTGAATGTTGGCGTTGATGTCTTTTATTTAATATCGCATTTTATTTAGTACTAAATTTCGTAAGCTTGTATCTTGCTTGTGGGCGCATGCTCGAGATCTCTAGTATACTCTTATATATATATTTCTTTATTATTATATATAATATGGTTTTTCTTTTCTTATTCCTTTAGCTTCATAGGATTTATTATTTATTTATTTTCATACATTATTGCATGTACACCCCCCGCGTAACATATATTTATTTATACAAGCAGCCTTTAAATCGTGGTGGCGTCCTTTTTAAACATAGATCAGTTACGTTAATAATATTCCGTCAAGGAACCAACACCATCTTTACTGAGCTGAGTCCGTGGTACTAGTCGGCTGACATGTATGTTCAACATTCAACTTGCCCACGAAAGGTAAGTCCTAGGAGGGCTATTAGATTTAAGATATTTAATAATAAGAATAAGTAAGCTAAACAATGCAATCCTATAGTATTTACAATTAAATGGTTTTCCAAAATTTTCAACTAAAAATGATCTTCCGCGATCCGTCAATAATAACTTGTATGCCGAAAAGCTTCGCTCAACGTCAACTTATGTAATTGGCACATACTTATATTTGAAGATAATTGATGGACTCATCTCACTAGTTTCATCGTAGTTTCCTTGCAATACACTGGATATTCTACTAAGCTGATTTAATTCTTCATTTTTCTTATGAATTAATTTTTAACTGCTATCCTATGGTGCCTCTCGCATTCTAAATTTGATTCTTGAAACTTTGAATTAATTCTATCGATTCACTGAGTTCAACATCTTGAGTTTTACGTTTTCGTAGCGGTTTACTAATAAAATTATAGTTTACTTTGACAAAAGCTAACTCGTAGAGCATTTGCGGTTTATTTAGTATATCTTTGCATTCTCCAATTTCTGTCGAGTCGTTTTAAAAAGAGAGAGTGAATGCCCTTATGTGTTTAAAGTTTTCTGCGTAAAATATAGTGGCATCAAGCCACGCGCCCATTCTTGTTATTATGGGTTGTGGTGGCAGTGCCAGACCAGGCAATTTAACTTTGTAAGATTGAACCCTCAGCCATGCTTTAATCAATACTTTTTTTGTCAAATTTATCAATGAATTAATATCTGGAAATGTGTAAAATATTTCTTTCGCGATTCTGTTAACAGCATCGGCCAAACATGTTACTGTCTCAGATTAGGGTGAAAATTTTCAAATTCTGTGCTGACTTCATCACATATGGCGCAGCATCCCATAACATCTGTAATACCTTGTCACCTGGAACGGCATTTGGCATATAAAACCTCGTTAAACTATCGTTTATAAATCTCGTTATAGTTAAGTTATTTGTTTTCTTCAATTCTTCTGTACCAATTTAAAAGAATTGGCCGGTGCAATTTCCATTTAAAATGCCAATCAATAAGTTGGCAATATAGCATCCGCAACAGTCTGTTGTCTCATCGACTATGAAATAAATATAATTTTCACGTATTGTTTCCTAAATTTTCTCGAACAATAGATTAATATACTTTTTCCTTGTAATTGAGCGACTAGGATCTGACAGTTTCGTATACTTCTCTAGAAAATTTTTGAGGGTTGAATTATCCAACTTTGAAAGTGGAATGTTTGCATTTAAGAAGGCGTCACTTAAGTCATAATGGGAACTATTCTGTTCTATATCTTTACTTGTTGAAGTAAACGATTGATTTAGAGTAGCTTCTGATGCATTTTTAAATGTTGTGATATTTCTTTTATGCAAATCAGTTCCTACATGCTGCGTTATTTGAATTTTTTTGTCGCATCGAATCTACAATAATTAATAGCAGGTATTAAAATATGAAATTAAACGTAAACAAGTATAAACTTACAATTTTACTACAATATTTACAAAATACCCTGCCATGATCTACACTCTCTCTTGCTTACTTAGTAATTTCATACGACCAACGCAACAGCACACAAATCCATTTGCGGTTTGACTACGTACCCGAACACCAGGGCAATATATTTTATAGTAAGGGCCCATAAAACATTTTATGAAGGGCAATATAGTTTAAATATTAATAATTTCAAGGGGTAAATTAGAATACGAGCCGACCTACAAATGCCATTTAGAGCAATGCAATAAACACTTTATTATATTTGTTCGTAGTGTCGTCTAACGTTAGATTTATACGGGGGATAAATGTATGATTATCGAAAATTAAGAATTGATTGTCGTATAAAATATAAATACATATATATCTTAAAAACATAATACTTTAAGATAAATGCAAGATAGGGCTTTTATCGAATCTCATGTTAGTACACGTTTTATACTAGTTACGTGAGCTGCTTTAAGACGATAATATGGGATTCGTTCCAGAAGCTATTTAATTTGAAGTAGTATATGGCAAAGCATGGAAATCAAGGCCTGGGGAAACAATAAATAAAAATAACCTAGGTTAGTTACTTTGAATGGAACTTACACAAAAACGTATAACTAAGAACAATAACAACATTGTTATTTCGCCAAGAAATAAGTAATTAAACTTCTACTTTCAAAAATTCTTTTATTGCAAATACCACTACAATATTGTTTCGCCATACAATGGCTTCATCAGGTGGATGAAATACTGAATATGTACAATACAAGTTTGAATATTTATGTGAAAATTATTGGAGAAATGGTGGTGGAAAAATTTTTACAATCTTAAATTTAGTAGAGGGGAGTTATTTAAATCTAGTTGGTCATTTAAAGCGAATCCTAAACTATTGTATCTATTAATTTCTAAGTTTTCGAACAGGTTAAGTTTTTTACTTTTTTCTTGAATGTGTAAAATTTTGAAATCTATATTAAATCTATGATTGATATCTATACAATGACTTGCGAAAGTTGAATCTGTTTTCTTTTCTTTATGGCTTCTCTCGTGTTCTTTCATCCTAATTTTGAGTGTGCCCCCCGTTTGTCCTATGTATACCTTATTACAATCTTCGTATGTTAACTTATATACACCAGAGTTTGATTCTTTGTCTATTTTATCTTTGTTGTTTTTAATAATGTTCTGTATAGTATTATCTGTTTTAAATGATATATGTTCGTTATTAAGTTTTTTAATGAAAGTACAAATTTATGCCGAAATTTTTCCTAAGTGATTGAATTATAGGAATTAATGGATAAACTAAGGAAAGGGTTTTAGATTTTTGTTGGCTATTTAGGATGTTATTGACAATATTTATAGAGTAACCATTGTTTAATGCTATTGTGTATATTCTAGTTAGTTCAAGGTCGGAATTACTTTTACTCATAGGTACATGAATTAATCTATATACCATTGATTGGTATGCTGACTATTTGTGTGTTATAGAATGAAAAGAATTAGCGTGTATTGTGGTTTCTGTATGTGTTGGTTTATGGTATATAGCGAACTCGTGTTTATTAGTTTTGTGTGATATGGTTAAATCTAGAAAATTAATGCTTTTATTTATTTCTGTTTCTATAGTAAAATTTATTTTGGGGTGAATAGTGTTGATATAATTATGTAAAGTTTTTAATTGTGTATCTGAACCGTTAAAGCAAATTAATATGTCATCAACATACCTAAACCAATATACACAATTACCAAACAAGGGATGTGTACTAATTATTGTTTCTAAATTATTCATGAAAATTTCCACTAATAAGGGGCTTAGTGGGTTTCCCATTGCTAGACCCTCTGTTTGTTTATAAAATTTCTTTTTATATTGAAAATAATTTTGTTCCAGGCACGTTTCTAAAAGCTGTAAAATTTCGGTCTTTGTGACAATGTTCGTGTGGTTGTAAAGTAATTAAATCTATTACCTCCTGGGGTGGGATACTAGTGAACAAATTCGAGACATCAAAAGAAATGAGTTTACATTTGTTTGGTAATTGCAAGTTTGAAATGTTGTTAATTAATTCTTGGGAATTTTTAACGGAGAACTTAGATTTGAATTTAGTGTGTGTAAGAATTAAATCTATTAAGTGTTTGGACACATTTCTAAAAGGTACTTTTACGTACGATACTACTGGTCGTATAGGTGTATTGTCTTTATGTAGTTTAATTAAACCGTATAATTTGGGAGGTAGGGGATTCATAGTGATTAATGTACGTTTTTGAGTGTTATTAAAAAGAGAACATGATTTTTCTATAGTTTCTTTAATCTGTTTTTGAAATTTGTTTGTAGGATCAGATTTAAGTTTTATGAATTAATTATTATCGAGGAATTCATGAACTTTATGTATGTCCGGAATTGCTATAACTGTATTTCCTTTATCAGCTTTTGTAAATATAATATTGTTACTAGTCGCTTTCTGTTTAATTGATTTAATTATTTTATTTTCAATATTAAAATGCTTAGTAGTACGGTAATTTTCTAGAATATGTTTAGCTGCATATTTATCTCCATCCTTTTGCTTATTTAAGGCTAAATCTGTTTCTAGATTAAGCTGTATTTGAAGCCTTTAGATAAAAGATTAATTTCTTCGGTTTTGAATTCTACATCCGCAAGGTTTTTAAATCGTTCATAAAAATTAATATTTTGATTTATGTTAACTAAAGGAATCTGCATTGTGCTATGTTTTTTACAGGATATAAGTTTATCTAGTTTACTATTTTGAAATTAAGTATTTTTTGTGAATTATAAGATTAATTTTATCATGGATCGCATTATACAAAAGATCAAACTCTAAATTATAAAGTTTAAAAGTTAACTGTGAATGTAATACCTTAAGATATATTGACAACGTGTCTCGTTTGTTGAATTTTTCAATTCTTCCATTGTTATTGCGCAAAAACTGAATTTTTAAGTAGAGTTTCTTTTCATTTTGTAAATTTTATGTTATTTATGACTACTTATTATAGACATATTTTAGGATTAGGTATCTTGCAATGTCGAAATAAATAAATAAATAAACAAATAAATAAATTTAATAGATATAAACGGCTTTATTATTTTTCGAAATATTCGCCATTAAATTCTAACTCAAAAAGGTATAAAACTCCTTTTCACAATTAATAATAGTATCCTAAATCCTAACTAAGTTGTCGTCATCAGTAGATAAAACCACTAAGTGTCGCAAAAGCTAACACATGTAATAATGCAACAACTTGGCGTCCACGTATACACTGTCATCAGTGTATCGTAATAAGTTTACGAGATATGGCTAGACATTTAAATATCGCTTGCTCTAAAATTTGGAGATATCTCCGTCGTCACAAATTGAAACCGTATAAGCCAAATATTTACACACTCTTGAAGAACGAGATCTCATAAGAAGAATGTAAAATCACATAAAATCGTAAGTAAAGTGTCTAAAATCGGCACTAAAGCAAAAACAATAAAAAAAATTGATTTATTGGCCCGACGAACATCATACAAGTTATTACACAGAAAACTTTTTCTAGCCTACTTCCGTCAGAAAAGTGAGGTTAACAAATCCTCAACATTGTGGAGTACTTATTCGATGTTGAAATCAACATTTATCTCCAAACATGTTAATATTTCAAAGTTTTCAAGGCTTATAGCGTTTATAAAACAATAAAACCCAGTGTATAAACCCATAAAGTCTAATGTCTTTGCAATGGAAAATCTAACTAAATTTGTGAAGGAGGCTCGTAATAAAAATACCTTATGTGTAAAGTAATGGTGGTGACCTATCAAACGCACTTTACAAATTATATTCATTTACTTTGCAGGTTTGTATGATTTTTGGTATCTCAGGTGCATGTCGCATAGTTGAATTAAAAAAATGATTGTCGCACATGTAAAAGAAAAAGACAACTTCCTAATAATCAAAAAACCAGATTCTAAAACGGAAAAATCAACTTTCTACAGTGCCAAATGGAGATTAAATTAATTATTAATAGCCACATCTAATGTGGCTAAACCATCATTTAATTTGAGATTTTGATTTTCAAAATAAGTGATTAGTTTTGGCAAATTTCTTAAGTGTTCCTGAAGAAAATACAGCTGATTTTTTAAATTTGGAATCTATATTAGTTTCTTGCACTCAGAAATACTTCGAGCATCGTCATTTAAACATGTAACGAAATTTTGTAAACGATCGAAATTCTCTGAATAAAATCTAGTTGCTTCCAACCATGTTCTCCATCTAGTTATTACTAAAGAGGGAGGCAGTGACAAATATGGAAGTTTTTCCCTGTAAAGGGCTATTCTCAATGGTGCTTCTGCGAATTTTTTTTAAAAAGCGGAATCAAGTCTATCAACTTCCATGACGTGAATATGTTCACCAGTTAACTCTATTTTTAATACGATTAGAAAACTTTCTACCTGCAAAATAACTCTGCACAAACTGACTAATATATTGACAATCAGACAAAAACGACATATTCCAGTATACCAATGCACATGCATCATTTATCAAACGAACTAGCGTTGCCGGATTCCCAAAATTTCTCGACCGTCCATTGTATATATGGAGAATGACTGCCATCCTTTCAAACCAGATAGAATATATAAAAACAATTAATAAAACCTTAATAAAATATGCGGGAAAAATTAGTAATGCCCACGTAAAAAATTACAAAATTTCGCGGTGAAGGCAGAAAGAGAATGCGGAAGAGACTCTCTTGGCAATTTGCTGTATTATTAATCATTATCGTGAAAAAAAATTATAAGAAAGTTCCCATATGGTCGTCTAGCGATTTGACATCACCGAATCTGACTTATCTTACTTAAATCTTTATCGAGAGTTTGTTTACTGACTTTTACTCTGTTTACTTCACAAAAATATTCCTATAAAAAAACTTCAGCGTGCAATTCGCGATTCATAAGAACAGCCAATCGCACATTTTGTCGATTTTTATTTGTTGCTTTTTCAGTTAGTTTTAAGTCATTTAAAGAGTTTATGTGTTACTTTTGTCATTTAAAAAATAATTATTTCGTTTGTTTTATGTGTTTTAGTTTACGATTATAAAGGATTATAAAATAGTATTGTTACTATTTTATAATTCTTTATACTATTTTCAAGAATTTTAACAGCATATCCTTAGATTATAATATTAACTTTTCATCTCTCCAAGTAGTTAATCATCATTTTGATAAGTTTATTTAGTTTAGATGATATTGTGCCCATTTTTTAGTTGCTATTTTTCTTCCTTTTTCTTTTTATATATAACTGTAAATTCTTTCACTATTTATTATTATTATCTATTAGTTTTTCCTGTAATCGGTACTTTTTCTTTTTGACAATAAAGTTGATTATTATTATTATTAAATATGAAAAGTTCTTACTGTAATTTTGTTCTACCATAAATGACTACAATAACATACTAATTAAAGTTGTATTTGTATTACTATATTAACAGAATTACTTTTTCAATTTAATTAATTCTCCCGCAAAGGCAATATAATAAACTAAAGTTTAGTAAATAGTCTCTCGACCGCTTACCCTTGCTTAAACAAATACTTTCTCAAAAAGTTCAAACACAAATTCTGACTTCCGCGAGTAACAATTTGGATGCAATATCGGAATGTTGGGGGGGGGCTCAGTGTAGTTGACTGCAACCTGTCGACTTGACGAGTATTGTGGGTCATGGTATTCGTCTAACTTGATTAACGAATAAACAATTCATGATATTTGTTAGCCTGCAGCTAAGTTAAGTACGTTTACTCAAGCAAACCATTACCGAAGCCAACCCTAAATTGGTATAAATTTATAATAAAGTTATAATAAACCACCCTATCCATCAAATGATTTAATTTATTTAGCTTTGGAGTTTTTACTTTTGTATATTAAAAGGGACCGACTACTAACGAGAGCAAATTCGCTTGTCTGTTCTTTATAAAATAAACACAAAATTGTATTAGGTACTCCACCCTTTAACAAAGTTCCAGGTCATTTGAATATACTCGAATTAAGGCAATAAAATAACAGAGAATATCAATTTCAGACAAAAAAGAATTAAAAAAGAAATTTATCCACATTGTGTTAAAAAATTATTACAAAGTACGTTTCATAAAATCGTTTCTTGATAGCTTGTTTAATTTAATTGTATTGTTTTTTTCACTGAGACAAATTTTGTACTCTCTAGGGTTTTAAGACAGACGAAGACAATTATTAACGTTTATATATGCAAACAGAAATTCTTTTAAATCAAAAGGACAGATCAATGCTAAATATATCTTTTGTATGCGTAACGACGAGGAGACAGGTAATGTATCAGTTACGTACTATAGTGACAGTGATTTAATGTTTGTATAAATATTTTTTAAATATAGCAAAGTATTTAATAGGGTCTAAATAAAATACAAAACCTGCAAGTACGCTTAGAGTTGTTGGGACGATATTTTAAATTGTCTCCAATAAAGAGTAATGGGATAACAAGGATTCTTTTAATAGTAATAAGAAGAGACAAACATATTTATTTACCAAGTTAGATACCTCGAATTATAATATTTAACTAAAGGATATTAAATATAATAAATTAAATATAATACAAAATTTTTCTAAAAAATCATAAGATTGAAACATATCTTTAAGATAGTAAAGGAAATTCGCTATGACAACAATAATAAAAAATTTATTATTTTTGCCCGTTTTCTTCCACTCTTTATAAAGTTTCAAATAGTTACTCTCGAGGTAAATATATCTAATAGATAAAATACATTTGAATTTGTCCACCAAATGTAATAAATAAGTAATAAACTTATCCAGTAGATAAGTATCTAATGGATAATGCAATCGTATGAAGTTACAACCTTATTTACTAGTAATGTGCAGAACTTCTTATTTACTGTTTTTTATAAGAAAATTAAAAAGCCAGTAGTATTTGAATTTTTGCTGATTAGCTTAGCGACTGAGAAGGAATGTCCTTGAATTTTTTTATATGACAATTTTCATGAATGTCTGCTGAAAGTTAAATTGAATTTTTTTATGTGACAATTTTCATTTCATGAATGTCTGCTGAAAGTTAAATTTATCATAAAACGTCCAACATTCATAAAAATACTAAGGTATTCTGTAGCAACACAATTGAATATGTAATTAAGTAATTTCATATTAATTAGGAATGAAAGAAACAATATGAACACAGATTTTTTTCATTGTATTTACAAATTGTTTTAGCTGTCACGCGAAAATGATCGACATCAGACTCAACGAGACCATGATAATTTGTAAATGAATTCGTAAATGATATTAAATACAAAAGTTTTCTACAGTTCATTACACGACAATTATTAATATACAGTGTGTCTGGGGATAGACTTACCTATACTTGCAAAAATCTTATTTTCAATTTTTCGAAAAAAGTAATTCTTCATAAGTTTTTTGCCTCTTATATAAATACGAATCACGTTGAGAAAACTCTATTTTGTTGTAGAGGCTGCGCAAGAAAAACAAAAATTCGAATTTGAAATATTAAAAACTTTTAAATTAAACTTTTTTGAAACACCGAAATGAAAGAACTTAACAGAAGAAATCGATAATATTTTTACTTAACTTAATACCGTGAGGTATATAACAAAAATAAAATTTTGTTCAACATGAAATCTTCTTACGTGAACGCATTTTTCCATCATGTTTCGAAACGTGTAGTCCCAATACAGGCCGTCCCATTACGGGCCGCGTTTGAAAACTACCTGAAACAGTGCCAATACAGGCCGCATCCCTTTTTGACCAAAAACCGAGTCTCATTACAGGCCGCCGCGATGATTCATTAATTCCCATAGATTTAACAATATGCGGAATAGGAAAAACCCTAGATAATCAAGTTACTTTCACATTCAACAATATTTTAATGTGCGTAACATCCAGAAACTCTTATTAACCTATTATCCTATAATCCTAATCCTAATGCCTTATCCATTTGTGTGTATTGATGTATTTGCGATTACAAAATGCAAAATCTGGAATTAGATAATCGGAATATATTTATATTTCTCAGAAATAGGAAATAGGAATTAGTCATATCTATTACCTGTACTTAATAATTACAAAATGACGACATTCCGACCGATAGGTGTATTTTCTAAGTTGTCATGGTTAAGTAGTTATTAGTATAATTATTAGTACGTAGTGAACTTCAATACGGTTAACACAGTGTGAAAATTAAAGTTGCAATGGATTGTGTTGAAATTATTGAGAGTGCAAGGGGAAATCCGCAAGTTCTCTATCAAGGATTTAAATATTGTTTGAAGAGGACTAACAAAAATTTTACCAAAAACTGGAGATGTGTAAATAGCAATTCAAAGTTAGAATGCAGCGGCAGAATTACAACGAACAATGAAAATAAGGTTATCCGCACCAGTCAACACAATTGTTTAGTAATACCTAACGTTGCATATACCGATGTTGAGAAGTGCAAATCAATTTGTAGAAAACGTGCCAGACAGGAAATGACATGCATACCAAAAGTGTATGAAGAAGAATTTCATCAAATTAAAGATAGTGGATTGGAATTTGTTACAAAAATGCCAGCATATGAGTCTGTAAAATCATCCTTGTACCGACACAGAAATAAAGCTCTAGGGGTACCTGCGTTACCAAAAACTAGAGCAGAATTTATAGTTCCCGATTATATAAATAAAACTGAAGATGGAGAGAATTTCACAATTTTTGATCAAGGTACGACAGATCGAATTATCGGCTTTGGAAGTAAGCTGGGTATACAGGGATTATCGTCAAAAAATACAATTTTTGGGGATGGTACATTTAAATGTTGCAACTCATTATTTGATCAACTATATACATTCCACGTGGATTTAAAAAGTACCGAAGAAACGACTAGTGTACGACCAGCGTTGTACGCGTTACTACCTAACAGAAAAAAAGACACCTACATAAAGTTGTTCACGTTAATGAAAGAACATATTCCAAATTTCAACCCAAGGAGCATGAAGATAGATTTTGAAACGTCAACAATATTAGCGTGCAGAGAAATGTTCCCTGATTGCAAACTCAAAGGTTGCAATTTTCACTTTAACCAAAGCATATGGCGAAAAGTGCAAGAATTGGGATTGGCTAAAAGATACAGGGAAGACAAAGACATCAGGAAGCATATAAAGCTTACAGCTGCATTAGCTCATTTACCTTCCCAATATATTGACGATGGCTGGCTGTATATAATGGAAAGCTCCCCCAATTTTAGAGAAATAATGGACTTTAATGATTATTTTGTGACACAATGGTTAGAAAATTCTATAGTGCAAGACATGTGGATATGCTATGAAGAACGTCATAGAACGACGAATGTATGCGAATCTTGGCATAGTCGTCTAAACAGGCATATTGGGAAGTCGAAGCCAAATCTAATGGAATTAATTATATCTTTAAAAAACGATTCAAGGCACTACGACATTATTCAACAAAGGATTGACCACAATATATCCCCAAAAAAGCGTGCTGCAAAATATATTCAAATGGATAGGAGGATAAATGGAATAGTGTCGCAAATACAAGAAAGTCAAGATGTAGAGCAAGCACTTCCCAAATTAGCAAGTTTAATTAATTTTTAATATTTGCATTTTTGCTATATTTAGCAAACGTAATTAGTTTAATTAATTAATCAAAATTGTAAAATGTTGTATATGTTGTAAATATAAATAATTATGTATGTATGTTATAATAAACTTTATAATAAATAATTAATCATAATTGATAGTTTTTATTGCCAATTTCTCGTCGCGGCCTGTAATGGCACCGTTCAATCCTACATTTACGGCATAACAATTTCGCGGCCTGTAATGCTACTCCATTGCTCCGCGGCCTGTAATGGGATGGCCTGTAATGGGACTAAGTCGTTTCGAAATTGGTTATAAACATTGTGAATCATATCTAGTGTCACTTTGGCAACGGCATAAGTGATTATATTCTTCAAAATCTCAATACTACTTCAAAAAAGTTTAATTTGTCCATAATAATTTTACAATAAATATGATTCTTTTGATTCTTAAATTTCCTAATTATAAGATAATGATTGAAGGATTTTATTTAATAAATCAAATTTAAGGATTTTTATAGATTTTTAAGACAAATTTAGAACTTTTAAGATTGTAGTATTATTTTGTATCAAAGCTCAATGTGAATTGTCGCATCGGTATGCAATTTGTTTTTGCTATATTACGCCACCTGGCGACGAGTTAATGGACTCACAGTAATATGCGTATTTTTTCTTTTCCTGTAATAGCTTAGCCATTCGAGAAGAAACACTTTGCACCGGCGTGGTCGGTTTTATCCATCAGATGTCATGAGGCTATCTGGTGTCATCTGATAGGACAGAATTTGCTACATGACCGCGAAGTGTACCTACAGTCGTTTGTCTTCGTAAATCCGTCATTGACAAAGTCGTTAGACAGAAACGCATGCGTCTGGTGGTTGAAGCAAACCCTGGTAAATACGTGCTGTGTGTCCATGTATATACAGATACAAATTTGTTTTTATACAGATTTTTATAATCTTGTAAAGCATAATAATAAATATCGGAATAGTATTATTTCTTGCTTAAATATATAAGCCCCTTCTTAGCAGGTACTTGAAAGAGTATTATAATTTAATGATATTTGTTGGTGACAATAGAGGTAGGTAAGTACTTCATTGCGATAAGAGAATTAATCCAATTAAGCCGTCTAATTACGGTTCTCGTAATAAACCACCGTCAATTAGCTTAAATACCACCTGGTTTTGCGCGGACGTTTTACATTATGGATATTAAATTGCAGCAGTTAAACAAAAACAGAATTCTAGGAAAGCGCATTTACTTAAACTACGCCGTAATAATATACATTGATCTCATCATTCCACCTGAGCGTTTGTTCTCCGGTAATTTCTTTTCTTTTAGCTAATGAGTTGTCTTAATTTGTTCAAGATGCGAGTTTTAAAGTGCAAGTTGCGCTACCGTAAAATTAAATTTCTGGAATCGTAAAAGTAGTAAAGCTAAAGCTCAGCCACTTATTAAAATTCTTGTGAAACGCGAGCATAAGATGTTTTACGAACTCTTACGTTCTTTGTTCCATTATAAGTAAATCTCTTTTATTTTATTTTGATCATTAGTATTCATTAATGCCCACTCAAAAGAAGTTGTATATTTATCTATTTGATGCAAAAATTAATTGCAAATGCAATCTTGCAATCTTTATAATATAATTTGCATTACTGATTATTCCTGACGAATACAAAGTATATATACTAAAGTATAAAGTATACTATATTGTTGTAGTAGGGGCTTCGTTCAGCCTTTGAAAGCTCTATGAACACGGAAAAGGTTATTTAAAATATGTTCTAAATATTTATATGTATAGTTCTCGTCAAGATAATTTAAAGTGACTTGTATAAAGGTAATGAGATTTTAAAGATTAGCCAAATGGTATCTGTAAATAACAGCAGTAAATGCAGCCGGATCGCATTAAGGTGGAATATTCTTAAGTCCGATTTTACAATATTGGCCTTTACAAAGATTTAATAAACTAAACAGTTTATTAGCTTCCGGACAGATTAAAAGAGACGGGAATGTATAGAAATGCGTATCAAGTAATGATCCCATTAATTGATTTATTATTATGAAATTCATTATTTGTTAAATATGTTGTTTCAAATGTATTGTTTACTTTTATTATGAATTTGGCGTTTAATTTTCTAAATATTTAATTGAAAAACTTTTGTAGGTATTTGTGGATGGGATTTTAATTTTCTGTTTATATATACTAGGAAATTCTCTAAGTATTATATGTATTAATGTTACTTTGTCAGCAGTAGTAACTATACTTATTATAGGTAACTGGTGTAAGGCATATTAATTATTCGTGTTAGCGCCGATGATAACGTGGCGGCCATTAAGTGGGAGTGAAGTGGATTTTGAATCTTTTACACTCTCCTAATAAAATGTTCATATACAAGGTGTGGAAATACTAGTGTATACCGCTCGTAACTTTTGAATTAGCAATTTAATTTAACAAATTTTTATCTAAAAGATGGTTCATATTATATTTGACATCAATTGGTAGCATTAGTTTTTTTTCCAGTTCGCTATTTTAACGCAAGGCCAACTAATTTTTTTTCTAACACAGCGGCATGTATTTTTCTTACATACTTAAGACATTTTTCTCGTGAATATAATGGTATGAAATTTACAGGGGGGCCGTATAAGAAAATTTTCAAGAAAATGGTCAAAAACCTTTATGATTCCTAGTGACAGCTCAGTTGTCTTAACTTATAAATTATTCTGTTCTTAAATGTCAACATAATATGAAAAAAACTTGACAGTCATGCGCTATTAGTTAAAATTTTGACATTTATTCGGTTGTAAAACGTTAATTTATATAAAAAAAATTAAAAATTATCAGAAAAAGAACAAATTGAAGTTTTGATTATGGTTGGTTACGGTAGTAGGTAACGTACGCAACTGATGTAAGCAATTTTTTTAATAATAAGTGTCCTGAGCGGATTTCGGTTAACACAGCAAACTCTAAGTCGTATTGCAAAACGGTTTCATGAGACGGGTACCGTTAAACACGCTCCAAAAACCGGCCAACTCTGACGGAGATAAGGCTCTGAACGTATTATTAGATGTTGTGTAGAATCCCAAAATTTCAGCCCGAACTCTAGTTTCAAATAATGATATGTGCTCGAGCAGTAGTGAAATAGTACTTAAATGAGGTATTTCTTGGCAGGTGGATTGGTAGAAGACGTCGTATTGAATACCCTGCTAGGTCTCCAGATTTAAATCATTCGGATTTCTTTTATGTGGGGCCATTTAAAAACCGAAGTTTACCGAAACCGACCCAATAATCACGAGGATTTACAGAGGAGAATTCAGACTGAAGTCAATAAGCTTTCACGAATTGCACTCCAGAATGTTTTGTAGGGGTTTAGAAACGGACTAGATCACTGTTTGGCAGTAAATGGTGCCCATTTTGACCACTAAAACAATTAATTTTAATTTAAGTTCCTTTTTTTTCTAAATTTTAAATTAACTCACCATTTTTGTTTATACGGATTCCAATAACATTTCATTTTAACAATAGTTTTTTTGTTAATTTCATTAAAATTTTATAATTTGACAATAGTAAAGGTTTTTGACCATTTTCCTGAAAATTTTCTTATACAATTCCCTATAAATTGCATATAATTATATTCACAAATTAAAATGTCTTTTAAATATGCAAAAAAATATATGACGCAATTTAAGAAAAAAAAGTTAGTTAGCAATAAAATAGTGAACTCAAAAAAAAAGGAGTGCTACCATGTGATGCCAAATATTATATGAACCATCTTTTGTATAAGAATTTTTTTAATTAAATTGTTTATTCAGAAATTGCAAGCGATATACTGTACTTTTTCCCCAGCCTGTATATTCTTGTATTACGGGCTTCGTTCAGCCTTTGAAAGTTCTAGGGACAGGGAAAAGATTATTTAAAACATGTTATAAACATTTATGTATATAGTTCTGGTCAAGATGATTTAAAATGACTTGTATAAATGTAATGACATTTTAAAGATTAGACGAATGGAATCTGTAAATAGCAGCAAGATCGCGTTAACCCATTAATGCCCAGAACAATTTTTTTTTAATTTCTCTTGGACCTTGTGATATGTTATTGCTATAGGCATGTAATCATCGAAGTATACGGAAAAAATCCATTTTTTATTTTTTTCCGTGTTTTTTTTTGACGTATGATAAAACATACGCTGGGAAGACAGGGGTGAAAATAACTACTAGGTAGAGAAACCTTATCATTTATTTTTGTTACAATTTTTTGCTTATGTTGTTGTTTTAAGTGTTACATTTATAACAACATACATAAATATTGTAAGTATACTTTATTTTTGATGATACAATCGGAAGCAAGTATCCGGATGAAGTCCGACATTGCATTTCAAACAAACGAATTTGGAACATTTACCACATTTTGCACAACGCCGTTGGGTTTGTTGCTTATCTATCCAGTGTTCCTTCATATCGTCTCTTATTTCAGACATAACACCCCTGAAGTACGTTTAGGTTGAGGGCCCGTAACTGAACCTGAAGGTGGAGATATCAGAATGGCCAACACTATCCTTCTTAAAAATTCTACTAGAGAAATTGACTCATCACAACGGCGACATAGATACCACATGTTTACTACGGCTCCATTCAAGCAGAAGCGAAATAGTGGCCAGTACCATTTCTTAGAGCGTATTCTAGATCTGTACAATCCTCTCATCTGATCAAACCGATCAACACCTCCAATGCCTTTATTATAGAAATTTATTGCGGTTTGTTGGTCGACAGAAACACTTGCGTGATCTTGTTTTGACCAACGTCTACAAGAAACTTTCGTTCTACAGATTGCCTCATCTTCCAAGTTCGTCGCTAATGTCACCTGACTGTTGTCGTGCCAGCGAATGAGGGTAATATTGGCCTCTGGGTCGTGCAATGTGAAGTGTGATCCACGTTTTTCTTCCTTAAATTCCTGTCGGGGTGCTTTCTCTATTCGGTCCGATCTTATTGTTCCAACGCAGTACAATTTCTTCTCTTTTAGCGTATCTAAGAGGGACAAGGAATTAAAGTAGTTGTCAATGAAAACAATGCTATTACTAGGAAGAAAATTGACACACATCTTTTCAGTTACGCTGCTACCCAATGTTTTACCCTGCATTTCGTCGCCAGCACCCATATATGGTTCAAATTTGATCAGATACCCATCAAATGTGGTTAAGCACCAAAATTTAAACCAAAAACGGATGGGTTTACCCCGAATGAATTGTTTCATACTATGTCTACCATAATACGGCTCCATCGCTTCGTCTAGCGAAAAATGTTTTCCGAGTGGCTGAATGCATTGAATGGAAATAATATTTAAATGATTTATAAGTGGTCTTATCTTATAGATCTTATCGGTTTTGTCAATTTGAGCGTTGTCATTGAAATGCAGAAACCTGTGAATGTTTTCAAATCTGTTTCTAGACATGCTATTGCTAACTAAATTATTGTGCGTATCAGCTCTACTCTCCCAGTACATACGCCTTGTTGGAACGGGCAGATATCCCGATAAAAGAATAATTGCTAAATACTTATATAAATCTTCTACAGTAATGGCGAAATCGTGGAAACCCTTTTGATCAGCGTATCTTTTTGTTTCTTGTCATATATGGCTCATTATTTCGTCGTTAAAGAATAATTTAAATAAATCTATTGGACGCCAATTTTCACGTTCAATTTTTTCCGTCATAAATTGGTTATTGTTTTTCATAGTGTCAAGTTTCTGCGCTCTGGGAGCTAAATCAATTCAATTCCACATCGTTTCTTCTCTTTGTTCTCATTTTGTCGTCTTCATCTGTTGCGAAATTTACATCTTGTGTTGCTACAGTAGTTTTCTCTCCCTCTTTGTTAACCATCAGAATTTCCATATTTTGAGCTAAAACCCCTTTCTTTCTCTAATAGTTCCACTGTTTTCTTCATCACTACGTGCATCGTCCTGATCACTATCTTGACCATCCTCTGGGGGTAAAAGAACAAAATCTAAATGTTGAGAATTTCTTATTACTTCGTAACCTTCATCGTCTGATTCAAGTGTTTCAAGATAATTTAAAAGTTCTTCAGCATCCTCCGGATTCGACGGATCGTAAAGCCTTTGATATTTGTATCTAAAATCGAGAAAATGTACCTTTATCTCCCACCGTATGATATATCATACGCGTATTATGTATCAAAATTTTTATACAGAAAATGAAAATTCTTTTAAAAAATAATATGTAGTCTTGTAAATTACCTATTGAAGAACTATTAGACTAGTCCAGAAGGGCGATAGTAAACTCGGCCGCTTAACAGAACATGTACTAATCCCGCAGGTAAACTGGGCCTGCCAGAAATTTTCTTTCATAATCTTCATAGGTAAACTCGGGCGGTAGATACTTGGGCCGCCCAAATACTTACCTAGTATTTTGACCCTAATTAGAGATTAACATTATTTCATCGTTTCTTATTTTTCAATAAAAGGGATTAAGAAAACAAATATCAAAAGTTGATAAGTGCACCTATCTATACGTTCTATTGCTTAGCTAAACAAAGTCATTACTTAAATCTGTGTCATACTATGTGGCCCATTAAAAATTTCCTAGAAATATCAACAACCCCTTCTAAATTTCTAAATAAACATGTAACGAACATATTTCGTAGAATTCTATACAGATAGAATGTTATCTTTTCTATTGGTTATTTTTCATTATAAAGGCGTGGCGTGTAAGTTTCTTTCTTTGTTCTCTTCAAATAAAATATTATTTATAAAACTGCAGTTGAAGTTTCATTACGTACAATGCAGAGTGTTAAAGAAATAGTTAGTCAACGAAATAAAGTTATGCTCTTGGTAAATAACTATAAGTTTTCTTTTAAAGAAGAACTCAAAAGCGGCGAGAAAAAGTAGAGGTGCAAGACTGCCAAGTGTCTAGCAAATATTTATACAGTGGGCCCGGACAACACAATATCGAAATCGAATTTAATTCATAATCATTCGGCATGTGACATTCGCAACATTCAAAGACAAGTGCAGCAAAACGTAAAGCTGTAGAGGATATTGGCAGTCAACCAAGTAAAATTGTACGTTCCTTTATTGCCAAAGAAGATTCAACAAGCATTACCACAACTGATCTGTCCTATATAAGGAAGAATATATATAACGCAGAAGAAAATTACAGCCAGTACTTCCCAAATCAAAACAAGAAGTTCACAGTTCACTTAAACCAGAGACGCAATTTTTGACCAGCCGTAAGGAAGAATTTCTTTTAGTTAACAGCGAAAATTCTAATATATTAGTGTTTAGCTGTTTTACAAATTTAAAACATCTTTGCTTAAGCCAGAAAATTTATGTGGATGGTACTTTCGACTACTGCACAAAATTTTTCTTGCAGTTGTTCACCATACATGGCTGCTTTAATGGTCATTATGTACCGTTAGTGTTTTGTGTGCTACCAGACAAAGCAACAGAAACATACAAAAAGTGTTTCGAATTTGTGACTGAAAAGTGTATCGAATATTCTCTGTCGTTTTGTCCCACCGAAATTGTAGCAGATTTTGAGATGGCTATCCATAATGCAGCTAAAATAATTTGGCCACAAATAACAATAATTGGATGCAGATTTCATACAACGCAAGCTTGGTGGCGTATAATTCAAAAACTTGGACTTTCAGCAGATTATAAAGAAAGAAGCGAGGTTGGAAAATGAATTTGTTATTATTTTGGATTGTTGTTTCTAGAACCTGAAGATGTTAGTGATGTTTACGTT
This sequence comes from Melolontha melolontha, assembly GCA_935421215.2. Classification (NCBI taxonomy): domain Eukaryota; kingdom Metazoa; phylum Arthropoda; class Insecta; order Coleoptera; family Scarabaeidae; genus Melolontha; species Melolontha melolontha. Next base: position 40,689,976 of record OW285243.1, read on the forward strand.
TTTACATTATCTGCTATTCAACCAAAAGATGATAAAGTTACTTTGTTTGCTGATTATTTGGTCAACACTTACATATCCGAGGATGCCGTTTTTCCACCCCATTTATGGGCATCAAACACAGCAAGCGCCGCTCGCACCACCAACGCATGCGAATCGTTCAATTCGCATATCAGCAAAACTTTAAATTCTCCTCACGCTTCTGTATTCGTTTTTATTGATTTTCTAATTAATTTTCAAAATGAAATATATGTAAAGTTGCAAAGTATTCACCAGCCATATGTACCTAATTCGGACACTCGGAAAAGGCAAAAATACCTTCAAAACAAAATTAATGATTTCAATAATGGGAAAGTGTCAACGTTAGAATTTCTTAAGTTAACTTCGCATTATTATTGTTACACTATGTAACTATCTAATATTAAAATATATTTTGAATTTGTATATATAAATAAATTTTTATGATGTCATATGCATTTGTGATTTTATTTAACAAAATTAGTATATAGAGTTATTGAGGTAACCTCAGCCGCTTTTGATAAGTATACTATTCGGCTCAAATTACTTATACAGCTTAAAACTTATTTTGACCGCGGAGGATTAAAATATCTAAAGCGGCCGAGTTTACCTCTGCCCGCTTGGGGGCAGCTTGGATTATCAGGCCGGGTTTACATATACAGCTTAAAACGCATTATGACCGCGGAAGATTAAAATACCTAAAGCGGCCGAGTTTACCTCTGCCCGTCCAGAAAGACTGTGTATATACAAGCAAACCTATAAATAAGGCTGTAACTTACCTGCCGCTCATATTGACGAACAATAAAATATAGTCTGTAATAATATAACTGGTAAAGCAAGCTAAATATCTTGGACCTACTTTTATCACTTCCCACACCGTAACTGATATATAAGAAGTAGTTTTATTCAATAATGCACTCACGAAATGTCAGCTGTTGATATAAACATAACCTCAAACTAAACACGGTTTTGTGTATGATAAATCATACGCTGGGCATTAATGGGTTAAGGTGGAATGTTCTTAAGACCGATTTTACAATATTGTCCTTGACAAAGATTATTTTAATAAACTAATTAGATTATTAGTTTCCGGGCAGATTAAAATGACAGAAATGTATAGACATGTGTATCAAGTAATAATCCCATTAATTTATTTATTATTATAAAATTCATTATTTGATAAATATATTGTTTCAAATGTATTGTTTACCTTTATCATGAATTTGTCGTTTAATTTTCTAAATAGTTAATTGAAAAACTTTTGTAGGTATTTGTGGATGAAATTTTAATTATCTGTTTATATATACTAGGAAATTATCTGTATTAAATGTTTTAATATTACTTTGTTAGTAGCAGTACCTATACACTACTTATTATAGGTAACTGATGTAAGGCATATTAATTATTCGTGTACCTATAATACATAGTGCTGATGATAATGTAGGGGCCATGGGCTTGTGAAGCAAGAGTGGGTGAAGTGGATTTTAAATCTTTTACACTCTCCTAATAAAGTGTTCAAATATATCATAAACTTCGATAATTAATATTTTCAATATTTATTATTTAAAACAGCACCTGTTGCCGCCTTACAATTTTTCGGAATACACTGCTGATAGACAAATCCTATTTCTAACTGTTTCATAGCCCACAGGTTAACTTACAACAAGTACTCCTTATAATCCGCTTAGTATTAATTGCAGTCATTTTAGGATATTTTAAATCTTACTATAAGTCGTTAAGTGGAACCGTATATTAATAAATGTCAAATATCAAACAAGTTAATTTCGCGTCTTTCTTTCCATAAATCATTTGATAATATAATTAAAAATTATATTTCTCGGCTTCATTTATAATATCCATCAATACTTTTGTAATTTAAAAGATATTTAGCTTGTACCATAGCATTAAGTATATAGATATTTATTATTAAAATGCCGTATGTTAGTTAAGGCAGGAAATCGCATATTTCTGTACATACATACACATAGGAAAATAATGTACATTTGCGGGTTAAGCATAATAATGGCTAAATTAAAATTAAAATTTATAAAATCTGTCCAAACGATAAAAACATTTAAATTAATTCATTTAGAAAGATAAAAATAAATATAAATTTCGATATAGTAAATCGCAAAGCGGAAGCCTTGGATGAAATAAAAGAAAGTTGGCGTCCTTTACGAAAATTCCAAAAGTACCCGTCCCTTTTGAGGACCTCCGCTAAATAATTATTAAAAACACTGAAAAAAGTAATAAAATTTACCGAAATTATACATCCAGAGAGATAATACACTAAAGTGCATTGATAAATCATAAAATTTGGCACGACTTAGACTTTTGTGGTTATGTGTATCAACATTCCTTATCCTGAGACGTTCTACTTCCATGAGGTTCCCAAAACGGGCTAAAACCTAGTTGAAGTATACCTGACATCATTCCGAACATCCAAGGTTCGTATTTATATACTTTCCTAAGTATTTATTTTAATTATTTTTCCTAGAACATAAACATAGAAAAAGAGAGTCTGGATCGGGATCTGGATAGGTGTGATAGAGGATCAATTATTTTTTTCAAGAATATTTAGACCATCTGCCTTCATATATCCGGAGACAAATGTGGTTCCAACATGACGGCACACCACTGCATAATGGGCAGTTACTAAAATTTGTTAATAATTTCCTACAATTAGAATTTGAAAATAGGTGGATTGGGAATAAAGGGGCACATTTATGGCCTGCGAGACCATACAATATTAGATTTTTTTGTCTGAAGATTTATAAAAAATAAGGTCTATTGCACTTTGTCAAATACCTTAGAAAAATTCAAAAATAAAATACAATTGGCAGCACAGGAAATTACACCGGATATGTTAAGAAGATCACAACATAATTTATTACACCAAGCTCATATGTGTATCAACAAAAATGGTGGATATTTTGAACAATTTCTTTAAAAGGATTTTTGCTTTATCGGGTTATTGTTTTTCTATTATTCTTTAACCATACATATATCCTACTTACGTGTTTTTTTTTGCTGTTATTATGTCATTATTCAAAAAAAGCTATACTGTATTGGCTATTCCGAATTTAGTAAGCTTTCTAAATATCCAATAATATACAGTGTGTTCAATTAAAAAAAAATCACCAGATCATCTTTTGTTTTTCAAGTGATAGCACTCTATTTCACAGGATCGGAAGTAGGGCAAAAATAGTATCGTATACGTCGTGATTTGTTTTAAATATGATAGTCTCAACGAAAATATTGAGTGTACAATGAAAAACCAACAACTCTGTATATACTCACTTTCAAAATATATTCGTGAAAATTAACACATTAATAATAAAAATTTTCACATACTTATATCCAAAATGATATATTGTTTGAGGACGAATATAAATTCTACTAAGAAGAGGCGTAGAAGCCAGAGAAAAACAGTAATAGTTTTTTTTGTTCTGAAGAAATGGGATCAAATGAAAGAACGCAACAATTGCGAACCAGAAAAATCTTAATGTCATGCCACACAGATACAGAGTTTATCATATGAAATTTATTACGGCGTCTATTGTATGCTATAATTTTCCGAGAATTATCCTAATCTATAGAAATTTAAATGTGAAGTCGGCCCTTGAGAACGATTCAATTTCACGCATATTAAATATAACTTAATGCTGTCAGTTATCGCAACTCAAAGGGGGTTACCGCAAGACGTTAACTTCTAATCGATAAGTGATGATAAGGTCGGCACTTTGGTGATAAGAATACACTTACGTGGTTTTTAATTGCCATTCTACTTACCTTTGTAAGATAAGTGTGCTATCATTACCTCACGACTAACATATCTCTGTAAATTATAAGTTCATAATATTGATATTATATAGGAGTATATAACTTGCTTTGGGATCCGTAATGTTATAGAATAGATACGGTTCACCTAATACAAATCCATTGGCTGTATTGACTACAAATTAGGGCCCTATATTTAATTACATTGATAACCTTTATATATGACTAAGTATGTGAGGTAATTAATACAAAAGGAACAAATACAATTTTAATTAGTTATCATTTATAATTTTGCAAATGGTGCTATTGTATAATTCTACACTATAAGTATTTCGGACCGCTTAATAGGATTATCCGTTACGTAATATACGTAATAAGTAAATACGTAGGTATTAAACATACCTATTAGGTCCCTAACGGAAACAATTAATACAATTCGAGTAAATGGTGGGATATGTATATAATACATAACTCTAGGCCCTAGAGTTGACGTTCAAGAGAACTCGAATTTGTGGGGTGATTAATTTTTATTTTTCGCGATTGACTCCAAAAGCTCTGACGATCGACCGTTTGGGCACCCCTGGTGTAAGCAGTTGCACACTGACAACGTCTAGGTATTAAAGATTTGCCATCACTGTCAGTTTGCGTGAATCTTATATTGTTTTGACAAAAAAAATGGGCCCTCTTATAATGATTTTGGGTTAATTATAATTAAGTTGTGTTACTACGACTTTCAAAAACACGTCACTACGTCAATTATGTCATTACAACCAACAATGCGAGTGTCATCACTTGTCGTAATAAGACATTTTAGTTGTCAGTGTCAACAAAGTGTGAAAATAATTTATTTAACATTTAACTTACACAAACAATATTAAAATGAATTTTACGGTAAATTGAAAAAAAAGTTTGCTTCTATTTATAATTCTTTAACTTTTTCATAAATATTCGAAATTTCCATCTCCACATTCCATACATTATGCGAGTCGATTATGAAATTCCTGCAAAGAGTGTGTTAAAAAATCCAGTTTGGTTCGTAATTCGTCGTAGGGTGTACTTATGTGTGCTTTTAAATCTTCAATGTTAGTGAAAATTACATTATCATAAATTTTGGATTTAAGGTGCCCCAAAGAAATGACATTTGTCGATAAATCTGGCGAACGGGCCAGCCAAACTATCGGACCAAACCTCCCTATCTATCGATCAGGAAGACTTGAATTTATAAAATCTATAATTGCTGCAATTGAATGAATTGGGGTTTAATCCATATGAAACCAGGAACCTTCAATGGCTAAATTTTCAAATCAAGGAACAACACTTGTTCGATGAAAAAGACCCTTCATCAGTGAAAAATATTTTTCTTCAACATATTATGATTTTTATATAATAAATTAAATAGTGTTTCGCAAAAATCAACACGTCTTATTCTATCTTCATGAAATAATTGTTTTTAATCAGAAAATTTATAAGATTTGTATTTGTACTGTTTGAGAATTTTAAATACAGACGTCTTCGAAATATTAAATTGTTATGCTATTTTACTTAATGGTGTTATGAGACATTCTTCAATGTACATAACACATTTAATTTTAGGTCTCCTGAAAGAATGTGGTGTGTTTCAATTTTCTTTCTTTGAGTATTTATTATGCAGCCATCAGAATCAAATTTCCTAGAAATCGCCTGAATTTTTCCGATAGATGGTATGGGCCTGTCAAGATATTTGATAGAAAACAGATCCCGCACTTTCCTTAAACTGTTTCCAGCTTTATACTAGTTCGAAATTTCTATTTTTTCGTCTTTTATATATATATATATATATATATATATATATATATATATATATGTGTGTGTGTGTGTGTGTGTTAAATTCAATTAGTTGGTGATTCAAGGTCTGGTTTTACTTCAAAATGTATGTATTTAAAACAATTATTTCGTGACCTTTATATGTTATACTAGATTTAATTAGTTGGCGATTTACGGTCTGGCTTTACTTAAAAATGCATATACCGCCTCATTCCGAGCAACCGTAACGATCCGAATGTATGAATATTTCTCCCGCTCCGAATACAAATGCTGTAGGAGCGTTAACATCGATGTCATATGTCATACATACTTACATATTATGTATGATTACCAAATTACTATTAAAGGACTATACATTGTTTAGTCCTGTATTATGGTAATGAGTAAATTGCAATACGTTATACTGACGATGGTCACACAAAGCGTAATGAAATTATTAATAATCGGTTAAGAAAATTGCAAATAAGGCATCAAGAGATTTAATAAATTAAATTTTAATAATAAAGGTCACAAAAACTATTCATAGTAAACTAAATAAACTCAGAAACAAATAAAAACTAAATTAAATTCTAGTAATGTAAAGAAAAATTTACTCATACAAATAATAAAATAAATTGTTTATAATGAGAAATTATAATTAATTTCCCATTATGAACAATTTATTTTACAACCATTTAATTTTAGTATACGGTTAACGGAAGAGCAGCATATGCCTAAATCGTTGGAAATATCGGTAAGTGTCAAATTTGAATTTAGTTTTATTGCAGCGCATACTAAAATGGGCGTATTATTAGGAACTCTGCGATTTGGGAATAATGGTTTTAAATTTTGTACAGAACCAGTAATGTCTATTTTCTTTTTAAATCTACAAATTGTAGCTTTGTTCGAGATGGGTCTGTCGGGATACCTTCCGGCAAATAAGGCACATACTCTTTGATAAGAATTATCAGCGTGGTACCATTTCATCATTTCGGCTTTCTCTTCTAGTGCATAACGCGGCATGATCACTAGAGCTGAGGATGTTTGCGGTATAACCATGGTTATATCATGTAACCATAGTAATTTACTATGGTTACATGATATAACCATGGTTATACCGCAAACATCCTCAGCTCTAATGATCACTATTCAAACGCTTAAGAAACTCCGTATAGGTTGACAGTGGTGACACTAATTTGTGACATCAATTGTCAAATGGTTGCGCGACAGACTGTTTTGTGATTGGCTAAACGCGTTCAGGGGATTTGTATGCGGACCGGGAGAAATATTCATACATTCGGATCGTTGCGTTTGCTCAGAATGAGGCGGTATTTAAAACAATCTTACATGTATAAGTGACAGTATATTAATATACTGTCATTTATATTTTATATTCTTTGAGGAAGGCATCATTTGCCGAAACATGTAATATTGTTTTAAATATATGCATTTTTAAGTAAAACCAGACCTTAAATCGCCAACTAATTAAATTTACTATATATATATATATATATATACATATATATATATATATATATATATATATATATATATATATATATATATTTAAATTAGGTGAATATAAATGTCAAATGCTAAAATATTTAAAATGTTATTTCGTTTATGCACATTACTGACATTGATTTTGACATTTGTCGAAACACATAATCGAGCGATGTTGGTTGCATAACATTCCCATACATTGAAGCGTTCTTTTTGAAACTGAAAATAGGCTATGTATAGAGATAAGAAAAACTCACGGTATGTCATTTTAAATATTACATGTCATATTTAGAACATCCCTTCGAGGCGGCTAATGAAGCAATAAGAAATACAGGTTTTCTGGATGTTTGGGACCAAGGCAACGTCGTATTCGGGAAGTTGGATTACGTTCGTATGTTGCAATGAATAAGACATTTTTAACTGCTGCGTGGAAAAGGGAAAAATAGAATTTGCTCTGCAGTTCTTTCGACGTGAAAATGTTTGGATAACGTGATATTTTCGGATGAAAAGATATTTCAATCCTGCTATACCGGAAAAGTAAAAGTTTGTCGACCTCCAGGTACAAATTTCCAATACACGTTAGAAAAAATACCCGTTTTTTAATAAATGTTTGGGGTTGGTTGTCGGCACGGGGTTGGAGAGTATTATGGAATATTGAAAATCGTCTTAATAGTAATGAATACATAAATATTCTTGAAAACGCAATGCTTCCAACAGTAACACTACCTTATTCCAATAGAAATTCCGTATTTTTACAAGATAATTGCCCGGTTAACAATTCAAGAAGGACGAGGCAGTGGCTAAATACAAACATTTCAGTACTGGATTTTCCCCGTTACAGTGGCGATTTATATGTAATTGGGAATGTTTGGGGACTGATGGTCTAGAATATAGGGAAACAAAATAATCATATTTAAAATAAAGAACGATTATTTGAAATAGTACAGACAGCATGGGAAAACATACCTGAAAATTCTATGATTAATTTAGTGCGTTCTATGCCACAAAGAATTACTACAGTAGTGAATGCACAAGGTGGAATTATAAAATATTAGTTAATATTAGATATATAGTAATAAAATCTTTTTAACCGTTTCCTTCAAATGTGTTATTTTATTTGTCATTAGCTATACAGTTTCTTAATGTGATGGTTAAGATATTTCACCTATTGTCAACTTCAATTTGTAGTTGTCACGCAAGCATTATTTACAATAGCTTAAAAAAGTGTTTTTTTTTAATCGAGAACTGTAGTATTATTCAAAAACATTGTTAACGTAATAATAAATAACTGATTGTAAGTTTTATTAATTTTGCTTATTATTAATACCGATAAAATTTGAATTTCGAATATTTTACGCACATGCTTCAAGTTTATTTTGAATGTGGTAAAAGACCGTGTCACGCTATTAGAATTTATCGGGAACGTTTCTCTGATAGGGAATCACAGCATCATAAGAAATTTGTGCAATTGGAAGCTAATTAGAGCATGTTTGGATCTTCTAAAAAACCAAAGAAAGGAGTATGGAAAAATTTAAGTTTAACCGTTTTGTTGAGCGTACAAGAAAATTCCATGACGTCCGTTAAGAGAGATTGCTAGTAACGTTGAATCTTCCAGAACAACCGTACATTCTATTTTGAAAAAACACAAACTGAGACCATACATACCTCAAACAATTCATCAATTGCTGGAAGACGATTACCCGCGGAGAATGCAATTTTGATTTAAATAAATTACCAAAGATCCACTATATTATTCTAAAATTCGGACGAGTGCACCTTTACCAATACTGCTGTGCTTAATACGAACAACCACAGCTATTGGCACGACGAAAATCCTAGATTTGTTGTTGAAGATAATATCCAAAGAAGATTTAGTTTAAATGTTTGGTGTGGAATTTTAGATATCAGATCCGTTTTGGACTTCTTTCTATGGAACGAAATTAGAGAAATTATTTATATAACACAACCTGAAAAGGTAGATTCTCTAGGAAATATAATTATTAATAGTTGCCGATAAATACCGCCCTAACAGCTTATTAAATGCAAGACTATGCATTGGTCGAAATAATACCCAGTTCGAGCAATATTTATAGGAGTGTTTCTATTTTTTATTTGCTTTTTCTAAGTAACACAATTAGGAATGTTTACTTTATTGTATTTAATTTTTCGTCCTTATTTTTCCTTATTAAAGTTTCTTCTTTTATTGCTGAGAATTACAGCAAATAAATATGTACAGTCGGCGCAACACAAATATGAACGCTATTTGGTTGTCATGGTATTTTTTACTGAATGCATTACTGTAATTCTGGCTTTGGCCGTATTACGAAGAGAGGGTATAATACTGAGACCATAAATATATTGCTTTTATTAGTGCCTTTAGTCGAATCGGTATTATTATCTATATTAAATTTGCAATAAGCAAATTAAAAGAATATAAAATTTCAGTAGCAGTTTATTTTTTACAAAATTAAATTGACATCTACGCATATAAAACTACAAAAACCATTTATTACAAGAGAAAATTAATGGCTATAGTAAAATTGGAATGGTGTTATTAATATTTTATTGCAGAGCCATTGGCTGCCACAACACTTTCCAATTTTCTTGGCATGGACAAAAGTAAATGTCGCATATCCTAGGAATTTACGAGCTCTTCCCAACCATTTTCAATAAATTCCCCGAGTTGACCGCGGTTTACCGGGTCAACTTCTTTGATATATCTTTTAGACTAACAATAAGAAGACCTATATATTTTCAATTGGGTTAAAGTCAGGAATTCTTGCTGGTAATAGCAAAAGATTTATGTTGTTGTTATTAACCCACTCTCTTACTATTCGAGGCCGTATGAACTGAAGAATTATCTTGTAATAAAAATCAATTATTATAAACATTTAGTGTATACTATACTGTTTTCTTGCATGTTGAAAGGTAAAATTGCCAGGATAGGTTTCTCTTGCTGATAGTAAGATCACGTTTTCTAAAATGTTTATGTAATTATCAGCTGTTAATCGCCCATCAATTTGCCAACACCTTTCAGCACCGTTAGCGCTTATCAACGCCCAAACATTGACGGAAAAGCGGCCACTATTAGTAGTACCCAACGTATAATTCTCCTCGAATCTTGAGTTTCTAGGACGATAAACTCGTAACCTTCCACTGTTAGAAGATTGGAACGTCTTTTCATCGGAAAATATCACGTTGTTCCAAAATTCTCTACCGAGATTTAAATATTCATTTGCAAACTGCACTCTCCTGCGCTTATTTTCCACTGTCAAAAAACTTTGCAGTCAGCCGCACGGTTTTTTAAGTCTGCTTGTGGTAAACGCATTTGAGCTGTTCTGGTAGATCCTAGGAATAGTGTTTCTTCTCGTGCTTTCACAGCCGTTTCAAAAGGATTTTGACGGATATATTTTACGAGAGCATTGTCTACGTTTTCATTAGAGACTTTCCCTACACCTTGTCTTTCTTCCAATTTTGCTATAGCCCTCGACTTTTGAGCCTCAGTTAAATGCAAAGGTATTTTAAAACAATTTATTTGACAATAATTATTACGATCTGTCAAATTTAAATGCGACAAGCGACTATGATGCAAAATGTAAATTAACCCATTAAATTTTGGCGTTCACATTTGGGATTTGTCAACAGTACCTATATAGTCAATTTAACGTTGTCAGTGTGCAACTGCCCCAACTGCACCAACTCATGGCCCACTGTGAGTGACAAAAATTTTCAAAAAACTTTGATTTTCGTGCATGTTTCTTTATCCAAGGTCCACGTTAATGGAATCTGTAGAAAATTTTCTTTTGTAACAATCAAGAAAAAAAAAGTTCAATTCAAGAAGGAAAAATTGACTCACGCTTCTGGTATAAAAGATAATTCGCATTGCCGTATGTAGTCTTTCTGAAACCGTTTAGTTTGATGCATAGATCACTAAAATCAGAAAATAAATAAAGACGTTATAGCCCTTGGAAATTTTTGTGGAACACCCGGTATAAAGTAAAACTAAACAGAATTAGAACATATAAATTCAATAAATTAAAAAGCTGAATCAAAGTCGGATAAATTAAATTGAATAGAATTAAATGAGAGGATTTAAGTTCAAATATACTCCTGACTTCTACATTATTTATTCAGCTTTTTATACTGCACCAGCAACTTTTAGTGGCTAAATGAAATCACTTCCTAAATAATATGTAAATATGTAGCTAATATAATAATAAACAACCCCTAATAGTATTTAATTGTTACAGAAAGAACGGCGTACAGCTAGTTTTATACCTAAGGGCGATCCAACGTGAGGCGCCGTGGCTTAGTTGGTTAAAGCGCCTGTCTAGTAAACAGGAGATCGTGGGTTCGAATCCCGCCGGGGCCTAACTTGTTCTCAGGAACGACTCCATTTTTTTCCTAAAAATAACTAAATGAGACTAGCATCTCGTTATATAAATACCGCCTTCATTGGTAAAAGAGTGTAAGAAAAAAAAAAGCCCTTAGAAGTTTATAAGTAAATACATGCTTGCAACAGCTACATTTTTCATAATGTAATACTTTATCGCATACTCAATATTTTATTCACAAATCGGAAGCTGGAGGAGATTAAGGCTGTACAAATAACGATGTTTTAATACAATGAATGGAAGTACAATTTCAGATAACGCCTTACGAACTTATTAACAACCATTTATTTAGTTAAGATTAGCGTGGAATTTCGTTGGAAGTTGGAACCAAACAATATTTCTGTCGAATTATATACATATAAGGTGTTCCAAAATGTACTGACAATATTTCAAGTATGAATTGCAGAACTTATTTAGAGTCGAAAACTCTATGCAACCATATAACGTGTGTTCATTTGAAAAGTCAATCTAGGTTTCTTTGAAATGTTGATAGAATAAGACCCAAATATATTAGTATGTGTTTGTTGTTCCGTAAACGTAAATCCAAATGACATTTAATAATGTCAATCACATTTGTTATTTATTTGTATGTATGAAACTGTCAAAATATACGACTTCGTAGGTTAAGGTAAATTTTAATTTACGACATACTTCAAAATGTTCTCAGTAAATCACATGCTACTAGATTGACTTTTCAAATGAACACCCGTTACACATCAAAATAATCTAGCGGACAAGCAAAGAAATACATTGCTGCTCCACATAGGTGAATAATTATTTGTTATATGTGAAGGTAAAAGTCGATCATCATTAGTTGTTTACTTTGAGAAACAGTTAGGAATACTTAATGAGAAATGTCTGTTTATTTAGAAATAATTTTCAAAATTAATAAATTTTTACAAAACTTACTTAAAAAAAGGCAATAACAATCAACAACATGTAACAATTAGTGTAATGTAAGTACCCTGTGGGACTTCTCCGAGTGTTAACTACCTTTCTGCACCTGTTCGGCGTACTCATAATCAGGTGCTCTAGCTCTTGTTGATCGATAGCACCTCAATAGCACCAAGACACTGATACAATTGTTTTGTTTCAAAAACTGGATTTTTACGCAGTATTCTTCTTTGCAGCAAATCCCATAAATGTTATATGGGATTTAAACCAGATGATTGCGCTGGCCATGGCAAAACATTAATTTCGTGGTTTTGAAGAAATGCACGAATGATACCTTCAGTATGCGTACGCGCATTGTCGTGCATAAGTTGCAAATTTTCACCAATTCTTGCAGCATATGGTAACACAACGTTTTTCAAGGATAATTTGCCGATAATCAATGGCGTTTAAATACCGATCCAATAGAACATCACGTTCTCTTGGATCGGTATTTAAACGCCATTGATTATCGGAAAATTGTCCTTGAAAAACGTGGAAGAACTGACCACCAGTTCTTCCACCAAGAGATATTCCATCCTATACCATCACACTACCTCCTTGGAAGCTGTAAACTGTTTGCGATGTAGCTAATCGTTCTGTATTCTCGGAACGTCTCCACATTCTCATTCTCCTTGTATGTGGCTGCAAACTAAATCTAAATTCGTAAGAATACAAAATAGGTGCCCAATTTTGTTGATCAGAATTTAAATGCTGATACGCCCGTTCTAATCTTCTTCCGCGATTTCCTCTCGAAAAAGCAGGAACTCTCAGAGGACGACGGACACTAATACCATCTACATGGAGTCTATTTCTCACCTGTTTGATCGCTTACTAACACACCATGAGTATCGTAAAGTCGAATCACTAATTCTGTCGCCTTAATGTTGGGGTTTCTTAATGCACAAAGTCTGAAGTATCTATCACGAGTTGGACGAGTTATGCGTGCTCTAAAACGTTCACGCACCTCATTGGTTTGCTAATATCTCAACCACAAAGATTTATGCCAGTTTTTTACGTGTTAAGAGCTTTTGGAACGGCCCACTTTCAAGCATTCCAATAACTTGTAATTGCGCGGGCCTTTGTTATCTGTGACATGTCACGAGATATCTCTGGTCAGCTGAAGGCATAAGATTGTGCTTTTCTTACGGGAGCGTATCTAAAGACGTCACTTCATAACTGCACAGAGGAGATCGTTAAATCGAAACACACGTGTCTGTATATCGAAGTGACGATTGGTTAAATATGTTGTGTATGTCCTTGTATACAGATACAGATATGATATTAACATATTTCTATTAACTTGTATTCAAAAATACTTGATATGCTTACACATCGATAAGCAATTTAGCAAATTGAGCCATCTTGCTACGAGTTAATGTACTACACAATTATAGGTATTTCTTTCTCTTCCGGAAGCTGTTTAGCCGTTCGTGAGGAAGTGCTTTTACCAACGTGCCTTTCTTGTTCATAGGATGTCACCAGATATCTCTTGTCAGCTAACGGTATAAGATTGCACTTACCTTGCGAGAGCGAATCTAAAGACGTCACTTCATAACTGCACTGGATGGAAGCGCATGTGTTTGTATGTTGAAATCACTATTGGTTAACAATCCAGTCAATTTAATCACTAAAAGACTTAACTGCTTGCGGTAATTGCATGGAAATTGTTTTTTAAGTATGCGAATAATGTTGATTTTAATTATTATTGTTAGTAGAGATCTATTACTGTAGACATATTTTAGGATTTAGGTATCCTGTAATGTCTAAAAGGATAAGATAATACACAACTACTAGAAAAAAATAATAATAAAAAGAAAATTTAAACTAAATAAGACATTTCGCTTCACATAAATGACAGCTGAAAATATTTAGCACATTTAAACGTATAGTTTCTTCTCGTAACTTAGCCTCGCATGGAAGCCGTTGCTGATGTGTCTCTCTTGGCCTTCAGATGTCTTCAGACGCTGTCTCATTACATGTGGCGTACAAGATTGTGAATATATTAGCAGCGATGCAAGGTACGTAATATGCTTCTCCTTAGCTGACGAGAACTAGGCTAAGTTCGAAACACATGTCCGTATGTAGAAGTCACCAATAAGTATGCGTTGTGTATATCCATGTGTACATTTACAGATACATTTTTAAGATTGTTGTATTACTGTATTGTACACTTGATGCTAGTTAAACAGCGATATGCTATTTCTTACATGAAAAAAATTAGAAATTGTTCATGCAATAAGATGTCTTAAACTCTAGAGAGCAAGAGTAAACTGAACCATTTTTCAAATATGTCGTAAGGCAGCACATGTTATAACTAAACTAGTTATATTTTAAGTACCGTCCTCGTTAACTACTAATTAGGATGGCGGTAAGCAAGGTAACGTCGTGCTAGAAACTTAAGATCAATAAACTCAAAAGCAATAAACTTCACCAAGTTAAGAAAACGTCAAAAAAAGCTTACCGCATGTCAACGTGCAATTTTTCTAAGTACATCGTAATAATTTATCATTCCATTACGTACCATTTGCAACAAGTCAGACGTATTTAATTCTAGGTCGCTCAATTACCAGTCATTTACTTTCCTCATAAATATTTCTAAGACTGACGTAATACAAGCAGCAACTACGACTTACAATAATTATAATATTAATAACGGGTAAGGGTCACTTAATCCTCTTCGTTTAACATAGATATGACATAAATTATTATAGATACGAAATCTGTTGTATTAAGTATATTATAACAAACATTGTAATGATTCTTTACAAAATATTCGTCTTCTAATTGTAGGAAAGTGAAAGAAATATAAGAAAAATCGTGCTTTGGTGTAGAAACGGTGCGCAATATTGTGCGATATTTGTGATAAAAAAAATTATATTGCAATTTAGTCAGTTGGTTTGTGCATTAGGTGAACATATATCTTAATCAATCATTTACTTTATAATAAATGATTTTATATCGAGAACGACACATATATACGAGGATTGTTCGGAAACTACGTTCCCTAACGCAGAGATGACGCGAATTCGCAGGAATCTTCTTTACCATTTTGTATAATTATTCCTTAATAGGTTAAATATGACAGTACAGAGCGATCTGGTAATTAGTCTGTTTTTGACAGTACGCCAAAGTTAACATCTCGTGTGATTTTGTAATAATATAAAGAATTAAGTTGAGAGCAGTGATAAAGTACTTTAATTTGAAAAGCTTAACACCAACCGAAATCAAAGCAGAACTGGATTCAACACTATTAGAATCCGCTCCTTCGTTTTCAATGGTTAAAAACCGGGCTGCCGAATTTAAACATGGTCGTATGAGCATAAATGGTAAACGTCCGAAAACTGTTTTTGTTCCGAATACGATTGAAAAAGTCCACCGTATCTCGCCCCAATCAAAAGGACTTTATATGCCGCTTCAGTACCATTGATGAAAGATCCGCTATGACTTCTAGAACCAAAGAAAAATTCAAACAACGGGCAAAAAGGTTCTCCGCCACCAAAGAAGGGAAAAACTGTTTTGTCAATAGCAAAGTGTTTTTTTGTGATTCTCGTGGAATTATCTTGGTCGACGACTTAGAAAAGGAAAAACCAATAAATAGAGAGCATTATGCCAATTTGTTTCAACAATTAGGTGACCAAATCTAATAGAAATGGCCGCATTTGGCAAAGAAGAAAGTGCTTTTCCATCAGGACGCCACCTGCCCACAAGTCTGCGATTGCAATGGGATAAATTCATGAATTGGGATTTGAATTTGGGCCACATTCGCCCTATTCCCCAGATTTGGCTCCCAGCGTTCATCATCTCTTTCCAAATCTGAAAACTTGTATTCATCGACCTACAATGAGGTTTTACTAATTTTAAATATCGTTGAAATAAGTGTGTTGAGCGAGTAGGAGGCTGTATTTAAAAAATAAAATGTTTTCATTGTCAGGCCACGTAGTTTCCAAACCACCCTCGTAATTGGAGGTTTTTATATTCATCCTCGTTTGTATCTACCGTTTCGTCATGAAATTATACGCGCTCCAACAATGTTTACTAATTATTCTGATGTTTTATCAAAGTTCACATTCAATCATGACTACCTGACGTGCATTAACTCCAATTTTCGGTCGTTATAATCGTCTAAACCGATAAGCAAATGAACGTACCCTGCAAAAATTTAAATAAATACATTCACTTCATAATATTCTTGTGCCAAGAAGACAAAGAAGTGTAAGGAGCGAAGAGAACGTTAAAGACGTAGGTAACCTAGATCAAAATTTGACATCTTAGGTCTTGGATCGGCTTGAGACGAATTTGGCGGAAAGATCTTGAACTACGTGCTTACAAGAATATTTTAACTGAGAAGTCAAACCAAATGATCGTTTTTTGGGCCATAGAATCGCTAACTGGGCTTTAAGGAAATTCGAAAATGATCCCAAATTTCATAAGAATATCATCTTCAACGATGAAGCTCGCTCCTAGCATTAATAGTTTTGTAAATTACTAGAACTGCCCTATCTGGTAGAAAAATCGGCCAGAATTAATGCATGAAGAAGCAATTGAATCCACTTAAACTGACTGCATTTTATGCTGGAGGAGTCGATAAACCTTCTTTTTCAAATAAAGCTAGTATCCCCGTTACTGTGAATGGAACTAACTCCCTATGGATCCGCTAGGACGGTTTGATTTTTCGACATAATCCCCTTGTAAGTCTACACAACTTACCCCAGCGAGTTTCCAATTTTTCCAAACCATCCGAAAAGTAATACTTCGACAAGTCTGCAAAATATGAATTTCTCTCGAAATCTTTTTCTGTCTGGCATCTATCGAGGCATTTTTTTAAGTTTTGTATCTGACAAATATAGCGGATAAGGGAGCAATTTGTCGGACAATTCAACAAATTTTGTTGTAGCAACCACGGACGAGTGAGAAGGCGCATTATCGTGATGGAACAACATTCTTTTCTTAAGTCAACAAATGCGATCGCTTTTTTTTTCAGTTCTACATAAAAAGGTGTCAGCAAATCAACACAATATTGGCCCGTTATAGTTTTTCTCTTTTTTAAATAACCAATTCAGATAACACCTTTTCAATACTAAAAAAGTTGTGGTTATGACCTAATCCGTCAAAAAGCGGCTTTTACTTTCTTAGGGGCACGTTCCTCGGGAGAAATTAATTGTATCGACTGTATTTTCGTTTCTGGAGTAAGAAAATAATATATCCAAGTTTCATCTACTGTGACATATCGTCGGAAGAATTTCCTTGTAATACGTTTGAAGATAGCTAAACATTCTCTTGATATTCGGATGCGGGCGCACATTTGATCAGCCTCAACCCCATCTCGCGTATATCTAAATGTTCATACCCAATATCGCATACGCGTTCGGTTGAGATGTTTACTTCAATAGCTATCTCACATACGACGATCGCTTCTTACAAGGGCATGGACTTTATTAAACCATTTCTGGAGTAGTTACAGTAAATGACGGTCCGGGACCTTCTACATCATCCGTACTCATATGGTCACTTTTAAAAGCAGAAGACCACTTACAAATTGCTGTATGGGACGAAGCACTTTCACAATCATATTTACGTAGCTTTTCCTCGGTTTCTTTAATTGTTTTTCCACGTAAAAAAATATTTATTTATTTACTGCCCAACAGAATTACATATTCCAATAACAGGACAAATATATATTACAATATGAAAAACATCTACTAATAAACTAAATTATGACTCAATAACACAATTGAAATTCATCAAAAAAAAATTATAATAAACACACTTTACAAATATAAAAATAAGTTGAAAAAAAAAGTTCTACAAAAACCGCAACATAGCAATCTCAATGACTCCAGTAAGATGCATAACATTTAAATCGCATGTGTCAGAGATCTCATTGAAATTGCTACACATGGCTAAAACGGGAGATGCGTAAACTATGTTTGTTTTAGCTGTGGGAAGAAAGAAAGTAGTTTGCTGTCAGTAAGAAGCCCGAAGCACAAGAAAACACAACTGTGAAACCAAGTCAATGCAATCGATGTTGTTGTGTAGTAAATTATATAAAAAATTTACACTGATCAGTTTATAAATTGTCTCCACAGATGTCATTCCATACACATGCAATAAAAAATCATCGTAACCTCTTGTAGGACAAATGCCCTTAGTTTTAAAATACAAATACTTGAAAAATCGACCATGAGTTTTCACCATACTTATTCTACATACTTCATAGTAAGGATACCAAATTAATATTGCATAATCTAATCTCGATCTGACATATGAGTAATATAAAGTTTTTAGTGTAGTTATGTTGGTAAAGGATTTTGAATTACGGATAATTAAACCCAACATCCTAGTAACCGACGTCGTAATTGATTTAATGTGCTCAACAAAAGTGAACTTGCTATCAAAACGTACATCTATATTTTTAACTAAATAACGACGATTCAACTCCATTGTACCATAGGTGTAAGTGTATGCGATCGGGTGTAATCTTCTTGTAACACTGATGTTATACTTCTTTACGTTCATATCGAGTTTGTTAGCTTCACGCCACAACTCGATTTGACTAATTTGGCCTTGAAGTCGAATACAGTCGCTTATTGAATCGATAGCTGTAAAGATCTTAAGATCATCAGCAAAGGCACAACGATGGCAATTGACCAAATCAAGAAAATTATTTAAAAAAAGCGGAAACATCATTTGACCCAAATTTGTTCATTGAGGAACACCCGAATATGCATAAAAAACGCGCGATGAGAACCCATTGTACGTTGCATACTGTGGTCTATTTAAATGATATGCCCGGGAAAATGTCAATAGTGACTCAGAAAAGCCGAAGACTCTTGATTTATTTATCAATAAGCTTTTGATATATCTTTGTATACTACATCAACTTAACTCTGGCGATCTAAAACATTGGCAGCAAATTGTGAGAAGTAAGCTAAATTAGATACTGTTTATCTTTTCTCCATAAAACCGTGCTGAAATGGTGATCTACAGCATCTGACTACAGGGCAGATTCGTGAATAAGTAGCTCTTTCAAGCACTTGAGCAAAATGTTAAATTAACACTTGTTTTTACATATTTACACAACAACGAAAACAGTTTTGTGTAAATAAATATAAAACACAACCTATTTCCCAGATTTGTTTGAAATTTTGACAGTAGATTTTAGAAATATGGTGGATCGACTGTATTTTTTGGTCCAAATTGTATTCTTTCGACTTGGACAACAAGTAGTTCTAAAAATATGGTGCCACTTGCCACAATTCCAGTCAAACAATCAACTTACTGACAGAAAAGTTTGATGAATCTGTTATTTTCAGAAATGGATGAGCCAATTATGCTTCTCGGTCTTTGATTTAATACCCTAAGTCTGGGGTATTCAAAAAGAAAAAAATAGTTGCATTTATTAAAGAATTGCAAATATATCATATTCAGAAATAGAAAACATAATTGTAATTACGTGTATTATATCGGAAACTCGTGTTTTAAATTCAAGAATTTAAACGCGTTTCTTACTTCTACGCCGCCTACTTCACTTTGAATTCAAACCTTTTTGTGGAAGCTTATATGTATGCAAATATTTGGATACATGAATAAGTAAGCGAAAATACTCAGTAAGAATGCTACACAATTAGCGCTATTATTCTCTCCTTCAAGCAGAATTTATCAGGAAGGGAAAACACTTACGAGTTTTCCCTGGAGTGCAGATAACGGACACATGTCTCGCGGCAATCTATAGCAAATAGACGGCCAGATGTAGATAAGCACGTTCCTGATTGAACAATCTATCACGAGATTCAACACCCATCAGAATTTCAGATGTTTGAATTTTGTATTTGAAAAACGTGAAATACAAGGATTTTGTGTACAGGGTTACAGCATTCTCGTATTTTTTTAAAAACAAAGGGTGTTGAATATTAAGCACAAAAATGTTTAGATAAGTAAAGCCGAAATATTGATTTTATGAATGTTTACAATAACTTCAGAAAGATCGAAAATTGCTGATTAAGTTGGCAATTCGGAAATAAGTATTTTTAAATTTACAAGTTTACAATATCCCCGACTGTCGAAATTTTATATCTCTCATCTGATAATTATCATTGGCTTGCATCATTTTATGAGATGTTATATTCGAATTATTTCCGAGTATACAAGATGACATTGAAAAAACTGCAATACATAGTACCACACGATAGAAGACAATAAAATACTAAAAAGGTCTTATACACTAATGTCCTATCTCCTTTTCTTTTCAAGATACTGGATGTTAGAAACGTTTGTTTTTTTTAAATTTCGTCCAATTGTGATGACATTATTGAACAAAAATTACTGTATTGTAGTTTCGAGAATTATTAGAATATTTTCATAGTTGGTGATGTAATTATGGCACCTGTCAAATTAATATTGCATTAATTTATTCAAGTTTGTCATGTTTCTAATTGCGTTTGTCTTTGGTTTTAGTGTTTGTCGTTTTCTAAAATTAATTTTGAAAAATGCAGGGACATGATTATGTATTATGGTAAAGCTCGATCAAATTCTTCCGAAGCTCAACGTATCTATCGAGAGAGATACCCATTTAGACATGTTCCTAATGATAGAATATTTAATAACGTGTATAGACGTTTGGGAGAAGATAGCTGTTTCAAAAAATCAAAAGTTAATAGTGGAGTCACCAGAACTCATTGTACTGTTGAAAATGAAGGAGCTGTTTTGCAAATAGTAGAAAATAAGCCGAGAATGAGCATCAGAAAAATAAATTCAACTGTACGCAATGTTAACCGTGAATCAGTTAGACAAGTCTTCAAAGAACAGCTTCTTCACCCGTTTCATTTCCAAAAAGTTCATCACCCTTTCGAACAGGATTATTTACCCCGTGTACAATATTGTGATTGTTTGGTAAATCAAGGGCAAAATTTTTAAATCATTAATTTAGTTCACCGATGAAGCAAGTTTTAGTCGCGAGGGTGTTTTGAACCTACATAACATGCACTAATGGAGTGATGAAAACCCTCCTCAAACGATAATACGGAATTACCAGTATGGCTTTTCTATTAATGTGTGGGCGGATATAATCGACAATCACCTAATTAGTCCATTTCGATTGCTTAATCGATTGACTGGCGGGCTCTATCGATATTTTTTGGAATATGAACTAAACGATTTATTATAAAATGTCCCATTGAACATTATTCAAAGAATGCTCTACATGCTAATGAAGAGAAATAAATTTTCTAGTGAAGTATGTTAAGAATATTTTTTTAATCAGCAGCACGTCAAATTTTTATAAATTATTGGAATAATTAGGTTAACAGATCTGTCATGCGAAGAAATTTAACAAAACCATTTTCCGACAAGCATTTAAGATCCTGTATCTTGAAAACAAAAGGCGATCGGGCATTAACATAGCGACTTACTACTTAACATTTGATCAGTAAAAAGTAATTCTAAGCTTCAGATTCTGTCTTTACGTGTTTGGTTTTTTGCTCTGAATAATAGTAACTGTAATAATATGTTTTGCGATTGCTTTCTCACGTTACCTTTGTTTAGAATTTTTCTCTACTTAGAAGGTTTATCGTTTCCTAGATAAAAACTGCGTCGGGTGTTATCGTTATTTTCATCTTCTTCATATTCATCAACTACTTCAACCTCTTCAACGTTGTCATCTTCGCTGATTCTTTCATAAAGTCACCATTTGATCGCTTTCGTCTTCAAATTCAACTTCATTATCTAAATCCTGTAAAAAAAACGACGCATTTCCTCCACAACTTTTGCACTGTTGAAGTGAAATATTTTCTAAGCCATATTAGCAAACAAATGTAATTACTAGAGAACGGACATTCTTACCACATGACTAAGTTCTCCGCATACAATAGCCGTTGTCCATTGTTAACGCAGGTGGCCGAGAAAGACAAACACAAATACTTCATTGTATTACGCCGGGATGTACTCAGCGAAGTTTATAAACATTTCGAATTGCGGATTGCGTTTAATGGATATTTATCCTCCGAATACAATAGCTCTGTTGTCATTGTAATCGCAGCGAACCAGATGGCCGGGAAACACTAACAAATACTTCATTGAATTACGCCGAGTCATGTGGCAAGAATGTCCGTTCTCTAGTAATTACACACGTGAAAGTAAAACTGTGCTAAGAAGTCGCGATATCTGTCAGATACAAATTAAATGTTATACTGAAAGGAAGTAGTCATTACAGGGACCAAACGGTAACTGGTGATTGACACGATCCACTATTCTAATAGTAGGGGATAGTTTAGAAGGTATCGATGGTTGCATCAGTTCCAGGTGTGTTTGAAAAAAAATATTCACTAAATTATTTTTGTTGCATCTCTCAGATCAACCGCAACTCCCACAGGGTTAAGGTTTGAGTCTTATTTCGTAGAAGCAGAAGTAATTTTTCAACAACAGTCTGGCTCTATAAAGGATATACGAAATCATTTACACCTGTAGGATAACCAAGTAATTCAAAATAGTAATAGGTTTACAAGACGGTTTTACAGAATAATACTTCTGTTCATAGCATTCTCTTCATATAATATCAGAACGCAAATACATTCTAAGAGACTGGTAAAGATTAAAATAAAGAACAAACCTTCAGGAAATGCTTTTAATTTAATTTTTTCTACCTCTGAATTTTATTAAAAAAACTTATTAACTGTAATGCTTTTCATTCTCACTTAACTTATACCAAATTAGCTGCTAGGAAGCTTTTATTTAGAAAGTATGGAAAGTTCTTTAGGGAATATCAAATAGAGAAACCATGAATTTCCCTGTCTTCGATTACATATTTCTTAATATCGAAAGAAGCGGAATGAAAATGTAAGATATCTAAACTTCTTTTAAAATATGTTCTGTAATTTTTTCCGAATTTTAAATATTGTAATGACTCATCCGATGACGCGAGGCGCGTCATCCCTCTGGATGTTTTCTCGAGGCCTACGTGAAGGCTCTAGAAAAGTATTCACCGATATAAAAGCCGCGTCGAAGAAGGGATGGACATTCATTCGATACCCAAGTCTCGCGAAGTAAACATAAATATAGTTACATAAATATAAAATACATAAACGTACTTATTGTTGTTAATAGTTAGTTTTATATTGTTATACGTTTTAATATTAATATAGTGTGTGTGTCTAAAGTTATTGTTAGTTTTATTTAAGAACCCTAAAAGACAAACTTTACAATATGTTGAATTTGCGATAATTTCTGAATAAGATCCTTTGATTAATATTTCTATATTATATTTTTAAAACTTAAGTCATTTGTATACTATTTTTTGCAAATTAGTATATTGGTTGGCTTTAAAACGTTCGCTTATTTATTTAATTTTAATTTTTAACTTTAATTTTACTTTGTTTCAAGATATATTATACCAGGGATATCTGTTATGTTGTGAATACTGGGACATAGAGGGCGACACTAATCAAATATCAATAGTAAAAATTAATCTCCATCTTTAGTGACCCTAAACCCAAAGTTTCAATGCGATACGTGTAGTGTTTTAGCTACAACGAACTGTCAAATTTGGCAAATTAGTCGAAAAATGGAATTAAACTGTGAACATTTTCGCGCAATAATTTTTCATAATTTTCGAAGACAATTACCTCAACAAGAATATACCGCTAATTTGGTTTCAACAATTTCTCGTTAGTATTGAGAATACAAACGTGGATGCATTAGTCTTAGCGACTATCCCAGAGCAGCTGCTCCAAAAACGGCAGTCATTCAGGAAAACGTCGATGCTGTGCGCAGGCTCATCAACGAAGATTGATATGTAACATATCGTGAAATTGAGGCATCATTGAGAATTTCAAATAAATCAATTCAAAAAATTTTACATGAAGAATTGTGTACAAAAAAATTTGCTTCACGTTGGATACCACATCTGTTGACAGAAAAGCAGAAAACAGCTAGGGTGAATTGGTGTCAAAAAACTCTATACCACTTCAACGCAGGAAACTCTAAAAATGTGTACAACATCGTGAGTGGTGATGAATTTTGAATTTACTCATACGAGCCTGAAAATATGCGCCAGTCGTCTGTTTAGGTGTTCCAAGATGAAGAAAAGCCGACATCCATTCTCGAAGTGTCTCCAAAAAGATTATCACGACATTTATCTCGAAAACAGGTCATGTGGCAACAATTTCTATACAAGATCAAAGAACTGTTACTGTCGATTGGTATACAAGCATTTATTTGCCGAAAATCATCGCCTGAGAAACCAACCCACAACAACTAATCATCCTCCACCAAGACAGCCGAACAAACTCACGACGACGACCAACCACGATCCTCCACCAAGACAATTTCCACACAGTTCGCAAGACAATTGAATTTTTAACGTAACAAAACATTAAATTGTTAGATTATCTTCCGTACAGTTCCGACCTAAGTCGCAACGATTTCTTTTCCTTTCCGAAAATCAAGGACGGACTGCGTGGTAAAAGGTTCCAATCGTCAAAAGAAGCAGTCGTTGTCTTAAAAAAACCCAATTTTGACTGTACCAGCAAACGAGTGGAATAACTGCCTCCAGAGTTGGTTCGACCGCATGCAAAAGTGCATTAATCTTCGTGGAGAATACTCCGAAAAACAATAAAATCTTTAAAAGCTATCTACTATTTTATTCCAGCTCTATATGCAAAATATAAAAGACTATTCTCGTATACATGAGGAGCGCATTAATCTTAAATTCCTTTTCAAAGAATTCCAACCGAACGTTTTCAATTACTAGGGAATGTATTTGGCAATAATTGCATGTCGCGCACTCGAATTTTTCAATGGCACAGACGATTTTTGAAAGGTCGTGGTGGGGATTGAAGATGATGAATGTTCTAGTCGACCTGTAACATCAACCCCCACTTCGTCGAGCAGCAATAAATCTCAAATAAACAAGGCAAAAATGAAAGTCATGCTCATCGTTTTTTCCGATATTAAGGGTGTCATCATGATTGAGTGGATACGCCAGGACAAAAAGTACCACATTTAGGTCCTGACCAAGGTGAGAGAGCAGGTGAGGAAGAAAAGATCAAATCTGTGGAACAAGAACACTTAGAAGCTGCATCAGGACAACGCGCTAATGCACAATTAATTCTCTGTGAAGCAGTTTTTAGCAGGGGAGAGCATTACTGTGCTGAAACATCTCCGTATTCATCAGATCTTTCTCCAGGTAAATTCTGCCTGTTTCCAAAAGTGAAAAGAACACACATTTTCAGTTCAGTGTGTGGAGTGAAAAATGTCAAGGTTAAATCGGCAAACTTGCTGAAGAGGGCGACACTTGACAACCTGCAGCGCTGCTTCGAACAATAGAAAACACATATGCAGGAGTGTATAGCTAGACAAAGGTAGTATGTTGAAGGGAATTAGCAGCTATTTGTAATGCGTTTTTAATCAAGCATATTTTTCAGATCAGTCCCGTTATTTAATTGTCATACCTCGTATATTGCGCAACAGTCCATGTAAATAATAATACATGTAAATTTTGAAGACCTATTTCTCTTTGATTATTATACATAATCTCTGATAGCACAGAAGCTTTCATTTAAGTTGTATAGAAATTGATATGGCCGAAAAAGAAACCGATGAGTATTTGCTTCTTTGGTTGCATAGCACATTATATTAATTTTTAAATTAAAATTTCTTAGATAAATGCATAAATTTTAGAAACGTGCTATCTATAAAAGTTTATTGCATACTAACTATTCACATTTCTCTTGCTACTTCTGCTGGACACCAATTAAACTAATCACATATTTAACGCGAAGGTGCTGCATGGGTTGCAGACTAATCTTGAAGTCTTGACCACTAACCAATTGAAATTTAATTTGCAAGCACTTTCTTCATAAAATCAGTGATTTGGACATTATTAAAGAATGTATTCATATTTTAATACAACTAGTGTCGAGAGATATGATGCCTCTTAAAAATTATGTTAATTGAAATTTTGTTAATTGAACAGACAATTCATGGACAAAATATATTTCGGAATTAATAATTATGAAAGTACTGATTTATGAAAACTACTTTGTTAATATAATATTTTAAAATAAATACTGCTTATTGTGTTATTTCTTTGTATTTACCTTGAACGCTAGGCCTAGTTGTGCAGAACCAAAAGATTACTCTGAGATATACACAGAATATATAGAGTCTCAACAAAATTATGCCTGTGTAACTATATATACAATCATTCCGTTAATTAAATTCATTTTCAAGAGCAAATTTCACAATATGCACAATTGTTGTTGCTTTAAGTTACACACGTTGTGTTAAGAATTATAGCAAAATTTTTCTATCATGGCTTTATTCATTTATTTTTGTTGACTAACTTTGAATTTGTGTCTACTGCTGATGGTAGAAACAACAGCAAACTTCAATAATGCATTAAGTGAAAAACCAATATCACTAATCAATAAAACATTAAGCTTATGTAAAATATTGAGGTGAGCGATTTTTTTGACGGTGATGTATAATAATTTAAAATAAGAAAGCATACTCACTATAACTCATATTGTATTTAAATTTTCGCCAAAAATTAGATACACATTTAGTACTAGTTTATCATGTATTAATTTACTCTGTAGATACATTCATACTTGATGATTCGGATGATTTTTTGATCAATTTCCTTTGTAATATATACCACTCCTTTTCTATTGTATTCATGATCAGGGATTGCCCTGATCATACTAACATTTTGATTTCTTTCTCTGTTTTTCAATGAAAATGTAGTAGTTTTCCACGAGATCATTTTTGAAGATAAACCGATGACCGTTATTTTAAATACCAATGCATTTTTGGAAGTTTACAACGTCTCTTCCAAAAATGGATCTGCTTTACAATAGAAAAAACATCATTTTATTTATTAGAAATATTCCTTATCAACAGAAACACAACGATTTGCCGGTTCGAGAAGTGCATTGTTTCGCTTATTACAGTGTTATTGAGAATACATCTAGTAATAGCCACTCGGCACTTTGACCGAACTAACTGTTTTATTGAACGTCATCAAACCCATATTCTTTCATTGTCGCTATTCTGACAATATCGCGGGTCATCCAAGAAAATCATATTGCGCCAAAAGTACTGATCTCATGAAACTAGGGTCTTTAGTTCAGTGAAATCTTCGTTTACTTTGAACTATTCTTAAGCAAGAACTTTTTCTTTGTAACCTTTTTATCGATGCTAATTATATAAAGTTACAGACTGCTAGGCAATAATTTGAATGATGCTATCTCCTTGAACTGCCTCTTTTGGTCTCGGAGTCGCGACAATTTTTTCATTTCTTACGTATTGCATTATCACACGATTTCTAGTCGATAATGAGAGCATTAATTTCTCGTTGGGGCCTACTCGTCTCTTTAACTAATCAATAACATGCAGGAGTATTAAATAGCCTATTTATTAAAAATTTAGTCGATGGCATTGTGGAAATTGAGCGAAAAAACTCCTCATGTGCCTAATTCGAGAAAAAGTGTCGTAGTAGCAATTTACTAACAAGAATTATGAGGAGGTAGTGATCATTCAATTTAAAGAAACTAAGATACAGTAAGTGCCAAATATTATGCTATACTTCTGCATACATTGCAGGATGTCGTTTAAGTAATAAAGGACTGAGCAAAAAGTCTGCGACTTTGCTCCGTTCACATAGACAGAGTTGCGTAAACTACTATTGGAAATTATGGCTCTCTTTTGACCGCCCACAAGATAGACTTGATATCTACAGAAGAATTTCACTTGATTCACAATGCTACTTTAGGACAGATGATTAAACTAAAGCAACCATGATGAATATGTACGAGAGAAGATTGGAAAGTTTCTAGAACGAAGAGCGGGTGTACCGGTCATGTGTTTTGAGTGTTTGGAGTCTATTATATAGGTGGTGTTAAAGTTTTAGACAGATAGTGCATAAAGTAAAGACGTTAGCCAAGCTAAGTAAACAGTGAGCGCATTTTCTTAATCATGAATAAAATCGAATTCCGTGCAGTTATTAATCATCTTTTGAAAGACTTAAATGTTAAAGAAATAAAAACGGAATTAGAAGAAGTTTATGAAGAGTCTTCGCCGTCGTATGCACGCGTTGCGAATTGTATTGGTGAATTTAAACGCGGTCGAACAAGCATAGAAGATGCATCGAATTCTGGGACACCTAAAACATCTGCCCATAAAGAAACCATTAGAAAAGTTCAGCGAATCGTGATGAATAATCGCCGATTAAAGTTGAGACAGATAGCAGAGGCACTAAGCATATCATATGACCGCGAACATTACATTTTGCATCAATATTTGGATATGAGAAAGCTTACTGCAAGACGATCAAAATCAAGCTCACGTGGCAATTTCTCAGCAATATCTAGACATGTTAAAGAGAAATCTCCTATAGATTTTTTGAGACGTGAAACGTGGCTACACCACTTCACATCAGAGACTAAAACACAATCAAAGCAATGGACAGTACGCGATAAACCAACTCCAAAGAAGGCCAAGACGATGCTGCCAGCTGGAAAGATGATGGCTTCTGGGATTCCTGAGGATTAATTTTTATTGACCATTTGCACTGTAGGACAATAACAGACGCGTATTATGTGTCATTATTAGACAGATTGAACGAAAAAATCAAAGTCAAAAAAAGGCTTCATATAGCATAGAAAAAAGTATTGTTTCACCACGACAATGCCCCGTCCCACAAGTCGGCAATTGCAATGGCGAAACTGCACGAATTACGATTCCAATTAATTGAACATGCACCGTGCTCCGTACTTGCCAGATTCGGCCCCTTCGGACTTCTTTCTATTTCCGAACCATAAGGAATGGTTGTTTGGAAAGAAATTCTTATCGAATAATGAAATCATCGAAGCCGTAAATGAACATTTGGAAGGTTTTGTTCTTATTTTTCTGAAGGAATTAAAGGTCTTGAAAAACGTTGGACTAAACGTATAGAGTTACTAGGAGACTATGTAGAAGAATAAATATGATTTTACCCCGAAAAGTGGTGTTGTGTGTCTAGTTTTAGAAACTTGCCGATCTTCCCTCGTACCATATAAATGTATCATAAGAATGAGGCAATGAGACAAGGAAGTAAGCAGTTGTTTTTGTGTTTTTTAAAACGTTTCTTGAAACGTATTTAAAATCTAATAGATTATTTCTATGCAGAGGGTACTTGCAAAGTTTCGCAATAGAGTTTCAATTTCACACTCTATACACTTCGAAATAATTCATCAAACCAATTCTTACACGTTCCTTCTGAAAGATACACTCATCATTTTACACCCTAGAAATTCATGTTGAAAACCATCGTCCTTTTTGAGTGCTTAGCATGGTAAAATATGTTGCAAAGTTGGAGCGAAATCTGGTTCGTAAGGTTGACGTGTTGAAGCAATTCGTCGGAACGTTGTCCTAGTGGAAAAGCCAAATGCCAGATCTCGAGTTAGTACGATTGTTTTTGAGGCTACAACTCTAGGCATTCGTTCCTCAACGTACTACTCTGCACTGACAGTCTTTCGTGTCCCAGCAACGTGCGCTTCACAACCTCTCTCACTGTTAAGAAAGATAAACATTTTCTTCTTAATTAATCGGGAGATTTCCGTATAGACACGAGCGGTCCTTCATCCTTAAGGAGCCAGGCTTTGTGCTGTGCTTTGGTCATAGTAGTAAATTCAGGTTTGGCTACCTGTCAAAATGGTAGTAAAATAATAAGATAACCCACCACTAAACTTGCTCAGCATCACGCGGAGTCATAAAACTATTCAAGCCATCTGCTCGTCAATTGAAGTATGAGGTATTCAAAGGCACAAATTTTCCCCACTCAAAGATATTTGGACAAAATTATTGCAGTCTCGCTATAATTTACATGTCTATCGGACTTGAGCATGTTCCTGTCAGCATCAATGTTCTTCGTGGTAACGGATGAATTGGAGCGTTCTGATCACGCACCATCTTCCAATTCGAAATTATCTAACTGGAGCACTGATGCGGATAATAATCTTGCGGCACATGAGTCTTTTGCTCCAAACACTTCACAATATTCAAACCACATGCAAATATATAGTCTAAAATTGGCGCGGTGCCCTTCACATTCTAGAAGAAGACATCGCAAGCAATTTAAACTACTTCAATTCGGGAGCAATTTACACAGTGAGACCGAACCGTCAGTCACAATGCAGGACTTGGACAGGTCTCATCTTACACTGAGCCTCCTACTGTATACAACATCGGTTGTGCCATATTAAAAAATTGTTGTACTGCTCTTTATATTTCGAATTTATCCGTTTTAGAAGAAACAATTAGAACCGTGTTAATTTTAGATATTATCAATTTAGGAAGTTTCCTAAAATAATTCCACAGTTCATCCACTTGTTTTATTTTGAGAACATGTGCAGATAAGTACTTCAAAGGATAATCAACCAAACTATATCCAAGATTATACAATTATGTTGTTCACCTAAAGTGTAACTAAATTACTAGGTACTGAATATCCTGTGAGATTTTCAGTCTCATTTACCGCCCGAACCTTTTCATCTATGTAAACGTCGCTGTTCGTGCTTGGAATAACACAAACATTTCCATGTTACGTCTTCTCTATCCGTTCTCTCCGGGAGTTTATGTTCTTGCTTCCGATTGTACATTGTCTAGTTACATAGAAAAACATTACTATCACTCATACTTATGAAAGCTTTAGCTTAATGGGAAAATATAAAACACTCTGATATACAATTGCACTTACAAAAAAAACAACTTTAATATTGTTATCTTAAATATTTTACTTCATGTTTAAAGACTTTGTTTCTACCGTTTCTTCAAAGGAATTTAATAATTCAAATTCTTTATAAAAGTGAAATCTTTAAAATAATGTCTAGAACGTCTAAATCAGTGTTTCTTAACCTAAAGTCACTATACATATAAAGTACTGTAATATACTGCCATTTCGGGTCCATACGAGCGCGGTAAATTTAAAATGTATTCGTTTTATTTTCTAGAGAGCTTTTATTAAATAAAATAAAGAAACGAGGCATTTTCAGTATTATATTTACATCTGACTTGATTAATAATTAAGAGTTGTAAGATTTTTCCCACATTCCAGAATCGTACTCAGTAAAGTTGATATATACGTATATACGTACGAACGTTTTCAAAACACATCTGTTTTTTAAAGAACACGTGTTTGTATGAAACTACGACTCAGCATTTCTGTTAATATATACAGTCCGATAAGATTTAAGTATAAACAAAGAAATTGCTTATTGTAAAATATGTTTACGAAAAGTTTTGTTTTTTTTTGTACGAGACACACGCAGTTACAAAAGAAAGATTGCGAATTTGAAGATAAGCATGTCCATTGTATGCATTGTATTAGGTCGTGTATGCTGGACAGATGTTTATATTTTAGTTAAGCGCAGATCTCGGCGCGAGGCAGTTGAACTTATTATGTTATAATTTCTTACGAACACGCCTTCTTTACAAAATGCGATTTATATTAAAAATATTTGCAAATGTTAACTTGTACTGAGTATGACTCTGGCATGTGGGGAAAAATAATAACTCTACTAACAATACAAAAATGATGATAACATAAAATCATTGAATGAAGATTTCGGCTTGAATACATCTATCAGAGCTTGTTAGATAATGTCACATAAATGTCGTCAGTTTTGCATTAAGAAAATGTTAAAAATGAGTTCTAAAAAGTTCGTGTAATAAACTCTTAGAACATATAACAATTAACGGCCAAACAAATTTGAAACTTTAGTAGGTATTTTTAAATTAGACTGGTTTTATGTTTATGAAAAAAATATTTCATTCGATATATTTAGCTCTTCGCAGAATCAATCAACAGGAAGAATGATGTAGCTATGTTGCCTTAATTTTAGTTATATAACTGTCCGATTTTGATGTTATTATAACTTCAATAGGTGATATGTAGGGAAACCCAAAATATGTAAATGGAAAACTAACAAATATGCGCATAAATATGCTAATCATTGTGTCAAAATATGCACAAAAGGGTTGAAGATATGCAAATATAAAAATAATTAGTAATACATAATTTCATTCATTCACTTAAAAAAAAAACAGACATTTAAATTTTACTACATATTGAACTAAACCAAAATATGCATTTATTACACAAAGTAGGTTGTCGTTAGTTGTAAAAACGGTAAACCACTAAATGTTTCTCAAAGTTTTCGATTAAAAAATTTTGTCTCCTGTCTGAATATAAAAATTTATAAATGGGAAAACTCCTTTTTACATCAACCGATGTAATAGGGGCGTTTTTAAAATTGCTTAATATTACAGAATCCAAATCAATGGATTCAGTAAATTCTCCTTCCAAAATATTAGCTACTTGACTAAGAAACCGAAATCCACAATTTTTTCCATCACCTTTTGGAATTCTTGAAAAATTTTGTCCCCTATTTTGCCTCAGATTGTTTCACTAGTTCTTCACTTCGGGTTAATGACAAATTAGATTCCTCCATTTGTGTTATTGTTTTAGAAAAACGCTATAATTGGTTTTTATAAACAAAAGTTGTTGTTTTATTTCTTCGTTTTCCAATAATTGTTTAACATCAGTGAGGGATTGGGCAGGTTCGTCAGATAATTCTGAAATTAAATCTTTTAGTTGACAGAAATTCTCGCAATAAGAAAACGGATTCCAACCAAGTGCCCCATCTTATAGTAACAGGTTGAGCTGGAAGAGGAGTGTTTGGAAGTTGTTTTTTATAGAACTGAACCCTTATAGGCGCTTTAAATAAGATTGCTTCATCTTGGTAATTAAACTATTTACAAGAAGAAAATGTTTCCTTATCTCTTCAGCAACCCTATTTAAAGCATGACCAAGACATGTTACATGTATCAAGTTTGGATACAACATTTTTAAATTTTGCTCGGCTTTTAACATGTACGGTGTTACATCTGACAAATTGAGAAAAAAAAATCTCTAGAGACAGGTGTAGAAAAAAAGAATGTTGATAATTCCTCTTGAACAAATCTGGCCACTATGAGTGCATTTGTTTTTTCTAACTCTTTAGAAGCAATTAGGTAAGATTTTGGCAGAATCTCGTCGCTAAGAACACCAATCAATAAATGAGCAATACAACGTCCTCTTGAATCGGTGGTTTCATCAATACATATGTAAAAGTGTTTGTTCCAAATTTTAGCATTAATTTCTTCAATTACCTAAGAATACAAGGAACTTACGTCGTTTTTTCGTTGTATTGTTTCACCTGGGAAATTGAATTTGTAATACTTCTGGAGAAAGAAGTGAAGTTTTGATTACGCAGCTTTGACAAAGGAATATTTGACGTCATCATTGCATGACATAGGTCTCGATGAAGGATGTGTTGTTCATTTAACTGTTTGGATATTGGTTGGAAACATTGCGTTAATGTGGGTTGTGACACACCTCCAGATTTTATCTTACCTAATTTAGAAATATTAACAGAAGTTTTCACGTGTTGGTCTACTTGATATTTTTTATCGCATGGTATCTGCAATGAAAAAAAAACAAAAATTGAAATATCAAATTGAAAAGCAATAATATCAATACTTAGATCTAAATCCCTAACAAATAAGGTTAAAATATTAAACGAAAGCGCCCCGAGTGTCCAAATGGTGCGAAATTTATCAATATACCTAGAATTCCGTATAAAAATTAAGTTAATACTGACAGGGCAAAACTGAAACGTTCTGTACATTTCTCTATATTTTCATTGTGAATTTCGTCCAAAAAGAATGTAACTTGCTTTTAACTTTTATTTGTATCTCAAAAAAATAACAGATATCGGCCGATTTCGCACCACCCTCTTTATTGAATATGTATTCAAAAATTATACTTACAATTTCAACGCACGCAGAACAGTAGACTTTTCCCATATCTATACGTAGTTCTTTGTGTAGCTTAACCTACACTGATGCTCTACGGACTTTGGACAATTTACTAATAAAAATAAATAAAATAGCAGAACACTACAAAACACAAATCGATGTTATCTCTTCAAAAGCACAATCAGAAATAAAATTCAGAAATCAATTTACTATTTACCTAATTATGTAAATATAGATACAATAAAACCACTGTTAGCGGTTTAAAACGACCTATTTTGAATTCTCGTAATTTAAGACTGGGAATACCTTTACTGTTCTACCTCATAATTTTTTTTTTCTTGAGAACTGTAAAGATAATAAAATAAATTAGTTCATAATGTAAGATTTATAATATTGTACTGGAACTCTTGAAACGCTTGCCAAAGATCTACATCATTCAAAATTCTTTCAATTATACACAATATACTATTTATTAAGTATATATGCAGATATTTAAAAAAATGCATATAATAAGCAAAATATGCGCTTTCCATATTTGATTTACGTTAGTGATATGTAACAGATCAAAATATATCCAGAGTTTTTTTCAAGAAAGAATGAGTGTTACATTAAGCCTGTTTTCAAATAAATAAAATACATATCAGCTTTACGAAGGATTACGAAGGATTGAACATAAGCAAATATTAACAAAATAATTTTTATTTATTCCACTACAGAGAAGTGTTTACATGCAACAGTGTAACAACAGAAAAGTTACAATCATAATTACAAAAATGAATTTTATCATTAAAATTAAAAAAAAAATTATTCGCTAAGCTCTTACTTAATTTATCAATTCACAAATTAATTTATGATCAATTAAAATAATTTTATTAGTATTAGTATTATACGACCGCATTTTTTGTGAGCAGTTACGTTTCTTTGTTTTAATGAAAAGAATATTCTTGTTTTCACATACAAACTTAAAATTTTCTCTAAAATATTGTGACATTCTCAAACACGAGGTAGATTTTAGTGTTGTTGTATTTGCTCTTGAAATGATTTACAATTGGCACTATTTTATTTGTGGGGAATTTCATTTTGCACTTTTGGAAATACTCAAACAGTTGAACACTTGGGTAACATAAACTGTAATCACTTTTATATTCGCGCGGTTTTATTATTTGATTTCTTTCTTGATATTTATCTTCTGCAGTGGATATGAAAGACCAACGAAATTTTATAAATGGAATAATATGCGCAATACAACAAAGCTGATACTGCTATAATCGCCATTTTGGGTCCAAAATGTACTTCTCTCTCTAACACTAGTACTTTACCTATTGCGGCACTTTACATGTTTAGTGACTTTATCTTAATCAGGGCGCCAGCGCCCCCTTGTGTATGTTTTAGAGGTCTGGCGGGGCGATTTTAAATGTTTAGCACTTAGCAATGCAAGAGCTCGGGTGAGCGTTGTGTAGTGCAAAGTGATTTCATTGCGCCATGCACTTAATCATCTCTGTCAATCCGTTGAGAGAGATGGTAACAATTATTTCTCAGCGTTAGTGTATCTGAGTCCTTCTACCAGGCGCGGCTCGTGATGACGTATTTGGTGGTGCATATACAATGATGCGAGTGCTTCGTGTATTCTCGTGTACTAACTGTAGCGTTCTTAGTATACACCGGAAACACACGAGGCACTCGTATCATTGTACGTGCACTTCCAAATACGTCATCACGAGCCGCGCCTGCCTTCTACATTGATATTATATCTTTACAAATTGGTCCTATTTCAAGATATTAACCAAAAAGAAAAGCTGTCGAAAATATTCTATTAACTATTTAGAATTCGGTTTTGTTCCATCTCCTATAGTCCAGTCATTATGTACATTTGAATTCGAACGAGATCCTATCAAGCCAAATTTTTTATATGTTGTTGGGGGGGGGGGGGGGGGGGGGGGGCAGAAGTGCCTAATTTGAAGTTCTCGACCGAAACCCTTGCGACTATTTTCCGCTATTTAGAAAATAAGGGTAGATTTTTGTTTGCGTTGTAACTCGGCTCCTCGTCCTTCTATTGGGAAGTTGTATTGTTACTTTTTGTTCCTTTTTTTATTCTCTACAATTAATGTCATATAACTTTTTCACCTAACACCGTCAGTTCTCTTTTTTTCTTCTTTATCGTCACGCAAAACGAAAAAATATTTGTAGAGCACGTTCGTACCTACTATTCGATATTTTTGTTTTCCTTTTTAAAGGAACAGTTTGTAGAGCTTCAAAATGACTGTAAAGCTAAAATAATATTCAATCAATGTGATTATGATGCTTTTCGAGTCTGTTCTCGCCCATCTAATATAAAGAGTTAAAATTACCCATCATAGCATTTCCTTTATCGTATTTAGTAGAAAATAATCTTTAGAGAAATATCGAATATATTTAAAAAAATCACGAAATCGATTACAGATAAGCTAAAGTGGAGATTTGAGACTGTATTTAACTAAACTTGAACTTAATATTACCACAGTTGCAAGAGGCTTATGTATCTCATTAATGAACAGTTCAAATGAAATAAAGGGCTATAACAAAGTTGTCACTTTGACACTTAATTATAAAATTACGCTTTATGCCAAAAAATAGGTTAAAAATAATAATGCGAGAACAAATAAATTAGTAAACTAATATTAAACCAACTTGAAAGGAAAAAAAATCTAAAAGCATAAATTAATAATGACTACAATAAGGATAATGGGTATTATCAAAGATGACACTTTGATATCTCTAAAAAGCAGTTCTTCATCATTTCATAATATTAAAAAAAATTATCGCACCACTAGGGAATCCTTTATAAAACTATAGTATATGACTAGATATTAAGTATATTCGATTCTTTGATCATTAACTACCTTGCATATTTCCACAAGGCAGCAACCTACCTTTCCCAGGTTCTTGACTGGGTTCGGATAATCCTGCAAGCGTTTGTCAAGAATGTCCCAGACATGCTCCATTGAATTTAGGTTTGGACCTCTTGTTGACCAATCCACAGTGTCGATTCCAACTTCCTCAAGATAATTTTGAACTATGCGAACACTATGGGGTCGTGAATTATCTTGCGTTAATAAAAAAATTGGTCCGATATAAGGGGCAAGTGGCACAACATGGTCTTGAAGGATGTTAGTTATGTACCAAACAGCATTAATACAGTCATTGTTTAACACTACTACGCCCGTACGAGCTACCAAAGAACTGCCTCCCCACACTATTACAGAACCTCCACCAAATAATGTGGTATTCAGTTGCATTGAGCATAACGTTCATTTGGTTATTTATACAGACGAACACGTCTATCACAGTTATAAAAGCAAAGTTTGTATTTGTCTATAAAGAGAACTCGTTGCCAGTCATCCTGCAACCAATTAACATGATTCCTACCAAAACTCAAGTCAAGTCTCCGATGTTCTACGGTCAAGGCTGGACCTTGGGTTGGCACACGACATACGAAATTAGCTTCTCTTAGACATTTACAAACTGTTTCTATGTTAATTCGAGTACCATGAACTCTCTGTAGTTGAGATTTCAAACACCTGCTCGTAACGAATCGTTGTCTTAGAGTAGAAACTTGCAAAAAGCGATCCTGGACACGGATTGTGGCCCGATGTCTACCTTTCCCAGGTCGTCGGATATGGATACTAGTGTCCCTATACCTTTGTATCATTTGGAATGCCGATTAATGAGACACACTGAATCTTACTACTATTCAGCGATAACTGCAGCCTTTCTATACTAACACCACGACTTACGCTCTCTCGTCAAATTTTGAAACTCACGTTGCATAATGGCGAAAGGGGAAAACAAGAAACAATAAGATAACTTTACTGAAAAAAAAAGTTAAAACTAATATTACAGTAAAGATTATTGAATGTGACTTAATTTGATGTAAGTAACACCAAAAACAACATCAAATGTCCCACAACTGAACGTCAAATACCAAGTTCACACAAACCAACGCCAACCGTTGCAAATAAGATAAACATTTATTCGCTCACTACATGGTGCGTCGTCAATTTCTTCGTATAATTAATATAATATTATATTATAATGTATGTATGTAACATAAATAGTAATAAATACATAATGTTTATAAAAATAATCAAGTGTTTTATTTGCATTTTTTATAATTTTTACTGTAATTTTAAAATTTGGTGTTGTTGCGTGTGTGTAGGTGTGAGTGGTGGGATAATGGGGGGGGGGTTGGATAATATTGCTGTGGTAATGGAGGCGATTCTTTCAATATGGTTAAGAAACACTAGTCCAAATAAGGAAAGAAAAAGTTTATCCATTTACCAACAAAACAAAATTTAAAAAAGGTATATAACCCCTTACCACAATTATTAATAGTATTCTAAATACGTATTTCGACAATAAAGTTGTCATCATCAGTAGGTAAAAACCACCAATCAAGGTGTCGCATATGGGGCACAGTAAAGCTAGCACAACAGATCACGCAACAACTTTACACGGCGTCCACCTATACACTAAGAATAAAATTACTGAAAGTAATGCAGGGAAATCACCGTAACTAATTCATAATGGATTACTATAGCTTATACAAACACATTATTTCAACTACTTTATTCAATATTCTGGCCAAGATTTAAAGGTTATACTTTCAAATTACATGCATGAAATTAAGATATTACTTTCCTAATACAAGATGGTACATCGCAGTGCCCGAGACAAAACAAAAGGAACCGAAAGCATCTGTCCTGACCGGTCGAGGTAGTCACCAGACGCTTTCGTTATTTGCTCGGAAACCTTTCAACTAATTAATGTCCTTTGGGAACGAGACCGATTCCTGAGATTAAAAATGTCATCGCTAATTATAACGGATCAGTAAATGGGGTCGGAATATTTAGTCGATAGTTTTCTTTTGCGATTTTCCTTTCCTTCGGGATGTGTCTTGAACCAAAGCGGAAAGGAATATAATAAGAGCTCCTAATAAAAGCAACATCAGTTACTGAAGCCCGCTGGTTACTTTAATATCGTAATGGTGGGACTGCATAACCTAGACGAAAATCCAATGATTTCTCTCTTTTGGACTGCTGTGCATCACTAAAAAAGAAAGAAAATAGGCAACCGTTTGTAAAGAATCTTTTGATGTTTCCAAAGTTTATTTCTAAATGGTAAAATGAAAGTAAGTAATTTTATCACTAATTAAGCTTAAGTTATATATTAGCTTTTTTTATGAAAACGTATATAATATAGACAATTACATGTACAATACAGGGTGTTCTTGAAAGAATGAGACAACGAATGAACAATGGAAAGATGTAATTATATAGAATTTAAATCCAAAATATTTTCCCAAAATTACCTGCCATAGACGAGAAAAAAAAAGACAAATATATTTAAGAAATATTTGTCACGCTACTGTTCGACCGACTATAACGTAAAGAGTAGGTACCTCTACTTTTTATGTTATTGTCGGTTGGCTTTACATATCGAAACAATTGTGTCTCCGATTCAGTCAGTTGTCGATCGTTACGTGTGTATATGTGTACGTTCTATGTGATTTACCATGCCTTCCATTAAATTTTCATTTAAAATAGCCTATGATTTCAATATAAATTTGTAAAAAGTAGGGTTTTAAGAAAGTCGAATTTTGACAAATGTCATCTGGCAGATTACAATTTAGTTGAGATACAATTTAAACTTCTTTCTTAAGAAATGTTTTCTGTCTCGATGCACACACGAACTCTGCGTTTCATGTTTTCAAATGCGTTTGAAAAATGAGGGATTATATTACCTGATTATCACAAACTTTTCTAATACTATTGCAAAGTTCTTCTATTGCATGTTGTGACGTTCTAAAAATCGTGTTTTTCGTGTGCGGAAAAATTAAATAATCTAGTATCGTGAGATCTGGTGAAAATTCACTCTTCGATTATCAAAGAACTCTTCCAAACGAGACGTGTTTGTTGAGCCGTATGTGGTGGAGCATTGTCTTGTTGAAGAAATTTTTCTGTAATTTCCTCATCATGTAACTGATTAATAAAGGGTTCTACTCGTAATTAGTCATTTCGACATCCTTCAGCATTTTTTTTCAGCATACAAGAACATGTTCAGACATGTCCACTCAATGGTTAAGAGAACAATATTTTTAGAAGTATCTTTCTTATGTAAAATTTGAGATATTTAAGAAAATATCTCAAAATCCAGATGTGATGGAGCGAATTTTAATTCAGATTCAGAATCAACATGACAAAAGACATAAACTACGCGTATTGGCGAAGACGAAACTGTAATGATCAGTGTTATTAAATATAAATAGGCTTGCTATATAAGGAATGCAATTAGATTAAATATAAGTAACGTTTCACAAAAATATCTTGTTTTTTGATTCTCTAACCACCCATAAACTTTAGTACTAAACCCATACTTCTAATAACAAGAAAGTTTAATAATTTAATTATGAAACTGCAATCTTTCTAATTTCTTCTCTATGGTTTTCATATTTTTTTACAAAGTAAGTAGTAATGAAAATTATACAATATACACATAGGGAAAGTAATTAAAATTTGACACCTTTTTTACATAATTAACACTTATTTAAACAATTAAGTTGAACTTAATTAATGTGAAAATAGCGATGTCTAATTTCTACGACAACAGAAATTCTTTTCAAGCAATTTCGTGAACGAGGGGCGACAGACAGAACAGTAAAAACTAGAGCTGATTGATAGGCGGAGTTCAAGGGTCAACTCTTGATAGATGAAACTTTTCTAAGTGCAGGACATCCCCTACCGGCAGATATGCGGGTAACAAAGTGCATAGTGTTTGTATTTGTCGTTAGTATCAACTAGAATTTTGGAATCTTTAGATCATTTATATAGAAGTTGCTGATTTATTTGCGTTGTCAGGGTTTTGTTAAAAATACGCTTTATGAATTTTGATCGAAGACGAATATCTTATTTTAAGAAAAAGTGTTACAGAATCCATTTTATACATAATATAGAAAATGCGAAGCTTCAACTTACGAATTGTTATAGAGCAAATATGTATGTAGGTATGTGTGCATGTAAGAGAGTTAATTCAATACAATCATAATGATTTCTTCGTTGTTTCATTAATTTCATTTAAATTAAGTAACAATAGTATGACATTTATTTCATTTTTATCATATTTATAATTAAATACATTTAATATGTTAACTGCTTCGTTAATATT
This sequence comes from Melolontha melolontha, assembly GCA_935421215.2. NCBI lineage: Eukaryota > Metazoa > Arthropoda > Insecta > Coleoptera > Scarabaeidae > Melolontha > Melolontha melolontha. The sequence goes on from OW285243.1 coordinate 40,731,414, forward strand.
CAATTCCATTTCTCAGTTTTCATTACAGGAGCAACAGGAATACCTATAGTTAATTTGATCTGAATAAGTTACTAATTTTAACTCCTTAAGCCTGTTACGATGTCTATTTTGCCAGAAAATTGCCTAATAGACTAATTTGCCTATGAATCTTGTAATTTAAGTTTCACACTTAGGTCACATATTATTTGTCCAAGATACAGAGAAATCCACGCGACAGTAATATTTTTTCGATGCGCATAACATTTTTTGTGTTTATTTTTATATACGTGCTTGACTTTTCCACATTCGTAATAATATTATGCAGTTTACATGTCTGTAAAATAGGATAATTATTAGTTTTAGAAATTTCATATAATCAACGTTAGCGATGACATCCGCTAATATTGTATTAGGAGCTGTCGCAACAACATTAACAACGAAAATAATATCGCGTGCCATTAAAAAAACACAGCAAGCAGGGACGGGATGTACAGCTAGGAGCATGGAATTCCAGACACAAATAATTGGCTACTGTAAATATGCCCTTCATATAGAGTTTTCTTGACATTAAACATTCACTAATGTTTCATTGATATTCAAAAATATGCCTAGAGTTTTTCTTAATGAAACGCAAAAATCAGATTTTTGGAATAGTGCTGCTTTCTGCCATGAAAAGTTATTGGCTCTGGTTATAATGGGAAATTACGTGTTTACAAACCTCCAAATTGTCGGTATCAAGAAAGATATATTCAGCAAGATCGATCGAGCGGAAGATTCTCCGGTAATGTGTGGGCATGGATAACCTCTGAAAGATTAGGGATTTGTAAATCAAATCGAAGAACGATTAACGGGACTTGTATATAGAAATTTATTGGAAAATGTAATGCTACATTCGGTCTTGGAAAGTTTTCAAAATATTCAAGTTTTGCGGTGGCCTGCGAAGAGTCCAGAGTTGAACCCTATTGAGAATATTTGGGGATACATCGTCAAAAAGCTATATAGAAATAATTTTAGACCGATGAATAGAAACGAGCTTTAGCAAAATGTTCAAGGTGCCTGGTAAGATGCAACTGAAAATTATGACACAAGATGCTTAATTCAAGCAGTGAAGAGACGACTACAATTGACATTAGATCATAATGCTGCTTCAATAAAATACTGATACAATTGCATACTTATTTTAATATTAAATTTCTTCAGTATCTTAACATACAATTTTTATTGAATTGCTTATGACTTACATGACATTTATATATAACCTAAAGCAACAAGTGACAGTAAAAACCCATTTACAATAGTAAATATTTTGAAAAAACTGCTATACTAGATCTCTAGATCTACTAGATGCTCTATGCCTAGAGTTTTTTTTATTGAAGCGCAAAAATCAAGAGCAATAGCAACACTTGATGAAGTTGTTGCCCCGCACTTTAATCATTAAGTCTTGTATAGAACACATAAAACAACGCTGGGAGCATTACCACACGGTTCAAAGAACTCCAGGTTCTGGTGGTTGACGTGTTACTAATGACGAAGACCTCGCTTTATTAATTATATGAGAGAACATTCTTTTCAGACTTCAGTTGTTGAAGCGAAATCCATAACACAATTTCCTGGATCTAAGTGGACTGCTCGGAGAAGAATAAAGGAGCATGGATTAAGATGTAAAATTGCCGCTAAGAAAAACTTTTTTGAGAGGCGTAAATAAAAAGGCATGTTTAGAGTTCTGTAATCTCTATTTAAATCGTGATGAAGATTTTTGAAGTACTGTTATTTGCAGCGATGAAAAGGTTTTCAGCTCTAGTGTTTACAGACCTCCAAATTCTCGGTACCAAGAAAGATATGTTTAGCAAGATCGAACAAGCGGCAGATTCTCCGTTAGCGTGTGTGTATGGATAACTTCTGAAACATTTGAGATTTGCCATAAAATTGAAGAACGGTTAACGGGACTTGTATATAGAAATTTATTGGAAAATGTAATGCTACCTTTGGTCTTAGAAAGTTTTCCAGGTGGTAACTTTACATTTCAACATTATAATTGGCCATGTTATACCGTCATAACCGTTAGGGAATGGTTGACTACACAAAATATTCAAGTTTTACGGTGGCCTGCAAAGAGTTCAGTCTTGAACCTAATTGAGAATGTTTGGGGATATATCGTCAAAAAGCTATATAGAAATAATTTTAGACCGATGAATAGAAACGAGCTTTGGCAAGCTGTTCAAGCTGCTTGGCAAGATGCTAGTGAAAATTATGGCACAAGGAGCTTAATTCAAATAATTAAGAGACGACTACAATTGGTGTTAAACTATAATGATGCTTTAATAAAATACTGATGCAATTGTATACTTACTTAAACATTAAATTTATACAGTATCTTGACATGCAATTTTTATTGAATTGTTGACTTACGCACGCATGACATTGATACATAAGCTAAAGCGACAAGAAGCAGTAAAATACCTGTTTACAATAGTAAATATTTTGAAAGAATTGCTGTACTAGTTGTCTGGAATTCCATGCTCGCGACTGTACGTATATTGCATTTAATAATGACAAATTGACACTTTTATAATTTAATATATCAAAAAATACATAAATACTAAATACTATTAGTCCAAATTCTAAAAGTTTCATTAATAATACCGTTGTCTCCCTCTTTGAAGAGATAGATAAATCGTTTCTCTTTTGTGGACAGACTCGTGACAGACTCTGTTTAAGCACAAACAGTAGTCGGCCCTCATGTTTGTATTTCACCTTCTCTGGTACTTCTGTTATTTCTTTTATATCCTGATGGAAGCGTTCTCCTTGTCCTTCGCTCTATGTTCATGATTTTCGGAAAAAATCAAGATGGGCTTGAAAAAGTCAGTTTCGATGCTTATACGAGAATGGATCATTTTGCTCCATCCCTGATCCACTCACAATAAAAAATTGCAAAATATCTTTATTTATTTTTCAGCAGTCTCCATTAAGGTTAACACATTTTTCCAATCGATGCTAATACTTCTCGAAAAAAAGTTGAACCTCTTCCAGCCACTGATTCACCGCACATATTACATCATTATATGACCGAAAAGGTTTACCACGCAAGTGTTCTTTAAGATTTGGAAACAGTCGGTAATCGCTGGGGGCCAAATTTGGCAAATATGGTGGACTCTCAACTAATTCGAAGTCACGTAAGTTGGCATGTGGTTGATTCGCAAGGGGTAGTGAAGACACGATAATACAGTTTCCAGGGATACGGCGTTGCCATCTGATGGAAACACTTTGTTAGTTCTACAGTTGTTATATAGACAGAACTAGTTGCTTCGACTGTCTGCTGATCCACAGCGCTGAATGTACTTCTACGCTCGGTCTTAATAATTTCTGTGAGATAGCGACAGCAGAGGCGTACTGACGAATCTGTAGAAAGATGAAGTACGTATCTGCGTCTCTGGATAAGGATACGTTCACAAAAATACTAATAATGCACTTGTATTATGTTCTTCACACTAGATTTTTAATAATATTTTATATTATTAAAAATATTTTTTAATCAGTAAACATGTACAAGACACACACATGCTTTTATTTAAAACCCAGATACATTGTAAACCAGTGTAATTTATTATAAAAATCAGTTGCTTTTATAACTACTTTGAGTTCGTAGTGTTCGTAACTTTGCAATTCAGACATAATTGTAATTATAAACTTGGCATTCCGTGCCAATTTTATAAAAAAAAATTTTAGCGGTTGGAGATCACCTTAAAATTTAATATAACGTATCTCTTTCGCACAAAATACATATGAATTTCTGGAAAAGATTCGAAATTCTTCCGTTATTGTTGTCGTGAGCCGTTCATTCACGCTTGTCAGCAATGTTAAGGTTATTGATGTCAGCATGATGTATCTTCTTAATACAAACATGATCATTTATACAGTGTAGCGAGTAATTCCGTCGCCTTTATCTGCATTATTTGATGGTAGACATATTACAACAGGCGCTGCTCTTGACTTGTAGCTTCATCAATCCTTAGTGATGAGACATTGAAGCTAAACGCTTTATACTATAGGTCTTCCGTTTGGGCTTGCCTTTGTTGCGTAGTAGAGAAATTATGTACGTTATTATTGTAGGAATACTCGAACGTTGGAATTAGTCGTATGTGAAGTGTGTAATTTTGATAAGAGTGTTAGAGTACATGTCGTATAAGAGGAATTTCTTATAAATAATAATAGTTTTAAAGGAAAGAGAATTATCGTTCATTAATACCATCATGGTTGATGACAGTATTTGTTTTTTCTTATCTAAAAGCTTAGAGACTTCTAATTAATAAAATATTATATTATACGCTATAGATACATGAACGCACACTAAACGCTTGTAAATTTTAAGGAAATTTTACAAAAAGTGTGTATTTTATTCGTATCAAGAAACCATAAAAATTTCAGCAATCTATGATCGTAGCAATTTATTCGAGGGATATTTTTTAAATACGGTTCGCTTGTGAATGAGAGTCAGAATGACGCGTGATTGCCTAAGTGCGCATGCGCGTCTTATCCCCCAACATGCTTTGCGTGCGTTTAGACGCCATTTGCACCGTTATCATCCGTCTGTATGCTGAGTTGTAGGATTCTATAATGTTTAAGAAAATTGAATCGCCCGCCGACTGTGAGATACGATCTGTAATTCGATTATTGAGTACAATAAATTTGACGTAGCGGAAATTCACTGTCAGATTTGTGAAGTTTACGTTCTACAATTATCATCATTCTAAAATTAAGAACCAATGAAAATGCAGGATTTTCCATAGTTGTCATGTATTACAGCGGTTATTGACGTATAACCTTTGCATAACCCAATATACGAACTCTTGTATATTCGCTGCTAAAACTACGATTAGATTACTATGATTTCGACTTCAATAATTTGACAGTATTGAATTGTCAGATTTGTTGGTTATCATCATGGCTCGGTTCGCACTACTTTTTTTCTTTTTCTTTTCATGATATAGTATACCTGTATACAACTCGACACTTGAAAATTCACGAAACTCGACGTATTGTCTAAAAAAACACCACTCGACCTTTCGGTCTCGTGGTGTTTCAGGCAATATGTCTCGTATAATCGAGTATTTTCAAGTGCCGTTCTATAATATATGACTATTCCACTCATTCTAAAATTCTCACTTACTCTGACAAATCACAACCCAAGGATAGCTTGTATTATCGCGAAAACACCAGCTGTCTTTGAAATGTGTGGAGTATCAGCTTTGGTGTTTTCAACGACCTAATCATAGCAACGCACAATTTGACAGTTTTAGAATTAAATTATATTTGTATACGTCAAAGTAAATCGCTTCGGTGTACTATTGAAAATTTGTACTTTTAAACAGCTTTAATTTTCTTTATATACCTAATTGGAAAACAAACGGGTGGTGATCTATAAAATACGAAATACTGTCGTGATCAAAAAAAACGGGACACTGTTTCTGCGTGGGTTTAAATTGTGACTACTTACCTGGCTATCTTTACTCATAATAGTAAGTCAGGAATTGTCAAAAATGTATGTTTCATTGACATTTATTAAACATTTTTAAAATATATACTAATAAAAATTACTAAAAACGATAGAGAAAGAATATAATTAAAATAATTAGTATTTCGTCATTCCACCGTTATTATTTATAACTTCATCTAATCTTGTAGACATTGAAGTGACGATATCTTGTACAACATTTATAGGAATTTGATGCCAAGCATTTTGAACAATCCCCCAAAATTCTTTCTGGGTAACAGCTATATCTCATTAATCCCCATACATTGGGATTCAGATAAAGATTGTAGGGCGGGAAATATCAAGTTTAAATTTCATTCTCTTGTAAACCATTGTGTTACAAGATGAGACAGGAAATTGGGTTGTTCTTATAGCTTCCTTTAATGTTTTGAAAGGGTTGTGCCAAATCTCAGTAACTATTGTTTCGTCTTCCTGCACATTTGAAATTTTGTTACGTCCGGGACCTATTTTCCGATTTAAATTATCCTCTTCCCTCCATTTTTTATATATTCTTGCGGCTGAACTTTTATCAATATTAAATTTATTAAATTGAGCTTAATGATTTTCCAAAGTAGTAACAAGTCTGGCTTTATCAGTTTTCGAAAAATGCGGCATTTTCAATTTTGAATTAGCAACTATGATATATAATTTGACGTAGAGTTTGAAAGTTAATCAAATGTCAAAATTACAACGCTAAAAAATAAAGGAAATTGACATAACGATTTTGACACTGTCCCGTTTTTTTTTTGCTCACGACAGTACATTTGCATTTGTTCATTTTATAGTTCAAGTTGAGTAAAGGAGTATTAATATTAACTAGCAATACTTTCTAAAGGTACTCTTCTGTAAAATATGTTCTCTTTAAATTGAATTCCATACAACTAGTATAGCAGTTTTTTAAAATATTTACTATTGTAAATGGGTATTTTACTGCCACTTGTTGCTTTAGGTTATGTATAAATGCCATGTAAGTCATAAGCAATTCACTAAAAATTGTATATTATGATACTGAAGAAATTTAATATTAAAATAAGTATGCAATTGTATCAGTATTTTATTGAAGCAGCATTATGATCTAATATCAATTGTAGTCGTCTCGTGATTGTTTGAATTAAGCATCTTGTGTCATAATTTTCAGTAGCATCTTACCAAGCACCTTGAACATTTTGCCAAAGCTCGTTTCTATTCATCGGTGTAAATAGCTTTTTGACGATGTATCCCCAAACATTCTCAATAGGGTTCAACTCTGGACGCTTCGCAGGCCACCGCAAAACTTGAATATGTTGGGTAGCCAACCATTCCCTAACGGTTATGGCGGTATGGCATCGGAAATTATCATGTTGAAATTTAAAATTACCATATCGAAAACTTTCCAAGACCGAATGTAGCATTACATTTTCCAATAAATTTCTATATACAAGTCCCGTTAATCGTTCTTCGATTTGATGACAAATCCCTAATCTTTCAGAAGTTATCCATGCCCACACATTACCGGAAAATCTTCCGCTCGATCGATCTTGCTGAATTTATCTTTCTTGATACCGAGAATTTGGAGGTTTCTAAACATGTAATTTCCCATTATAACCAGAGCCAATAACTTTTTCATCGCCGAAAGCAGCAGTATTCCAAAAATCTTCGTCAAGATTTAAATAGAAATTACCGAACTTTAAAAGTGTCTCTTTATTTATGCCACTCAAAAATGGTTTCTTGATGGCAATTTTACATCTTAATCCATGCTCTTTTATTCTTCTTCGAGCAGTCCACTTATATCCAGGAAATTGTGTTAGGGATCTTGCTTCAAAAACATTAATTAAATCGAGGTGTTCACCTACATTAGTAATATGTTGGCCACCAGAACCTGGAGCTCTTTGAACCGTGTGTTAATGCTCCTAGCATTTTTTATGTATTCTATACTAGACTTACTCACATTAAGGAGCGCGGTAACAGCTCTTAAAGACCATCCCTCCTCAAGTTTTGCTATTGCTCTTGATTTTTGCGGTTCATTAAGAAAAATTCTAGGCATATTTTTAAATATCAATGAAACATTAATAAATGTTTAATGACAATAAAGCTCTATATGAAGGGCATATTTACAGTAGCCAATTATTTGTGCCTGGAATTCCATGCTCCTAGCTGTACAAACCTCCGTTAGTAAAAGGCCAGACTTTTTTATTTCGAAATTTGTGTTGTATCTGGATGTGATAGCAAAAAATCGAAATCATATTTTAAAGCACAACAATATACAAAGTGGCCAATTGACCTGATTGGTTTAAATAGTGCTTCATTTTTATACATGTTTAAAGCATATGTGTCAAATTTAGCATGGAACGCTACACGATCCAACAACGCGTCTGTATTGTTAAAACGTTTTATTTAAATAATGAGCCGATGATTATATACGGAATCTATGACCAATCTGCAGTCGAAATAATGTGCCCAGTATCAACGCAATCCGTCAATTAATGCAGAAACTTGAACAAAGCGGTGGAGTTAAAGACTTTCCAGAATCGGGTCGTTTTCGAACTGTTCGTACCCTGGTAAATGTTAAAAGAGTGCGTGAAAGTGTAGTGGAGCTTCCTGAGACCTCTACCAGGCGTCGTTCTCAAGAACAGAGGGTTCGTTGTTCGGCATTAGGCACTATTTAAAAAAAAATCTTGCATTTGCGGCAATACAAAATTCAGTTGACCCAAGAGCTACAGTCTAGACACCACGAATTTCGTCGACAATACAGTTACATAATATTGCAGCTTAACAATCAAACGAAGGATTTTTGCCGAAAAATCATAAGGAGTAATGAAGTCCACTTTGATATGAACAAATTTGTCAACAGGCAGAATTGTCGTAGCTAGGCATTAGAAAAGGCTCGTGTCGTCCATTAGCTACCACTTCATCCCCGTTGAGTTATAGTTTGGTGCGGTGTTTGGTGTGAAGGTGTCATCGGACCTTATTTTTTTGAAGAAGCTGCAGGTAGTTCTCTTACTATCACTGGCGAGCGCTACCACGATATGCTGTAAAACTTTCTTACTCCTCAAATTCAACAACTTAACCTGTAAAATCTGTGGTTCCAGCAAGATGGAGCAACTGGTCATACAACTAGGGAAACGATTAATCTTTTGCGAACAATACTTCCGTTGCGTTTACACTCTCGATTTGGCAATGTCACCTGGCCTCAGAGGTCACCCGATTTCTATGGGAATTTTTAAAAAATAATGATTATGCAAGCAAACCAAACACTGTAAAGCAGCTGAAGAACAATATCCGGGAAGCGATTCAAAATATTCGTCCCCAAACCTACCAAAAAGTGATGGAAAATGTCATTAAGAGGGCTCAGGTTTGCGCGGCTTTAAGAGGCAGACTCTGATTTTATTTTTCATACACCATTTCTAACTTTCAATAAAATATTAAGCTAAAGAATGCACGTATTTTATTTCCTTTTCAAAATATTTAAGAGACAAACCAGTCACTTATACATATAGTCAATATTACCTATAAAAATTTAAACCCCAGCGAATAAACACAAATTTATAAACTAGTGTTATTGATACAACAATAGGAAACCTAAGAACCAATAAAACGTATATATGATCTACGAAAACGCCCGACAATAGAATATAAACATGTTGTGTAAATTAAGTAGACCTATTAGAAGCTTTACCTAACTTCGTTTCTTAGTAAAGGATAAGTTTATCTTGTAAATTCTATACCAAATAGTACTGGGGATTTAAGAACTGTTAAGTAAATTCTCCAAGGAATCACGTCTATATGGTCATATGACGAATAACTTATAAACGTATCTAAACTTCAAGAACTCTCATCCTTGAGAATTTTTTTTAATAACTCTATGTAAATTTCATGATCTACCCAGGATTAGTATTAACTCTAGGATTACCGAGCGAGTCCAATGGACCCGAAACAATTTCTAACCATTGTTTTATCGTACTTATGGTTGAGCGAAGTTACTGGTATTAATAGACTTTTTAAGTACGAGTTATAGCTTTAAAATTTTTGCAAAAAATTACTTAAGGAAGAATGGTTTTGGCAGTATAAAAATACTTTCGCGATTTACCCACCGGGTCCATTGGACCCACATGTCGTTTACTGTATAAATGTAGGTAAAGCGAGTGTGTTTTACAATGATAATGGTTCGCGGACTTCCCCGCTGCTGATAAACCTTTCCTGGCATTCCCCGATGTATACAGAAAGGGGAAATCCCCTTATCATGCGAATTTTGGGGACTTTACGTGTTTCAGCATATTTTTAGCCGCACGTCGTGAACAATGCATTAGTGCTTTCCGAATCTGTAAGATAAAATTTATATTTTGTTCAGTTGTGACGTGCGATTTGACTTTTTAGCTACATTTTTTATCATTGTCAGGTAGTTATTTCTGAATCTTTTATTGCGGCAATGTTCTACTTTGCGTTTTACTCATTACGGAAAATATCTTACACAATAACAGCTAGAAGCGATAGTAGCCGAAATGGGTGACGCAGATTACAATAGTGGATACGAAGCTTCAGACGACGATGGAGAGGTAGATACAGTCGACGGCCTCATCCATGGAGGTGATACAGGCACAGCAGAAGAATCAGATAGCGAAGTTTCTGCTGAGAGCAGCGATGATGACCACAACAGAAATCCGGCTGGAGCTAATTCTTCTATATCAAAGAACAAACAAGTTGTTTGGTACCAGAATCCTATTTTACCTCATCACGGAAGACAACCACGACACAATATTTTACGAGAACGTTCAGGCCCAACACGTTTTGGAAATCGCGAGATCGATACACCTGCTTCTTCTTTTTTTATTCATTTTCGTAAACCTCTTCTTGAAATTATGAAGAAGGAAAGATTGTTTTCGGAAAAAATTTGATAAAAATGGATGTCCAAAAATTGAAGAAATTTATTGCAGTTTTGATACTAATAGGTGTATACAAATCTTATAACGAGGACGTAACACAACTTTGGAGCAAAAACAATGATCGAAAAACCTTTGGTACTATTATCGCTCGAAATAATACGTTTATTTTCAGTACACTTATGACACAACATACATACAATACACATAACATATATTATATATATATATATATATATATATATATGCAATGCCAAGCATGCGTCCCTCTTCTTCGCCACGGGATACCATCTCAGGCTACTGGAGTTGAGGGCCTCATGTTTTTCATTAAAGTGAAATAAAAAGTGGGCGGCAAAGTCCGTGCGTTTTGTCAAATTATTTAATTAGATTTTAACATTTCTTTTATTTTTGCTCTAAAGTTTGTATATTGAAGATCTTTTATTACTTTAGGATGGTTGTTATATATGTTTATTGTTGTTGTAGTTAGTAGTCGTGTGTGCTTTTGGTGGATAAATATTTCCGTTCTGATGTGGGATATCTTAAGTGTTCTGTATCTGTATATTTCTCTGTTTCTGTGTAAATGTACATATATTAATTTTTGTTTTTTTCTTGTTTATTTTATATAGTAATAACAAAATTGCTCAATGTATTAAGTTGTCTGATGTTTAGTTCTTGAATTTCTTAATATATTGCTTTTGTTGGTGTTTTATACTCCATTTTATAAAGTATCTTTATAATTTTGTTTTGTTGCCGCTGTATTTTTGTCAGGTTGTTCTTTGACGTATTTCCCCAAATATTTATTAGGTACATATTATGTGATGAGAATAGTGCGCGGTAGATAGCTTTCCTGTAGTGAATCGATATTATATATTTTATTTTATTCAACGCTGCTATTACTTTCCTATTTTGTTTTACTATCTTCTCGGCATGCGAATCCCATTTCATATTGTTTTATATAGTTAAACCTAGATATGTAGTTGCTTTTACTTCTTGTAGTTGCTTGTTCGCTAGAGTAATATTTCAGATTTCAAAATATACTTCGTGTACCTACTTAGATTCGACGATGCAGCGGAAAGACGAAGAAAAAGGAGTGGCGACAAAATAGAACCAATACGGGAATGTTTTAAGTTATGGAATACTTATTTACGAGATGCGTATGTACCAAATTGGTGTATGACGGTTGATGAACAGCTTGTAACTTTCAGAGGTAGATGTCCCTTTAGACAATATATTCCTACAAAACCTGGACGATATGGAACAAAATTTTGGGCAATTTGTGATAGTGTAACAACCTATGCATGAAAACTGGAAATTTATCCTGGGAAGCAGGGAGAGGAAAGAGACAAAGAATCAAGGCGAAAAGGTTGTAAAACGTTTAGTAGAAGAAATTGAAAACTCTGGAAGGAATTTCACCTGCGACAATTTCTTTACTTCGTACAATCTTGCAAAGTATTTGTTATCAAAAAACCTAACATTAGTTGGTACGATCCGTAAAAATAAGCCTGAATTGCCATCTTCATTTGTTGATCCAAGAAATTGTCAAGTGTTTTCCACACAGTTTGGTTTTACAGACGAAGCGATGATTATTTCGTATTGTTCAAAGAAACGCAAGCTTGTAACGTGGCTGAGTACTCTGCACAGCGAGAAAAATGTTGATAATGGCCAAAGAAAGTAATCTCAGGTAATCCTGGACTACAATAAAACAAAAGGTGGCGTCGACAACATGGACAAAATGACACAATTATACATCGTTAAAAGGATGACGAAGAGATGGCCTCTTGTCATTTTTTATAACATGATAGACATCAGGGCCATGAACGCATACATACTATGGAAGCTCTCAAAACCTAATTCAGCTTTTTATTTGAAAAAGAGAAGAATCTCTCTAATTGAGCTAGGAAAGGAGCTAACAGAATACAAGGACCATGAAAAACCAGAAGCAGAAGAAGAAGCTAAAGCATCTACTATTTCTGAGATTCCAAGAAAGAAGAAAAGATGTGATGTTTGCCCATTTTTAAGAGACATAAAAACAAGAACAACTTGTGCATGTTGTAAAACCAATGTTTGCGGTGAACACTCAGTATTTATATGTAAGAAATGTGTTTAACCCACTTTTACTTTTATGTAAGTCATTTATATATTTTATTTTACAATATTTATGTCTTATTATTACTGCTTGGGTTTATTCTAATTGTCTTTTCTAATGTTTAATAAAATAAAAGTCAAATATAATTATGTTTACGCTATATTGAATTCAAAATAATCACCGAATATTAGCTCAAACTCAGCATATAGTAATACGGGCCCGCGCGGTAAGTAGTGATAGACCGTTTTCCTGGTAGTCCTAGGGTTAAATGAAAGTTGTAATTATATACAAAAGGACATGAGTTAGAAATCTACAGCAAGGTACTAACGAATACAAATAAGCCATAACAATTGACTGCTATAATATAAGTCAATTAGCTGTGCGTGTTCACTATATCTAAAGGCCTTAAACGTTTTAGACGGTACGCTTGTACGCTACTATCCAGAAGGTTCAATGCCAAAGGATTTGGATGCGCTTCAACACGTGTGAGATACTTAATGCTTGCGCGTTTTACTTCCTCGCGCACTGTCCGCATGAGAAGATCATGATATAGAGTGGCATTTGATCCTTGAGTATAACAACAAAGAATTTGTTGTTCGAATCTCTCAATAAAAATGTTAGCGATGACAGGAGCAAATGGGTAACCTATGGCTGCATCAAACACTTTCTTCGTGACTGCTACGTATTATAGTAGCAGTCATGGAATTGAAAGTAGGTGGAGGTTAGACAAGTCACCACAAGGTTAGCTACGTCGTCAGACTGGTTGTCAGAAGATAGTATTTCCTGGATTATTTCTATGGTGATCTTGGTAAACAAAGATTCGACATCAAAACTAACCAGTAAATTATGGATAAAGTATTCACACTTACCAGTGCACGTAGTAAAGAAATTAATAAGTTATGTGCGCAGTCTGTACGCTGGGATATTTAATATGCTGGCAATAAGACGTGAAAATTTTATGTAGGAAATAATCGAGTGTTCGATACGTGTGACGAGATCTGACTTCAAAAGTATATAGGAAATATCGTCCTTTTTTCATACTTGTTTAACTCGCCCGTTTGAAAATTACTCTATTATAAATGCAATAGCTTCCCCATAAAATTATAAATAATTTCAAATACCTTAATCGTGTTGAAGTTCAATTTCAACAAATATATTTATACGAATGGAATGAAAAGCGATTCTGATGTTAAAAAATGTAGTTTGTTAATAATAGCATGTCCTATATATTTAAAATCGATCGAAATGCATAATAACGGTAATTAAATATTTAGCGGGAAATATTCGTTTCATACGTATTTGTACAATACGTATATTGATTTATATTTCAACGGAAAAAAAATTAAAATAGAGATAGAAATATAAGTTCCTCTGGAAAGCCAATTCATTCTTATTGTCTCTGTAAGAAACATTTATATATAATGTGTCAAATTAAAAAAGATATTGTAATAAAATTTTAGAGACGACAATTTGAAGTGAAGGCCAATCATTTGAAGCAGGTTGTCCTGAAAGGAGGGTCGCTGCCGAAACTGCATTTTTGGTTTTTAGTGCCCAGATCCTTTCCAAATAAAAATAAACAGTCAGAACCTTCAAGGATCTTTCCTGTGCCCCGTTTACTAAATACTTTGAATACCATCAAGGTACAAGTGTCTGTTGACGTAGCATTATCAAGTAACAGTAAGTGTTCTTTTTTTGAAACAGTAGAATTGATTAGTGAAGCGATAGTTATATATTTTCTGGGATTTGTACTGCCATCATAATTAACGTCAATTATAAACTTCACATTGACAAAATTATATGTAACTTTTTAAAATATAATCTATCTATTGAGATATCTGTGAATCTTTGGGTATATTGTTAAGCCAATCTAGTAACTACAACAAAAAAGAATAAACTTAAATCTTCTTAAAAAAAAACTCGTTATTTATTTATTTATTTAGTTAATCAAGATTTTGTTGCAATAATTATTTATAACATAGCCGCAGTACAGAAACCTACCTTAATAAAGTGTTTTTACGGGGTGTAAAATTATAAATTGAAATAAAAGACACAAGTGTTAGGGAAATATGATTTTTTTTTTAAAACGGTAAGACAGTTTTATGACATTAATGACGGAAGTTGATTTAGGGCATATGGCTATCACAGAAGCGTCTGAGGCACGTCATCCTGGACCACCTATTTTAAACTACTTTTTTGAGCGTTTGAGGCCGTATGTTACGAATGGTGCGTTCGATGTTGGTTTCCAAGGCTGCAATATTTGTTGGCTTATTTGTGTAGACCAATGACTTCTAATAGCCCTACAAAAAATAGTCCAGAGGCGCCAAATCACATTATCTTGAAGACTAATGCGCAGGTACTTTTCTGGAGATAATCTTATCGCCGAACACTTCCTTCAATAAATCGATGGTTTTGCCATGTGGCACCGTCCTGTTGAAACCAAGGGTCTTCCAGACCATGTTCATGCACGTTTGGAAATAAAAAATCGTTGGACATGCGTCCACACCCGCCGCCATTGTCGGTGACAGATCGATTTCTTTCGTTTTTGAAGAAGCATTGCCCAATAATGCCATCGGTCCACAAACCACCGCACCAAGCAATTTAGTTTTTGGGGTGAATCGGTAGTTGATGAGTCACCTGTGGATTAGTGTCGCTCCAAATGCGACGATTTCTCTTATTCACAAAGCCACTGAGACAGAAATGAGTGTTATCACTAAACTCAATTTGACAAACAGTTGATCGACTTCCAACTGTTCAAGCACCCAATTACTTAACTGACATTGAAAACGATGGTTGGTTGGCTTCAATCCTTGCACCAATTTAATCTTGTAGCCATATAAGGCAGAATCCTTGAACAAAATCTTCCACAAATCAATGGACACATGCCAATTTCTTGTACACGATGACGAATCAATAAATTTGGTTCATCCTCAACACTGGCCTAAACGGCGACGATATTTTCCAAAAGAGTAAATTGAGAACAAAATTTTTCTATTGCGCTGTTAATTGTCCTCTCAGTTGACCGATGATATATGCCATAAATTGGGCAAAGCGCATTGTGAACATTTTTAACTGAGCACTGACTTTGGAAATAAATTTACACAATTTGTAAATGCTGCACAGTTGTAAGTTTTTACATTATGAAATGTCAAACAATAGTGAATAAAATGGTGGTATGACTTGTCGAATTAACTGTTATAATGTCAGAGTTTCCCCCTATTGAAAAAGAATTGTGTTAAAGTAACACATATTATAAGTGCATAAGCTAGTCCTTTTTTATTTACAAAGAAATTGTTCGTAAAATTGCTTTAGCGTACAATGCTGGATCAAATTTACTCTAATATAATTTCACTGTTAATAAAAACAGAATTTGGGTCAATGTATCAAATAAAACGATTTATTGCTATGTCACGTTTCTAAACTATATTTGCTTCTTCACCAGACCTGATAAATTAATAACAAATTAGCCATACACATTACTATATGCAAATGTACTTACACTAGCAATTAAAACTTTCTAAGCGACTTTATAATAGAAAGAAGGAATATATCAAATAAAATTCATATCTATTTATATTTTAGATATGACAAAAACTTATTGTGAAGAGTATAAAACATGTCAACTAAAAAATTTAAAACAATAACAAAAATATAATGGTCAGCGCACTTTGACTAAAATGTTTTATGAGTAAAGGCGAAATTTAGTCTATGTTAAAGAAACCGGTGAACGCCATAAGGGCGGATAAAGAAACCAGACGCCGTAAAAAATATATATGTAACAGTGAAATGAGTCAAAATATACGAGGAGCGGAAACAAAATCAAACCAGAAATAACAAACAGTTCAAGTTAATTTGATTTTGATATATTTCATATATTCACGTTTACCAACTCTTACAATGGTCTCATGAAATATATAAAAATCAAATTAACGTGAACTTTTTTGTTATTTCTATCCTGATTTTGTTTCTGATGCTCGTATATTATAACTATGTAGAAGGAAGTGGAAGTAAATGAATCCAGTTATTCTGCAATTTTACTTATCGCAACACTTCAGGAATTTTTGTATACCACCTCGTATATTTGATGAAAAGGAAAAACATCCACCCACTATATTTTACCAAAAAACTCTACGAATTGAGGTAAACTTTTAAAATAATAAAGCCATATTCGTAAAGACTAACGTAATGAAAATTTGTGTTAAAATAAATAGTGTGACATTTAACCATAATACCCTAGTTTATCCGTATATTATCGTTGCGTTCCCTTGGGGCTAAGAGGATAACAGGACATAAAGACCCAGGACACGCGTTAGATGCAACTATATCTGTTTCAGAGTCTGATGTAAACCGACCCTGCAACGCCAGAGGGATATATCCAAATTAATTTATGTTTATTGCAAACAAAAAACATCCCTTGTCTGGCTATGTTTGAAAATGATACGGAGCGGTTAAGATCTAATGCCATGCTTAATGTTATTACTATGAAGTATAGTTGCTGAACTTCTCGCTTAATGCAGATACCGCATGTGGTTATAAATTGGAAACACAGTTAAAATTAAATTTAGTTCGCTTTGCCAACAGAACACTTTGCAGTAGTAATTTTTTAAAACCACGTAATTTCGATTTTAAATGAATGTATATAAAGAAAATCTTTCTGTGTGAGTATATATATATATAATCTCATCATTTACAACCTAAAAATTTTATACTAAAGAGGTTCTTCTTTGACCAAATAATGAAAACAAGTAGTTTTTAATTTACAGATAAGTTACACAACAACTATTTAAAAATTAATACGTAAGTATTTTTAATAATATTAAATATTATTAAAAATCTCGTGCAAGAAACACAAATACAAGTTCAATATTAATACCGCCTAATTCTGAGTAAACGCAGCGATCCGAATGTATGAATATTTCTCCCGCTTCGAATACAATTCCCCTGAATGCTGTAGGCGCGTCAACATCGATGTCATACATATAGCAAGCGCCAATTAAGTTGGCGCGAGGAGGGGGATTAGCAACAGACTGTTTTGTGATTGGCTTAACGCGTTCAGGGGATTTTTATTCGGAGCGGGAGAAATATTCGTACATTCAGGCCGTTGCGTTTGCTCAGAATCAGGCGGTATTTTTTTGTGAACGTGCCCGAACATATCCCTCCCCAGAGACGCAGATACGTATTTCATCTTTCTACAGGTTCATCAGTACGCCCCTGCTGGAGGAAGGATATCTTTAGACACATTCACAAAAAAATAACGACTTCGCTATCTCACTGAAATTATTAAGACCTAGCGTAGAACTACATTCAGCGGTGCATATTGTCAAACGGCCGAAGTTTTCACTTTGTCTACATAACCAATGCAGAACAAACGAAGTGTTTCCAGAGGTGGCACTGCCTTGTCTCTAGAAACTGTATTTTGTTTGTATCTTCACTCATACTTACGGAATAACCGCTTGTGTAATGTAACAGTTACATTTAAAAATTGTATTTAACTTTAAGATGAATAAACCGAGCCTATTATCGTATTAAATATTCCTAAATTAATCCAGCGTTCTGATGTGGCCTAAACAGCTACTTATTCAACTGTTTCTAATGTGTAATAATTTTTATTTATTTTTTTAAATAAGAAAATAATTTCTTATCACTCCTGCATTTACATAAACCGGGCTGTGAGGCCCACAAGCAATATTTTTTTGTATTAACATCTCTCAGCCTGTTACTACTGGTGTGTGCTGTCAGACAATTTGAAGTAAACGAATCCGCATGTTTGTACAAGTTGGAACCTGCATTAAAAAGAAGTACCAAATGATCTCGAACAGGTCAAGAATGGCTAGACCGATTGGCGTGCCGCTATTTGGTCCACGGATGGATAGCAATCCAATCATGCTACAGGAGCAGCAATCTGTAGAATGCGCTCTAAAAGGTAGAGATCACAGAGTCTAAGGATATAGATGACAATTTTCAAGGGTGAGTTGTTTGCAGTAGCCGCCTGTACTGTATTCGGGAAAATGTAATTTCCTGAATTACATGGAATGTCACAATGGAAAGAAAATTATACATATATTACATGGAATGTTACAATGGAAAGAAATTTATACATATATTAATATAGTTCAAATACTATTATTTATATAAAATGGTTTTTACATATTAGACGTAAAGAAATCTTCTATTTTATAGAAAGCACTATGTATTAGATTCTGTTTTATTAGTATTTTAAATTTATTTAATGGTAATTCTTTGGTTTTTTGTTGTACATGAGTATAAAATTTTATGGCTTGGTATTTAGCAGATTTTTGAGTTAAAGTTAACCTGTGATATGGAATTTGAAAAGATGACTTGTTCCTAGTTGTGTAGCAATGGATATTATATTGCGATTCGAACTTGTTTATGTTTGCTTTAGCAAAAAGCAAACAGTTGTATATAAATAGAGATGGAATTTTTGTACAAATAGATGGCTTAATATAATGACTGATAGTCAGGCGACTATTAAAACCACTGTAAACCCAATTATTATACCTAAACTAGTTAAACAGCATGCAAGTTCACAACGGACTGGCACAAGATAATACTGTCACTAAAATGAATGGACATGAAGCAATTAAAGGCAATCATATGGTCGATGAATTGGCCAAGGAAGGTTCAAAAGGGAACTTCACAGGACTATAATCTATATGTGGAATTGCTAAGGATTCCGCTAAAAGAGAGATCTGGTAATTGACTAAAAAGGAAATATAAAAAGAAATTAAACTTCACCGCCTCGATAACTGCACATTATCCCTTAGAGAAGCTTCAATACAGCTTGGATATAGTTAGCGAGCTTTGGTGTTGGAGATGTGAATTCAGATGAAAACAGAGAGAAACAAGCCTTCATGTAATATGTACTTCTGATGAATTGAAGGAACAGATGTTAGCTTTTATCGAGGGCACAGTACTACAGCATAAACTAAAACCAGTAAAAACAATAACTTAAATTATTGAAATAAAATATTCCCTGGCGCATCATTCTTTCCTTTATTAAATACATGTTGCAAGTGAGATAGATAGTAATCAACTGGACCGCTTCTTCAAAAAGTCAACCAGTCTGATATCCCTTACGCTTACTGTAGTGCATGTTTAAGGGTGAAAGAGAACATACGAATCACGAATTACAGTTACATTTCATACGATCTAAGGTGCCGACACGAAGTGATCTACTGCTAGATCTATTGAGGTGGTAGAAAGAGCATTGTTCTTAAATGCCTCGACTTGGTGCTTGGTGATTTGGTGAATTGGTATTCAACTTAAAGACCGAAAAAGGTTAAAATTAAAGGTTAAAGGGGTGGTATTATTATTAAAGTTCGGACTTTGGTGCACAAGAAATTCTTTAAATATGCGTATAAATATGTCACGGTCTTCCCAAAAATATGTCAAATATATTCTTCAATTTTACCATTTATACATTTTTATGCACATTATTTTTTATGTATTTCGCTTACTGGAAATCAACAAAAAGTGTAGAAAAACAACAAAAATATCACATTTATACATAAAAAATAATTCTTATTACATAATATGTGACAAGAACATTGCATAATAATATGGTAAAATATTAAAATTAATAGCTATGTACATGTAATTCTATGGATGTTACTTAATAACATAATAAGTTATTAAGTAACATCCATAGAATTTATATGTTTATTAATAACTATTAACTTTCACAATAAGATCTATTTCACTTATTATTGTACCAATTAATAATTAAGTGCTTTTCTAGATTTTCGACACTAGAATTTTGTCTTCTATCGCTTAAAATATTTTTATATGTTGAAAACGTTCCTTCGACTTTCAACTAAAGTGATAGGTGCATATTTTAATGACGCCAGACGTTCGAGGTCTAAATGTAAATTATTATCTTTAACAGTCGAACTTAATGATAATGATAAAATCTTTTATATTTCTGTTAATTATTGAAAACTATTATTCTTTGTTGTAACATTATAAAATTTATATAGTATAACTTTACCAGTTCCACCTGGAATATTTTTGAATAAATTTTCACAATGTTCTACAATAGAAATTGACTTTAATAAAGATATTTGGCCAGTCTCTAATTATCTATATAACAAGTGTTCATTTGAAAAGTCAATCTAGTAGCATGTGATTTGCTGAGAACATTTTGAAGTATGTCGTAAATTAAAATTTACTACTTAGCCTACGAAGTCGTATATTTTGACAGTTTCATACATACAAATAAATAGCAAATAATAGGTATTTATTTAAAACTATAACAAATGTTGAAAATGTTGTCCTTCAAGATCAATGCACTTTAAAATCCTCGGTTCAAAATTTCTGATGATATTCTGCCACATTACTGGATTGTTATTAACTTCCATGCATTTCTGTTCGATTCCCTGTAGCATATCATTCAAATTCAATATAGGTGTTCGAAATATGTTATTTTTTAGATAAGGCCACAAAAAGAAGTCGCAAGGTGTTAAATCGCATGAACGTGCAGGCCAGGCAATTTCAGTATTTCGACTAATTATACGCTCATCAAAAATTCTCTTAAATAATCCAAAGATTCTGCAGTACAGTGACAAGGTGCTCCGTCTTGTTAGAAATATGCATTTTGAAGTTCATCATCATGCAACTGATTGACAAATGGTTGTAAAATTTCCGTACGGTACCTTTGAGCAGTTAACGTTACCTGAAAAAATATTGGTCCAATATTTCGCCTTTGGCTTATCGCTGCCCAAACACCAATTTTTTCTGGATGTAGCGATTCTTCATTAATTACATTTGGATTTTCACTACTCCAAATTCTTGTATTTTGTGAATTTAGGTATCCCGTGTTATAAATCCATGCTTCATCAGTAAAAATGACTCTTTGCGAAACTTCTCCATTATTGTTCATATTTACAAACCAATTACAAGACTATAGTCTACGTGGGTAATCAATTTCTAACAATTCTTGCACTGCTGTAACACGGTATGGATAAAGTTGCATATCTTTTTTTAATAACTTGTGAGTTGTACCAACAGAAAGGTTTATTTGTTGACTCAAATGTCGAACAGATGTTTGTGGTTCATTTTCCATTATTACTTCAACGCAATTGACAACTTGAGGTGTACGTTTCTTAACTGCTCCGCTGCCTGATTTTCTTAAGAGACTACCAATTTCAGAAAAAAATTTTAAAGTTCTATCCAAAGTAATCTTAAATTGTATATAATCTATTACAAAATGTGGAAACTCAACTTGAAATTCTACCATGCAATCTTGAACTGAATAAACCATCAATTTTATTACAACTTCGAAAATAAGCCTGGACTAAAAAATTTTATGTTCTAAAGTGAAAGCCATTTTAAAACTGGGAAGAAATTTATTTAAACCAGAATCGACGCATGATTATTTTATGCACTAACTGATATTTGTGATTGACATTATTAAATGTCATTTGGATTTACGTTTACGGAACAACAAACACATACTAATATATTTGCGTCTTATTCTATCAAAATTTCAAAGTAACCTAGATTGACTTTTCAAATGAACACTTGTTATATATATATATATAGTAAATTCAATTTGTTGGCGATTTAAGGTCTGGTTTTACTTCAAAATGTATATATTTAAAACAATCCTACATTTTGAAGTAAAACCAGACATTAAATCGCCAACAAATTGAATTTACCATAACATACAAAGGTCACGAAATAATTATCTATATATACTCGTATATATATATATATATATATATATATATATATTTATGTATTTGAATCATTTTTATATTTTGTACGTCAACTTTATTATTTTTTAACTCTACATTTTTTACCCCAGAAGAATCGACAAAGTGTTGCGAAACATAGGGTAATTTAATAAAGGAGTTTTTTAATTGACCGCTTAACCGAATTTAAATAAATTTTGGATATATATATATATATATATATATATATACATATATATATAATAGATTTAATTAGTTGGCGATTTAAGGCCTGGTTTTACTTAAAAATGCATATATTTAAAACAATCTTACATGTTTCGGCAAGTGATGCCTTTCTCAAAGAATTTAAAATATAAGTATGACATTAATATACTGTCATTTATATTTTAAATTGTTCATAATTGACGAAAGACGTAAGTTGAACGTAAGAAAACGTAAACTTGAATATACCTATGTAGTGTACCTAGTGTACCTATTAACAATATCCTTAAGTAATCGTTACGTTTACGTTAATCTTACGTGTGCCCGTAAGAAATACGTAAAGTTGAAATAAATTCAACTTTATGTATTTCTTACGTTTATTTTCGGGACAATTTTAATAAGATAATGTTTTAGAAATTTCAAAACTTAATCGGTTGGTAAACAAATGATAGAAAAAGGGGGAAATGTGATGGCAAGCGTGTCAATGGGAATTTTGATGGTTTTCTGTGTTCCTGTGTTTGACATTTGTGTTGGTTTTTAGTAAGACTCTATTTGGGAATAGATTATAATTAAATATACGTACTTTACAACAGTTAGGGCAATAAATAGTAGCTGAGTTGAAGATACCTACTGGTTTTTGAATACTATTTTTTACTAAATGCTGTCTAGTAAAATGTAATAAATTATCAAATGTTAGGGTCATAAGAATAGTATATTAAAACACAAGTTTCATAAGGCACTATTTTGCCGCACGAATTCAGATGAAAGAGTTTTCAGAGTACGGCAGATTGCCTTATGGAAAGAGTTTTTTTATACTATTTTTTCTATTTTACATTTTTTACTTTAACAAATTGAAATTATTTAATTTGAAAGTTCAAAGTTTTATTTTTATGTAATGTATGCAGTTGGTCACATTGATACTTGACATTTTCAAATTTAAATCTTGCTATCCAGGAAGTATATTATATTACATATTATTTATTAATTTTCGTTAACATTACTTGATATTTTATTTAAAAATATAAACATGAGTGACATAGAAACTAATATATCTTTTTGTCAATTGTATACAATATTATTATACGTTGTTTGTGTAGCCTCCGTACACATATCATATCTGTCAAATGTAGTTAAATTCTTAAGATCAAATGACAGCAATGATATTATTTATTTCTGTGTTTGAGCAACGCCAACATTCAAAAATGAAAAAAGGTGTATCAAAATGAAGCTCATTTCGATACTGTTTTGGGTTTCATAATGAGTTCATTCCGAACGCAACATAGAAAAACATACTTTTTCATGTATTTTTATTTCGAATATTACCCTTCGAAATTCTTCCTATTTTTCTCTACTTACATTTACAAGCCTAATCCACCAGCGTAACACCTTCCTTTCACATTTGGTATCCTTATTTCCCACTTGACGTCTTAATAATAATAAATTAAAGAGTTGAATTGTAATTAGATTTCTCTCATCATTAGAATCCATTTTAGCTAACAGGACAACGCCAGTCTAATTCACTGTTATAAAATTTAACCTTAAACTTAACAAACGTCAAAACTATTCAAAGCAAATCAACAGTAGCGCTTGCACGAATCTTTAAGTTTACGTTTGCTTACATTCATTGTGAACGGTAAATAAATTTACGTAACGGGCCATCGAAAAATTTCATAATTGGAGTAGACTGTGAAATTGGGTTGATACTTTAACCACTTCCACATAATGACACATTACTTGATGCTTGACAGTTTCATTTGGTTTCATTGCAAAAAAAGGTTATGGCATTGAAATGATACTACAACAGAAAAGAAAACAAACAATTTATTTAATATCGAAATCATAATCAAAATATACATATAGCTACAGAAGTTGTTGAAAATGTTGTCCATTTACATCTAAACACAAACAATTTTCTTAATAAGAGTTTTAAAAAATTTGACACAAACTTATAGCTTCAATGTCAAATAATAAATGTCATTATGTCATTATGTGGAAATTGCGAATAAGGACTAACACTATAAAATAGAACCCAGAATCGGATTTGATTCTTGTTAGAATGTTATAAGAAATTTGACGTGTTGATGCATATTTTTGTTAAAATATGTGCATATTTTGCTATTTTTACAGGCATATAATTCGAGCTTTAGTTATCAGTAAAGTTCGGATTTTTTTGCGAATAAATATGTCACGTTCTTCCCAAAAATATGTTAATATATATAATATATGCTTTATATTATATATATAATATTATATATATTATATATATAATATATGCTTAATACAAAAGTATTTTTAATAATGTAAAAAATATTATTAAAAATGGGGTGTGAAGAACACAATACAAGTTCATTTATGTATTTTTGAATGTATCGTAGATACGTATTTCACATTTCTACATGTTCGTCGGTACGCCCCTGTTGGAGAAGAGACACATTCAAAACAAACATAACTACGTTACTATCTAGCCGAAATTATTCAGACAGAGCGTGAAGGAATATTCAGCGCTGTCTATATAATAACAGCCGAACTAGACGTGTTTTTTATAGTCGGTTTATAGTGAGGTTTTACCCACTCAAGTATGTTTCAAATTATGTTGTCATATAATATATGCTTTATATTTACCATTTATGCATTTTTATGCACTTTTTTATATATTTCGCTTACTGGAAATCAAGAGAAGAGTAGTAAAACAATAAAAAGAGTTTAAATTAAATTTATACATAAAAAATAATTATTGTTACATACTATATGATACGAACATTGCATAGTAATATGGCAAAAGATTACAATTAATAGCTATATATATATATATAATTCTATGAATGTTACTTAATAACATAGTAAATTATTATGTTATTAAGTAACATCCATAGAATTATATGTAAAGTGAAATCATTTAGAGGATAGCACATACGTCATCACAAAACCGCGCGAACAGAAAGTGCCAGAGGCGTAGGTGATTTCGAGAGCAGAGGTATTAGAGGTGATTTTTGAAAAAAATTATAATTGTAAAAATTATGTTTTTTGATAAAACTACAATAATTCTAATGAATTAGATTTGTTGTATTGTTATTGTATTATTGTATTGTACATTAATTAATAATTTAATTGATATTGTGGAAGCAAATTACTATTTACAGAGGTATTAATGTAAATCTTTAAATCTACCTCGTTATGAATATTGCTGCTAGTATAATTTAAATAAAATTAACTCAATATATTTTTCACTTCACAAACTTTCTTATTTTAGAAAATTATTTTTAACTCAGCGTAGCAGTTAAAATTTATTTTACATTTATCAAATCAGAATTATTATAATTTGAAATAGATATTGGCTTATTCCAAGCCACAATAAAGACACATATAAATATTTCATGTTGTCTAGAGAGTATATTGTTAAAATTAATACAAGTTAACATCTGTAAGATGAAATTATTTAGAGAAATTTATTTCTGCCAAGTAATATTACAATGCATATGCAATAAAAACAATAACAGTGTAATACATGTATGTTAATACCGGCATATATATGTGGTATAAAAAAGTAACAAGTAGTTCTATTTTTTAAATTTGAATTTAAAAAAAAACATAAACACCAATACATATAACTTAATCGCAAGCGGCACGCAATTGTTATATAAACACTCCTAAACTGGATCAGATGGGATATAATGAACTCAACCAACCGTAATATGTTCATAGCGCTTTATGACGTATGTGCTATTCTCTAAATGTTTTCACTATATCTATAGTTATTATTAATAACTATTCACTTTGGCAATGAGATTTACATAACTTATTATTCTACTAATTAATAATTAATGCCGCTCTAGATTTTTGATAAAATTTTGTCTTCTATCGACTAAAATATTTTTATATATTGAAAACGTTCTTTCGACTTCAACTGAAGTGATAGGTGCATATTTTTATAACGCCAGATGTTCGGTGTCTAAGTGCAAATTATTATTTTTAATAGTCGAACTTAATGAAAATGATAAAATCCTTGGCATTTCTGTTAACTTTTGAAAACCATCATTCTTTGTTGTAACATTATAAGATTTATCTAATATAACTTTACCATGTCGACATGGAACATTTTTCAATAGATTTTCACAATGTTCTACAATAGAAATTGATTCTAATAAAGATAATTTGTCAGTCTCTTATTCTTTAATTAATCCACTTAAAAAACTATAATGAACTTTAATATACATCAACTGATCTAGAATCTCGCGTTTTACGGATAAACTTTTATAATCGATTTTATAATCGATTCAGCCGAATCAGAAAAATCTAAAACAATGTTTTTTTTTATATTATTTCACTTCTCATCTGATTGACTATATTATAAACTAATGAATGGATCGAAAATAACGATTTTATGTTGAAAATGTAAAAAAATATTCACTTTATGCCCACAAACTAAAAATATGAACTAAAGCTTAATTTTATGCCAAATATGTAATTTTTTTATAACGTTAATCGTATTATTTCTGTGTAGAATGGATATATCTACAATATTGAGGTGATATTCCTAAAAATTTTATTTGAAATCCGAACTCTAATTATTATAGTGTTGAAATATGCAATTTATAGGGTATGAAGCCTATTTACTTATTCATAGAAATTCATTCCAAGAAACAAACTTCTAATTTCTGTATCGAATATAATTTTTTTTTCATATATCTTTTGTAGTTTTCCTAGTTTTTTAAAACGGAAAATTACCGCATCATGGATAGTTGTAAAAATATTGAAAATTTTGAATGTAAACCGATACTTTCAACGTAACCGGCTGAAGTTGTACATTAAAAGAATGAATTCCGGTTGGCACAGTCTGTTACATTCATTAAAAATTAATTAAAAAACGTCGATCAAAACTTTTCAAACATTGCCCTGTTATTTTCTTTCCTTTATTAATTTCTTCTTTTAATTCTGGAATACGTTTCGCTTAAACAATCTTCTAAATCGATTTGCGATGACGGTTTGTATTTTTGTTACGAGTCAATTTACAACAGCGACAAATATTTGCGTTGACTTGATAAAAGCGACGCAATTTAAAAATAAAATCGTAGCGTTTTATACTGAAAATCGGTTTCGAACAAACACTAGTTTAATACGTACAACAATTGAAATACGAACGAAATTATATATTACTAAATGTCTATCGGACTTTCGAAACCAAAATAAAGCTCAGTGAACCATGAAAAGATAACATATCGATGTGAATTACATCAAGTATTTGTTGTTAAAAACAACCTGGTTGTTTGGATGTGGCGGCGTGCTTACAATAAAGAAAATTATTTAAAATAAATAATTGGTGGTGATGATGAGTACAAAAGGTCCAGGACGCGTGTAATATGCTGAAATAAATATATTACAATTTATTAAGTAAATAAAACACAACAAAATTGTCATTAAAGTTTTTATTTAATATTTATATGAAATCAATTTGAGCGTTGATATATTCTAAAGTAATTAAATGAAAGTAATATACAGGGTCCGGCAAAAGTATGGAATAATGCCACTATTTATTTAAATATTATTCTAATCTAAAATTTCTTCAAGCAAAAGTTCTTTAAATTACAATTTGCCATGTTTTGGTTGAGTTTTCGTGGCGTTATTTTTTTTCGATGTTGGCATGGCAACCAACTTTTGTTTTTTAAATAATAACGCATATTTCTTATATTATTTTCTGAATCAGCATATTTTTCTAAGTACAAATAGTTACATTTTACAAGGAGTCACAAAATGATATTTCCGAGAATAATCGAATTCTAATGTAATAGTCACTTATAGGTCTTTCACGATAACAAACGAGACACGTGATAAATAGTTACAAAACAGGGTTGACAAATCTACATTGTTTTGAGTCAGCTGTTAGTAAATAATCTATGAGGTTAAAATATTCACAACTCCTACTAATATGCTTTATGTTGTTATTATATATACTATATTATATATAGGCATGATTTAATTGTGAAAATAACTGACCTTATATATAATATCGTTTTATAAATAAAATAGGGAGGAATTTGTAAATATGAACTCATTGTAAATAACTTATTCGAATGACATTTGACAGAGTCCGAGCAGGCAACCATGCCCAGTTCTGGTAACATAATATATTCACTTAATAGAGAGAAGTACTAGGATTATTAGGTATTATTGTAATTTAAATGTTACTTGTTCCGAAGTAACTCTTAATCACGTGTCTCGTCTGTTATCGTGAAAGTCCTATATAACGAAATTATCGTTACCTATGCCTGTTGGCGATTTTCGATTGTTTATCAGGTGTTATTTTTTGACAATTAGCTTCGCTGTTGAATATTTTTTGTGTATTAGTTACATTTGAGTTTGTTAAAAATGGTAAACTTAACAGAAACGCAAAAGGTTGATATTTTTAACATGATAGGATATGGTGATCGAAAACGAACACAACAAGAAGTATGCATATTATTCAATGACGTCTATTCTAACCGTGCTCCTATTACACAGTCTTGTGTTCCCAAATTAATTAAAAAATACGCAGACACCGGAAGCGTAAAGCAAAAGCCAATGGCGGGAAGACCAAAAACTACTACTGGTGATGATGCTGCATTAAATATTTTGCTGACGGTGAGCGAACGTCCCCGGACGTGGTGCAATGTTCTAGAACGTCACTTCAGTATTTCTGAACGATCTGTTCGTAGAGTGCTTAAAGGACAGAAGTTTCTTCATACAAGGTTCAATTAGTCCAAGAACTCACGGCGAATGATTTCGATATAAAACTGCGATTTTGTGAAATCATGAGATCCACCGGTTCGGGAAAACATTATTCAGATAATTTCTTACCTCTAAACCAAAGTGTGGAGAAGTTCCGTGTTGTTGAACCCACAGGTTATTGTTATACGGGTAAATGGCTTGTAATGTCGGAACTACGTCTCGAATCAATAAACTAAAATATTTCTCTATTGTTAACGTGCCATCTATAAAAATTGGTCCAATAATATTATCATTGATAATTCCTGCCCAAACATTCACTTTTTGGGGTCGTCGAGTGTCAGCTTCCAATAGCCATTTAGGGTTTTTCTGAGCCCAATATCGACAATTATGTCTGTTAACATATCCATTTAACATAAATGTGACTTTGTCAGAAAACAAAATGTTATTTCCGAAATACGGATTTTGTTGGAATGCATCTCTCATGATTTGACAAAATTGCAGCCTTATATCGAATCATTTGCCGTGAGTTCTTGGACTAAACTTTGTATGGATATTTTTTCTCTTTTAAAGGACTCTACGAACAGATCGTTTAGAAATATTGAAGTCACGTTCTAGAACATTGCACGATGTCTTGGGTCGTTCTTTCACCGCCAGCGAAATATTTAATGCATCATCACCAGTAGTAGTTTTTGGTCTTCCCGCCTTTGGCTTTTCCTTTACGCTTCCGGTGTCTGCGTATTTTTTAATTAATTTGGAAACGCAAGACTGCGTAATAGGAGCACGGTTAGAATAGACGTTATTGAATGATATGCATACTTCTTGTTGTGTTCGTTTTCGATCACCATAGCCTACCATGATAAAAATATATTTTTTTTTCCTTTTCTGTTAAGTTAACCATTTTTAACACACTCAAATGTAACTAATACACAAAAAATATTCAACAGCGCAGCTAATTATCAAAAAATAACACCTGATAAACAATCTAAGATCGCCAACAGGCACAGGTAACGATAATTTCGTTATAAGTGACTGTCACATTAGAATTCGATTATTCTCGGAAATGTCATTTTGTGACCCCTAGTAAAATGTAACCACTTGTACGTAGAAAAATATGCTGATTCAGAAAATAATATAAAATACATACGTTACAATTTAAAAAAAAAATTTGGTTGCCATAGGCACTGAAAAAAATAGCGCCACGAAAGCTCGACCAAAACATGTAAAATTATAATTTAAAGAACTTTAATTTGAAGAAAATTTTGATTAGAACAGTATTTAAATAAATAATGGCATTATTCCATACTTTGGCCGGACCCTGTATGCAAGGAAGATTGAATAAGTAATTAAATATTAAAATACAAAAATACAAAAATAAGAGCTGGAAAGAAAGTTAATTTATTAAATTAATGTAAATAAGTAAATAAAACGGCGTTTTGTATGCTGGAACAACACGTGGAGTAAGATGTTTTTCTTATGAAGGCTTGAAACAGAAGAAAGCATTTCTGTAGAAGAGAACACTTGTCTATAAAGAAGGTTTTGTTTTATGGCACAGAGTGGAGAGGCGTCGAAGTTGGAGATGTCATGAATTAAGAACTATTCAAAATCGAGAGCTAAAAAGTTGTGACATCGATGAAACAAATATCATTGAAATATCCCTTGTGAAAAAAGCTTTAAAGTGATATGATGACGTACGTAATTAAAATAAATAACTTAATTTTAAAAAACGAAATGTAAAATGTTTGTAGACGAAAGTTAGATATGAGTTGAACGTTCAATCAGGTAGATCTCTTTGAAAGGCCAACTGACCAGAATGATAGCATTGTGAATACATTTAATACGGAAATGTAAAGAATTAATCATACACAACGCATTTAAACAATTGACACTTCAACATACAGACAGATGTATTTCATCTAACGATCTCTATCAGTGCAATTATTAAGTGAAAAATGCAAATTTACTGCCGCACGTAATAGACAATCTTATGCGTCAGATGACCGCGACATCTAATAGCTTTTCCGTCAGATGTGGCGAGATATTTCTTGCTATCCCACGTATAAGATTGTGTGCAATACCTGCAGCAGTAAATTTGCATAGTTCCCTTCATAATTTTTCTGTAGAATTAACTGCTAAGTGACTATGTAGCAACTGCTGTGTTATTTCCAGCAAGTCAATAATAATTTTGTTTGTTAAAACATTTAATTATTACTTTATAATGAAATAGACGCCTTCTATTCAGTGCATTGTCTATTGATGCAATCATCGACTTCAATGTTACTTGCATTTTTTCCTGTTTACAGATTTCGTTTATTTTTAGAAAATCCTTTATAGAAAAATATCCAAAGGATTGAATACCATAAAATAGAGACTTAATCTGCACTTAATTTAATTTTGCGAACATGAGAAAGATATTGTAATAAATTGCATGAAATGTATAAAAGTATGGCAGAAAAAAAAACAATTGAAAGAAGGACGCCTAGATGGCAGAAACATATTGCAGTGGAATTTGCTTTGAAATTGCTTTATTTAATTTTAATTCACACTACAGCTTATTTTTTTCGTCGGCTATTCAGTCTAGTAGAATCCTTGAGCTTACGTCTCTGGGTCGATCCTCGCGGATGTTGGTTATATCAAAAATAAAACACAAGGTGTCAGATAAATTATACACGCATTTTCCCTTTACATTAATATATTAAAAATAAAAAAAAAGAAAAATCCCTCTACAAAGTGTATAGGGTGCTAAAGCATCATTAAACAGTAGCAATGAGGAAACACTCTTTGTGAACATTGACTCGCACACAGAGAAAAACCTCTTGTGAAACACGATCGAATATAAAACTAATAAATATTAGTGAAATCTGTCAAGTTTAACCTTTACTGTGACCCCAACAAACAAATATCAAAAACAAATTAGTTTTCAAAACTCACGCTAGTTGAAAATTTATTCATGCAACAAATAACATGATATGATCCATCCCCACTACAATCTCTCCAACCTTAAATTCCAAAAAACAAAGTTCTCGAAGTATAATATTAAGAAAAACAACTTCCCTTAACAAAAAACATGACAAGCTTTCGCTAATATCCATATACTACTTTCAAACACATTATTATTACAATAAATACAAAATTTATAGCACTGAAAATAATCCTAATATCTAATAAATAAATAATATAATTTTTATCAACTTACATTAAGTTTTTGTGTGATTTTAAAATACACGAGAGGCATCTTTTTTTCACAAGATTTCAAATAACTATGAAAAACTTCGCAAAAATCGAATTAAGGTTTACTTGCACCTTATACTAAATGCAAAACAAAGTACAGACCGACTTTATAAAACAAAGAACAAAATTTATTATTTTATCCTTTTCATCTAAACACTTTAACAGACAAGATACCTCTAAATCAAAAATGAAAAATTCTTCATATCCGCCTGGCTATCCCTACCATCTATCAAATCAAAATATACAGACAATACATTTTATCAAATACAATATCCGAAAAAGCGGCAAATTCAATTCCTTGGTCCACCTAAACATACGAGGGCTAATCACAATTTCATACATTAAATATTTTATTTATACAACATTAGATATATCGATCCCCATCTGAAATAAATAAATATACAAGTGAAATAGCTAATTTTTTATATAAATTGTCCCTAGTACAGAGTTCACTAATAGTTCAATCTTTTTCCTTGCTTGTCCATGGAAAATCCATGACATGATTCCCCGAAATTATCCGAGAACAAAGTCAGAACATCACTGAGCTTTTTTCAAGGATAATCTTCAGCACAGCACTCGAGACAGTACCGCACCCTGTCTTGGTTCTCGGCACTCACTTGTTGTATTAGTGTTGAACAGGATCCACGTCATTCCGATGCTGTAGTGTGATAAACGGTTTCAACATCTCCATATAAAACAACATCTCCAACATCTTCAACATCTCCATATAAAATTTTTGAATATATAAATGTCTTATTTGACTTAAAACATTTTATCCTTTATGTCGTTTTACTTGACATAATTTATTCTAATGTCATATTGCTTGACATTTTCGAATGAGCTTCGTTACAAACATCACAGACGAAGGAACACGCCGAAGCAGCAGTCATCCCCGTCGAATCTTCGAGCATTCTCTCGATCACATGGACATGAATGTTTCCAACGAATTTTCATAAATAAAAGAAAAACATAGCATCAAAATCTCATATACCAAATCATCATCATAATAAACAAATTCATAACACCATTAATTTCCAAGCAATAATAATAATAATCATAATAATCAACAATAATATAATAAGCTCAATTTCTTCTTATATATTTATATAATTTTAATTTTTTTTTTCAACGCAATTCCCATTATCAATATTTTTTTATACGCAGATAAATTTTAATTAATTAATTATGTCAACAATAAATTTTATTTTAAATCATCCTGTATATATATATCCATTTGCTTAATCCAATTCATTACCAGGTCAGTTAAATCAGCACATCGTAAACCATCCTATTCAAATATTTTTATACATTAACCTTTTTACACATGCCAATAATTCTTTTTCTATAAATTCATAAATACCATAATTTTATTTCAACAATATCTATATATATATCTCAATTATCATAATAACTTTTTTCATATATCGACGAAAATTCTATTTAAATATACTTTTTCATTTTCATATCAATATTTCATATATTTATTTCATATATTACCGACGAAAATTTTTTTTTTATATTCAATATCATATACTTTTTATCCCGACGAAATTCAGTAAACACTTTTTTATTTTCCTTCTACATCCTCTTCTTATACTAATAATCTAATCCTAATTATCTATTACGTTAAATCCATTTCAGTATCATTTATCAAATCCTATTTACTTTTCCAATTTTTATTTATCTATCCTTTTGTTACAACACATTCCAATTAGTTATTTCAAAAGCAAAAATCCTTATATCTCGCATATTCCTCTAAATAGTTTACAACAAAATTTATTATTAAGTTGGGCCTATTCAAAATATCCGACAGTAAATCATTTGTAGTTTCATTTTTACTTTTACCTTACTATAAAATGTGGGTCTATTTAATTTAAATTTAGTACCCTTATACTTCCTAATTTTCAGAGTATCATATTTTAAAATTTTATTATTGACATGGGTTTGACTTATATTATTTGAAAAACAGTTGATTTTAAAATTAGCATTACGGAAATTTTTGCGTTTACTTTCAAGATAATTATTCAAATTATATTTATACATGATATTTCTAGAAATCAATTTCTTTTTAATTTTATTTCGTCTATCGTTAATTTTATTAACGCCAACTGCTTGTTTATTTACTTTATTGCTCATTTTATCGTGAATACTTTCTTCCATCCTACTTTCTAGTTTATCATTTGTTTTTATTATATTGAATTCTGTTTTCTCATTAGTTTCAAACTTAATTTTATTTAATATAATTTCTTCGCTTACCCTGATTTGATTATTTCTTCTTCCTATTTCTGTATCCATATCATTTCCTTCGTCCTGTGGCATAGCTTCCTCCCCAGGCACATCCTCTAAACTTTCTTTTGTAATTGTTGATTCGTTTTCTTCTTGTTGCATTTTTATTGATTCCTTTTCTTCTGGTTCCATTATTTTTAATTCCTTTTCTTCTATTGCTTGTTTTTCCTCGACGTGTGCTATTTTACTTTTAGTTATTGTGTTTTCTTTGTTTATTTGATTGTTACTTTTTATTTTATAATTATCTATTTGTTTCTGCATGTAATCCAATTTTTTCTCTCGCCATTCCCTCTTCTTTTTTTCTTCTAAAAGTTGACCATTCAATATGCCTATCTTTCTTTCCATATCCTTCATCATTGTGTGCACCATGTCCATTATCTGTTGACTGCTTTCCCCATTGTGTCCTCCTTCATGTATGTAACCAGCGTTACCCATTCTTTGAATTAAATTTTCCATTATATTTTCCATATTTGAATTATATCGTTTTATTTCTTCCAATTATACGTTGGACTCGCCAAAATTGTAATATCGGCCCCACGTTGGGCGCCAATTGTGCAGTGGAATTTGCTTTGAAATTGCTTTATTTAATTTTAATTCACACTACAGCTTATTTTTTTCGTCGGCTATTCAGTCTAGTAGAATCCTTGAGCTTACGTCTCTGGGTCGATCCTCGCGGATGTTGGTTATATCAAAAATAAAACACAAGGTGTCAGATAAATTATACACGCATTTTCCCTTTACATTAATATATTAAAAATAAAAAAAAAGAAAAATCCCTCTACAAAGTGTATAGGGTGCTAAAGCATCATTAAACAGTAGCAATGAGGAAACACTCTTTGTGAACATTGACTCGCACACAGAGAAAAACCTCTTGTGAAACACGATCGAATATAAAACTAATAAATATTAGTGAAATCTGTCAAGTTTAACCTTTACTGTGACCCCAACAAACAAATATCAAAAACAAATTAGTTTTCAAAACTCACGCTAGTTGAAAATTTATTCATGCAACAAATAACATGATATGATCCATCCCCACTACAATCTCTCCAACCTTAAATTCCAAAAAACAAAGTTCTCGAAGTATAATATTAAGAAAAACAACTTCCCTTAACAAAAAACATGACAAGCTTTCGCTAATATCCATATACTACTTTCAAACACATTATTATTACAATAAATACAAAATTTATAGCACTGAAAATAATCCTAATATCTAATAAATAAATAATATAATTTTTATCAACTTACATTAAGTTTTTGTGTGATTTTAAAATACACGAGAGGCATCTTTTTTTCACAAGATTTCAAATAACTATGAAAAACTTCGCAAAAATCGAATTAAGGTTTACTTGCACCTTATACTAAATGCAAAACAAAGTACAGACCGACTTTATAAAACAAAGAACAAAATTTATTATTTTATCCTTTTCATCTAAACACTTTAACAGACAAGATACCTCTAAATCAAAAATGAAAAATTCTTCATATCCGCCTGGCTATCCCTACCATCTATCAAATCAAAATATACAGACAATACATTTTATCAAATACAATATCCGAAAAAGCGGCAAATTCAATTCCTTGGTCCACCTAAACATACGAGGGCTAATCACAATTTCATACATTAAATATTTTATTTATACAACATTAGATATATCGATCCCCATCTGAAATAAATAAATATACAAGTGAAATAGCTAATTTTTTATATAAATTGTCCCTAGTACAGAGTTCACTAATAGTTCAATCTTTTTCCTTGCTTGTCCATGGAAAATCCATGACAATATGTATTAAGCAGAAGTAAATGCTGAAAATAGGAGGTGTATTGTCCATGTGCATATTTACAGATATGTAAATTATTTACATGTTTGTTTCATATTGTACAAACGCTTTATACGTGCTTAACGTATTGTCATACTTAAATAAAACCTTTTTGTATATTTACCGCCATCTGGCTGGTTTGTTAATGGACTACATCTACATACGTATTTTATCGTTTCCCGTAACAGCTTAGCTGTTCGAACGATAGGTAGCCCTCCAGACAAAGTCTCTTTCGCCCGTAAGATGTCAATTATTATATAGTTGTCTTCTTCTAGGACGGAACTTGCTTGATCTATGCGGGCTATTTCAGTAAATTTAAATACAGATACAAACCAGTTGTTTATAACAGGTTTGTATTAATTTGTATACATTGCTTCACTAGCTTAACTGAGGACGCCTAGATGGCAGAAACATATGTATTAAGCAGAAGTAAATGCTGAAAATACGAGGTGTAATGTCCATGTGCATAGTTACAGATATGTAAATTATTTACATGTTTGTTTCATATTGTACAAACGCTTTATACGTGCTTAACGTATTGTCATACTTAAATACTTAAATATTATACTTAAATTTTGTCATACTTAAATAAAACCTTATATACTTAAATTATATACCTTCTATACTTAAATATTGTCATACTTAAATAAAACCTTTTTGTAAATTGAAAGAAGAGTGACGAAAATATTAATAATACTAATAACTTTTATTATTAAGTTCCTTTAATATTTAACATTTATTTATAATTATTGAGACCAAAATATTACAAGATCTTAATCTTATCTTGGTTAGTCATAATACGTTAGATGCAAACTCATAATAGAGA
Source organism: Melolontha melolontha (assembly GCA_935421215.2). Taxonomy (NCBI): domain Eukaryota; kingdom Metazoa; phylum Arthropoda; class Insecta; order Coleoptera; family Scarabaeidae; genus Melolontha; species Melolontha melolontha. The sequence goes on from OW285243.1 coordinate 40,768,642, forward strand.
GTGTTAGGAAATGTTTTAGCCAAAATTTAGACATCGATTTATTTATAAAATACAAACGAAAAAGTTATACAACATTTTTGTGAAAATGTGTAGCGTTTTGGAGAAAAATCGTAATTAAATTTCTTACTAATAAAGAGAAGACCCAAACAATAAAACTACTTACAGGAAACATGTTTATTTCTTACAGATGCCTAAGATATCAGTGGCATTTCAAGCACAGTCAATATGACGTTTAGTTAAGTTCACGAAAATAATAACAACGCAAAATTCATAAAATTACAGGAAATGTTTAAAATGTCCACCATTTCAGCACGCTTGTTTTGTGACTGAATTACTCGAGTTAGTTCATTTTCCGTATTTCTTATAAATTCTGCAGCCGTTATAACGCGATTTTTAGAATCTTCCACATTTTCTACAGGAGTCTTGTAGACCAGTGATTTCATATAGCCCAAGGATAGTAATCACAGCTAAGATCAGGTGATCGAGGTGGCCAGGCATATGGTCCACCTCGTCCAATCCACAATTCAACGTAAATTTCATTTAAAAATTTTCTGACCTAACGAGTAAAATGTGCAGGCGCCCCATGCATAAACCACATTATACTATGTAATTCCAAAGGTAATCCTTCTAGTAATCCTTTTAATACTTAAAAAAAAATAGAAATACCTCTCCATTTAAACGATTTGGTAAAACATATGGGTCTATAAGTCCGTTGCCAATTATTCCAGCCCACACATTGATAAAAAATCGACGTTGAAAATTATGTTTATTTATTGCATGAGGATTGATATCGGTCCAGACATGCCTGTTATGTAAATTAAGAATTCCACCTCTAGTAAAACAACATTCGTCAGTCATTAAAATATGTTCCGGAAATAGAGGGTTTACTGCAATTTTTGTTAACAGCCAATTGCAAAATCGACATGTAACGAAAAAATCGTCCATGTTTAAATTTGAGCTCTTTCGAAATGATAAGGACGCCAAAGAGATTCTTTAGGAGTCCTTGACATCATCGAGTGACTAACTCCAACTTGGTTAGCTACCTCTCTAGTGCTGATTAAAGGATCTACTTCAACAATTACAATATTTTCCTCAACAACCACCATTCTTTCATAACGTTCTCTTCCCATTTCTTGGATTTCTAGAACTACCGAACCTATTTCCCGAAGTCTTTGGTGTACCGCTATAAAACTATTTTTGCTAGATATTCTACGATAACGATACCGTTCTGCGTATCTTCTAACTGCGTCTCTGGCATTTCTACCACATTCACCATACCAAATGTGCCTGTCAGCGTACTCTTTAATGGAATATTGAACCATTTTAAATTGAGCGGAATTCCTGTCAATTCGACATAATGTTTTACTTTTTTAAAATTGTAACATCTTAAATATTTTAATCAACACGTCACTTGATAGAAAAAAGGAGATTATATCAGTAGTTAAATTTTTGGTTGTCTATCTTGTACATCGTGTTTCTCGAAAACCATACGACTAAGAGAAAAGCGATAATAAGCTTTTTGCAGAATTTTTATGAAGAATCTGTCCTTTAATTTTGGCTAAAGCATTCCCTAGCACAGTGTATATAAGATACAAAATCATAATACAAAATTATTTTTAAACATTTGGCACAATTACTAAATGTGAAAGTGTGAAATTGCCAGATCTTCAGTTTCCTTAGCATTTGCATATAATAAACGTTCCAGTGATTCTTTCAGTATTTGATACAATGTTTTTTGAAACGTTAGTAAATCTAAAAATCTATTTCTACTCGTTTCCCTGCATCAAAAATCAATAATAATCATAATAAAATTATTGATTTATTTTTGTCTTTGATGATACGATAAAGCTTTGAATATAACTAGAATATTAGCGATTTATACCATCTCGGACGCTGGGCAGGTGACTTGGCTCTGCCTCGTCACCTAGTAGCGTCCTTAATGATTACAAATCGCATAATATTCTCGTTACATTAATAGCTATTTTTGTCCAACATTTTGCATCCACTAACAGGACAATACATTTTTATGTACATAGAGTTTGTGCAGTAAGAACGTAAATTAGGCAGCTAGAGACTAATAAAAATAATAAAATAAATAAATAAAAGTAACATAAAAAGAAATGAAAACTAGGAGGGTAGCGCGAACAAAAACAAATCGCAAGATCGAGCATATTTCAATTCTTAAGCTACAAAATCATATAATTTATTTTTCTACATAATCACCGTTAAGGCTAATACATTTCTCCAACGCATAACAAGTTTCTAAATTCCGTCGCTGAAAAATTCTTCCGACTTTTCTCGAATCCAGGACTTTACAGCTGCCTTCACATCATCATCATCCGAGGTGTAATGATTACCCTTGAGGTCTCTCTTGAGTAGAGGAAAAAAATAAAAACCGCAAAGCGCAAGATCGGGAGAGTAAGCAGGATGTGGAATTGGTTCAAACTTCAAGTTTTGCAGAGCCTGCGCGCGAGGTGTGTGGACGAGCGTTATCATGTTGCAAGATTATTGGTGCCAGACTGCCTCTAACACGATAGACTCGACGTCAGAGGTGTTTTAGGATCTGAATGTACCGAGAAGAATTTACCGTTGCCCCTCGTTCCAGAAAAACGGCCACATAAACCCGGTGAGCATCCAAAAACACAGTCAAAAGAATTTTTTAGCGAGTGCTTGTGTTTTTAACATTTTCGCCTGAGGAGAAGACAGATGTCGATATTCAGCGCCCTGTATTCTCTTTCGGTCGTAATGATGAACTCATGACTCGTCCCCTGTCACGGTATTCAAAAGAAAGTCGTCTCCTTCATCACGATAGCGCTCCCAAAGTTGCTAGCAACACTTCAATCGACACTGTTCGTGAAGGTTTACGAGACACTTTTGAGTGATTCTCCGGTCATTTTGAATTAAATCGTCGACAAGTTTGCTATATTTATCGTATGTTGACGTGATCGGACGTCCGCTGTGTGTTTGATCAACAATTTTTGTTTTAAATAGTTAATTGACGAAGGAGATACTTGTTGAAACTTCATTATAACGCTAAGAAATAAGTAATTAAACTTCTGTTTCAAAAATTCTTTTATTGTAAATACCACTACAATATTGTTTCGCCATACAATGGCTTCATCAGGTGGATGAAATACTGTATTCATCCACCTGATGAAGCCATTGTATGGCGAAACAATATTGTAGTGGTATTTACAATAAAAGAATTTTTGAAACTAGAAGTTTAATTACTAATTTTTGTTTTAATACGCTTTTTTCATTTTTCAACGTTGGCATGGTTTAAACCTAGAAAATGTCTTATTACTGTCTTTTAATCGTAAGAATTTAGGTACATTTGGCAGTAATGATTAAAAGCCGGATTATTTGCAGTTTACATAAATTTGCATATTTGCATAATATTATGCATTTTGTATATTATTTGCATATTTTGTAGTAATTCAGCATTTTTGCATATTTTAAGTATCCGAGTTTTATTTATTTACTAAATTAAATTTATTATAGGCATTACTAAAAATATGTCGTGGATGTAACAAACAAACAAAAATTAAAAGTTTAAATTAAAAATAGCATTTTATTAAGCCTTTTCCGGTTACTTTTCCGATAAGCGTCTCCAAGAATGTATTAATGCTATTCTCATACATTCAGGCAGAGACAAAATTCGACGAAAAGCTAGTACCTTAAAACTTTTAAATAAATAAAAAAATACATTTTACCAGAAAATTAAGAGTATATGTGTTTCTTTGCTATTCGGAGAAATTTATTCCCATATTCGAAAGTAATTTTATTTTAAACGTTATTTTACGTTGGCTTTCCGAAGTGTAAACTTGTGAGTTGTGATATACAATAGCAAAAATACCGAAAATAGCAACTGTGCCTGAATGGATTGCACCTTATTCAGAATTGCGTATGAATTTGAAAAAAGTGTTTTGCGTAACATGCTGCAAGATTGTGAGTAAAATTTTAAGTTTATTTCTTCTTATAAATTAATTAATTAAGTTTTTAATTATTCCTTTATCTTTTACTAACATTTATTTTATAAGAAAAGAACCGATGATGTTATATTTTTTTACAGATTACAAGTGAGAGAAAGTTTCAAGTCAACCAACATATGAAAACTCCATCTGATGCTGCAAAACTAGCAAAGATGAAATTGGCGAAGAAGAGTCAGCAAACATTACCGCAATGTTTGGCATCAACTTCCAAAAAATCGGAACAAGGACAATTTAATGAAGATTTGTGTCAAATGTTTGTGTTGGCAGATATTCCACTACATAAATTAAACAATTTAAATGTAAAGTTATTTATGCAAAAATACATCAGACGAGAGCGCGTTAAGAAAAAAATATATTCGCTGTATCTGTGCAGAAATATTGAATAGCATTAGGAAGGTTGTTGAAAACAATTATCTTTATATATGCGTAGATGAAACTACTGATTGTGTTGGCCGATATATAGTTCATTTAATGGTTGGTATCGTTAACGTATCGGTTCCAGCAAAATCTTATTTAATTTCATCCAAACAGTTGGAAAAGGTAAGTAGTTTGACAATAACAAGGCTTATACAGGAAGAACTGCCAACTTTCTTCTTATCGGAATCGATTCCAACAGAGAAAATTCTATTGTTTTTGACGGATGCTGCACCATACATGGTGAAGGCAGCTTTCAACTTGAAAATCTTTTACCAAAATTTAATTCACACAACTTGCTTGGCGCACGGACTAAATCATGTTGTAGAAGAAGTCAGAAGCCATTTTCCCTTAGTAAATATTTTAATTAGTAGTGTTAAGAAAGTATGTTTAAAGGCCCCATTACGAGTTCAGTTTTACAAACAGCATCTACTCGGTATTCCGCTTCCTCTTCAACCAGTAATCACACGATGGGGAACGTGGTTGGAGGGTGTTATTTTTCATGCAAATCATTATGAAGGAATAAAGATAATTATTATGGATCTTGATAGGGATGCACAATCTGTGATAGACGCCCAAAGGGTGTATTCGAGTAAAGAAATACCTCAACAGTTGGCGTTTATTAAAGCCAATTACAGTTTTATTTCCACTTCAATATTGCAGTTGGAAAAACAATTTATGTCGCTAATCGAGAGCGTTGAAATAATAAACAAATGTGAAAAGTCATGTTTTTATGTTAAAGGTTGAGTGGGACACTCCTCTTTTGTAAGTGTAATAGGAAAATATGATGGTTTTAAGAAGCTAAAGGACATTGCTAAAATATTGTGTGGTGATTCAGTAGAAAATATTGAGTTGATTATAGATGATATTTCTAATTTGAAATATGCTCCTATAACAAGCGTCGACGTAGAACGAACCTTTTCAATATATAAATACATGTTTTCAGACAAGAGTCACAATTTTTCTGTAGAAAACTTTAAAAAATATGTGATTGTAAATTGTTTTCATAGTTATGTTGTAAAATGCTCTAAATAAACTTGTAGTAAACATAATAGAATATTTTTTTCTACAGTACTCCATTTTCTAACATTCGTCGTATTTTTTACCTGCATATTTTTCATAAGGAAGTAATAGTTTATGCGTATATTTTCAGTTTTTCTTGCATATAATCCGGCCTTTAGAAATGATATACATAGAAAAGAAAAATGCTACACAAACAACGTATATTTACGTGGCGTACAAGATATATTAGGTTTTATGTCATTCATGTTTATATTTTTAAATAAAATATCTAGTAATGTTAACGAAAATTAATAAATAATTTTTCGCGGATAGCAATATCTAAATATAATGTATAGAATTCACGGTTGGCTCTTGGTGAAACATAATGAATAATTTACTAAATAAAACACTTGGTATATTTGTTTCACAAAATGTATTTAAAATATCTATGACATATGTTTCGACTTATTCAGTCATTCTCGAAGAGTCATGTAAACTAAGTAAAAAGTATACTCCTACCAATATTTAGGCGTTATTTTTTGAAAAGGTTTATTACAGCATCGATTGTGGGGGTGTTTGAAAAATCCAACTGCGTGTTTGTGACCTGTCTGTTGAGATTTATGGCTTTTTTAATTTCTAAAATTTCTAAGAAGTCAAGCCTTTTACCCTTATTACAAGAGTGTAAAAGTTTGAAATTATTAGCATTAAACAAATGAGAATTTTGAATACAGTGTTCCGTGAATCCAGTAACCATATTGCCATGTAGAATAGAACTTATATGTTCTTTGATACGTTCTTTTATAGAGCGTCCTGATTGGCCAATGTTTACCGCGTCACAATCACTGCAAGTTAATTCATACACCCCTGACTTATCACGCAATTCTGTTTTTCCTTTATTGTTAACTAGAATATTACCTAAATTGCATTTATTTACTAGGATGACATTTAAACCTAATTTATTAAGTATATTAGAAACTTTATTGCTCACCCCAGGTATATAGTTTAGGGTGTGAAACACTTTGTTGGTTTTAATATAAGTATGTCCGTAGTAAAAATTTTCTTAAGGAAAGCGCGTGGTTTTTTTAAATCATTTTGTCTAAGAATTCTGTTTTGTACCCGTTATTTCTAGCTATAGTTTTTATGGTATATATTTCTTTTTCGAAGTTCTCATTATTTAGAGGGAAGTTAATCAGTCTGTGTATGAAACTGTGAAATGCTGACATTTTTATATTCCACGATTGGTTGGAATTAGCCGGAATTACTGTATCTGTTGTAGTGGGTTTTCTAAAGATATCAAATTCAAATCGTTTCTCAACTCTTGTTAATTTTAAGTCTAAAAAGTTAATCGTTCCGTCTACCTCTTTTTCTATTGTGAATTGTATTTTATTATTAAGGGAATTCAAATAATTAAGAAATTGGTCCAGCTGTCTATCAGTGCCCGACCACAAGCACAAAATATCGTCTACATATCTGCCCCAAAAGGAAATGTATTTTAATAGTGGACTGCGGTTGAAATTATTAATGTGTTTGTCTTCAAAATCTGCTAGATATAGTTCAGCGAGTAAAGGGCTAAGAGGGCTACCCATCGGTAAACCGTTGGTTTGTGTATAAAATTTTTTATGATAATGATGATTAATAATTTCAACCGCAGTCCACTATTAAAATACATTTCCTTTTGGGGCAGATATGTAGACGATATTTTGTGCTTGTGGTCGGGCACTGATAGACAGCTGGACCAATTTCTTAATTATTTGAATTCCCTTAATAATAAAATACAATTCACAATAGAAAAAGAGGTAGACGGAACGATTAACTTTTTAGACTTAAAATTAACAAGAGTTGAGAAACGATTTGAATTTGATATCTTTAGAAAACCCACTACAACAGATACAGTAATTCCGGCTAATTCCAACCAATCGTGGCATATAAAAATGTCAGCATTTCACAGTTTCATACACAGACTGATTAACTTCCCTCTAAATAATGAGAACTTCGAAAAAGAAATATATACCATAAAAACTATAGCTAGAAATAACGGGTACAAAACAGAATTTTTAGACAAAATGATTTACAAAAAACAACGCGCTTTCCTTAAGAAAAATTTTTACTCCGGACATACTTATATTAAAACCAACAAAGTGTTTCACACCCTAAACTATATACCTGGGGTTAGCAATAAAGTTTCTAATATACTTAATAAATTAGGTTTAAATGTCATCCTAGTAAATAAATGCAATTTAGGTAATATTCTAGTTAACAATAAAGGAAAAACAGAATTGCGTGATAAGTCAGGGGTGTATGAATTAACTTGCAGTGATTGTGACGCGGTATACATTGGCCAATCAGGACGCTCTATAAAAGAACGTATCAAAGAACATAGAAGTTCTATTCTACATGGCAATATGGTTACGGGATTCGCGGAACACTGTATTCAAAATTCTCATTTGTTTAATGTTAATAATTTCAAACTTTTACACTCTTGTAATAAGGGTAAAAAGCTTGACTTCTTAGAAATTTTAGAAATTAAAAAAGCCATAAATCTCAACAGACAGGTCACAAACACGCAGTTGGATTTTTCAAACACCCCCACAATCGATGCTGTAATAAACCTTTTCAAAAAATAACGCCTAAATATTGGTAGGAGTATACTTTTTACTTAGTTTACATAACTCTTCGAGAATGACTGAATAAGTCGAAACATATGTCAGAGATATTTTAAATACCTTTTGTGAAACAAATATACCAAGTGTTTTATTTAGTAAATTAATATTTAAATTTGAAAATGTCAAGTATCAATGTGATCAACTGCGTACTATATACAGAAATAAAACTCTGAACATTCAAATGAAATAATTCCAACTTATTAATGTAAAAAATACCGCTATCGCGGCTCGTTTTCTAAACATGTACTCGTGCGACAAAATAATGCCTTATGAATCTTGTGTTTTAATATAATATGTGAGATAATATTTTATGAGTGGTTATGATTCGAACAATCACTGTAAAATTGCTTTAGTTACTAAATTTCATTATTTAATGCATCAGCGAACATGTTTACAATGTAAGTTCGCAAATTTTCTTGAGAATATTTTACTTCGAAGAAGCATTTTCTACACATATAACGTCTACATTAACATACACGAAAAAAGAGAAAATATTTGATATCTTACTTCTACCGAAAACGCAACAATACCCTGCGGCGACGGCGTATGAAATTAAGTACAAAGTACGTGGAAAGAATTTTTAATAAATATGCTATGCTATTTTCTTAAAAACAAAGAACAGTGTACCATATATGATTTTTAATAGTATACATTTTGCCCAGGAAGTATTATATTTAGGAATTAATAGTTACGTAACAATGTCGATCCCTCAATATTAATAGTAATGTGTAATTAAACAATGTAAATTATATATACGTGACTTTAGAAATTAAACAAAATACATGTATAAATAAAATAATTAGACAGTTTCTTTTTACTTTGTTTTTCAATTAAAATTACAGGTCCACATTATCTCCTTTAAAATAATTGCTCTGGGAAACCACAAACTCTGCAAAAATTATAAAAAATTATTGCGCGAAAATTTTTACAGTTTAATTCCATTTTTCAACTATCTTGTCAACTTTGACAGTTCATTGTAGCTACACACGTATACACTGAGTGTATACGTGGACGCCGTGAGTATATTGATATATAGTTAGCCTAGATCGGTTCGGTGGATAAAAAATATATTGCGATACCATACCAATGAAAAATAACATATTAGAAGTGTCAGTGTCAAGTATCAGATCAAAAAGTCAAACCCAAGTTGCGCAATAAAATTTTAAAAAAAGGATGTCGATCTAAATTGTGAAAATCGAAAAATTTAAGTATCGAGCCATCATCAAGTACATGTATTTGAAGGGGTTAAGAGGTAAGCGGATTTACGAAGATATGCTTAATACCCTTGGCGATCAATGTCCTTAGTATGCGACCGTGAAAAATTGGATTGCAAGCTTCAAAATGGGTAAATTTTCCATTTAAGTTGAACACTGATCGGAAGGCCAGTTTCTGTGTTCGTCCCCGAAAATGTTGATGCACTTCATGACATGATTTTGTCAAACAGTCGAATTGGGCTAAAACGAATATCTTAGACAATGAATATTTCATATGAACGCGTTCATAATATAGTTCACGTCGATTTCAATATGAAAAAAATTTCTACAAAATAGATCCCCGAATGTCTGAATGTTGACCAGAAGCGTCCAAGTGTGGAAGTATCGCTTTCAATCTGTGCTCGGTTTGAAAGTGATACAGACTTTTTAAGCCGTACTGTTATTATGGATGAAACTTGGATACATTTCTACGACCCAAAAACAAAGCAACAATCGATGAAATGAAGACACTCTGCTTCTCCAAGGCCTAAGAAGTTTAACGTTCAAAAATCTGCTGGAAAAGTTCTTGCCTCAGTTTTTTGGGGGATTGCCATGAAGTAATCATGATTGATTTTCTGAATAAAGGAAGAATAATAACTGGAAATTATTATTCGACGTTACTGACCACTCTACGAGAAAAAAATTATGGATAGAAGACGCGGAAAGTTGTCCCTGCATACAAATCGCATGTTGCCATGCAAACTATTCGTGATTTAAAGTTCGAATTACTCGAACACCCGCCTTATTCACCAGATCTGGCTCCGTCCAACTATCATGTCTTTCCTCAACTGAAAAAAGTTTAAAAGGTCCTAAATTTTCTTCCAACGAAAAGGTGATAGAAGCTGTGGAGGCCTGGTTTGCAGAGCAAGATAAAAATTTCTTTTTGAAAGGTCTAGAGGCATTGCAGGATCGCTGTATTAAGTGTATTAATTTAGGAGGAGAGTATGTTGAATAATAAGATATTTGACTTTCACATTTTGTTTGCTTCTATAGTAGGCTAAGAATTTTTCAATACATTCTCGTATGTGTTAGCTTTACTGTGCCCCATGTGCGACACTTTGATTAGTGATTTTACCAACTGATGATGACAACTTAGTTGTCGAAATACGTATTTAGGATACGATTATTCATTGTGATAAGGGGTTTTATTCTTTTTTTGAGCGATTTTTTTGTTGCAAATGCGTATTTTGTAGGGGGTAATATGCGAGTACATTTGATTTATAATAATGGCATCATCGCATAATGTAGATGGTGAAACTCGATATTATGATGCCTTCCTGAATCACCTTAATTTAATGAATTTCGAATCTTACAGTGAACGGAGAATAAACATAATTTTTATTTTCGGTACTGCTTACTCTTATCATAATAATAATAATATATCTCGTTCCATCAGGCAAAATAAAAAAATGTCAAGTAGATAAACAAATATAAAATAGTGTATAACAAATACACGATAGAAAATAACAAACATTGACACATATATAACCAAAATTTAAACTATTTTTATATCTTCCCGCACTGAATACAGTGCTTTCTCGAGTAAGTGCGTCTATAAATATCTGTTTAAATATTTTATTAGGTTTGTCTTTTATGTTGTTAGGAATGTGATTATAAATTTTGATGCACTAAAAGACTACACTTTTTTACAATTTCGTCAGTTTCGTTTGTGGCGAAATTAGATACGTGCGCAAGTTACTTCTGGTATTATGATTTATGACAGTGGTCCACTTCAAATTTCTGGAAAAATTAATTATAATTTCTTCTTACAAACAACTCGCACTTTAACACAAATTGATGCCAATGTGAGTATTTTCTTATCTATAAATATTGGTTTGTAAAATTCTCGGTGGTTTAATTTAAAAATAGTTCTTATTGAAGTATTTCTAGAATAAAAATGTGTTTTACATCCACCACACTACCCCAGAAGATAACACCATCTTGCAGTCGCAATTGCACATATGCATAGTAAGCACAAATAGCGCACACAACACTTACGCTATTCGTTATTATTTTTAAGGTATAACAAAATCTAGACAGTTTTGTAGCAAGTTCGTCAATGTGCAGACACCACGCCAATCCACCATCCAGTTTCAACCCTAAAAACATGATCTCGTCGACACCTGTAAGTGTTTCTTTTCATGATGAAATCTAGCCTCTCCGTTAGATTATCAAAATTTAACAAAGACGCTTTGTCTACATTTAGTTTTAGATGGTGTCATATAAACCACCCATCCAGAACTTCCATACTCGACTCCAATATATCCGTAGCCTAATCCCTACCCTCAGCGCGGACAATAACAGATGCGTCTTCTGCGTATAATATTAGTAAGCTATTTATAACATATTGTAGATCATTGACATAAATGAGAAAGAGCAATGATCCCAAAATAGACCCCTGAGGCACACCGCGCTTCACATTACCACACACCACCCTCTGCCTTCTATTTTACAAATACGATTTCATCAACTTTTGTGTTATACCACGCAAACTGATGACCTCCAACTTCCTCAAAAGAATACCGTGATGAACACTATCGAATGCCCCTGACAAGTCCACAAGCATGTAGTCACTTCTTTATTATTTAAACTAATAATTACTTCTTCGAGCAGTTGGTATGTTGCTCTGACCACTAGTATATCCATTCTGGTTATAATTTAACAACTGATGCTTGTCAATAAAACTTTGCATCCTAGAAAACATAAGTTTTTCTAATATCTTAGAAATTTTGGATATAATAGCAATAGGCCTGTAACATTTAAAGTCGTTTTAGTACCTTTCTTCTATATTGGTCTTATTATAGTGGATTTTAATTGAGTCGGAAAGGTGCCAGTAATACACGAAGTATTTACTATATGTGCCAAAGGCACCGACAAGCAATCAGCACAGCGTTTCAGAAGACTTGTCGGTATCTCATCTTCACCAATGGCAGTGGTACTATTCAGATTTTTTATTGCAGTTGCAACTCCCAGTGCGTCTGTGAAGAAGATGGAAAATGTCTGCGATATCCACTGTACGTTACAATTTCTATCACCTTGATAATTCAAACCTCCTCGTATATTTATATCTGTTGCATTAATAAAATTATTATTATTATCGTACTGTAATATATCTGCTTTTAGTTTTAATTTAATCGTTATTAAATCTTCTCATATTACATTAAATAATCTATAAAATGTAAAGCCGATGTTGTTGTTTCATTAGGTGTATTAGCGTAACTTCTACAAATAAATAAGCCAGAATACTTCATAACAAACAACATTAAAATAAAGAGCATTGTTAGAAAATGGCAGGCATATTATGTTTTGTTACGTTTCCCGCTTCCGTGTTTATAGAGGGTCATATCACGTAGCTATATAATCGCTATTTATTTGCAGACATAATGCTCTAGAAAAAAAATGTGGTAAATGTACAAATACGGCCGGACTTCCGACGAAAAGACGAAACATCTGATACTTTACTTAAAAGGTTGTGAAATAACAAACTCACTTCTAATGGTTACAATAACGTAATGCATTAAACAACCGCAGGAAATTCAATTCGGAAACTCAATAGCACCGGGACCAATCAGCTAAATGTGAGTGGCACAAAACGGATCTATTGTTACAAGTGCAGAACGTGATTGTCGGGACTTAACTTGTAAGCGAGGAAAACTTACGTTTGGCCCATGATTTGCAATACCATAACTTATAATATTGTTTCTGACGATTTGGGTTATCGCGTCACATTTGACCAAGAAGGAGAACTTAGAGCGCCAAATGTTGTAGGAGTTTAACTTAATTTGGACAGTATTGCACGTGGCACCGAACACAGGCAAACCTTCAATTATTCAAAATGAGTATAATATATTTGCGTCTATTAATTATTATAACATTTAATTGGTCAAATACAAATACTTGATAAACTTATGTAAATTACACATTATAGTTCTCGATATAATAACAATAATCATAATCGTAATAGCCTCAACATTCTATTCTATAAAGAAATGTAATATATAGGGTTCCGAAATTGGTGGAGACTGTGGCTTGTAATCTGAAACAGAAATAAGAAAAACACCCTAACCACAATATATATCAATAAATACTATATACGCATTTCGGCAACTAAGTTGCCATCTTCAGTAGAATAACCTTAAAAACTGAAAAATGTTAAACATAGCGTTTTTGGCTAAGGTAAACCTTAGAAGATATGCTCTTCACCAAATCGCCAATGGGATAACACTAAATTCCTAACATCGAAATAACACTTATATACTACTTAAACCTAGCGTGAAATTTAGGGAACCGTGAAGCGTGAATACATGAAGCGTAAAAAAATAATAATAATGCTATTGTCACAATAAGGCATACAAACTGGACTGAGGGATTGGTCCTTTGCCAGAATTCACTAATTTATTCTTATTTCTATATATATAAATACTTTCATAACAATCTAATTCTCTATAATTATTAACAGTTTTAATCAACCTAATGTTATTTGCCGGCACAGAATTACCTGTGTCCCAAATATGTCGGGCAACGCTAGATTTTTCGGGTCTGTTGAATCTAAAGTGGGAAATATGTTCCTTGTAACGAGTTGAAATTGAACGCCTAGTTTGGCCGATATATTTTTGGCTGCAATCGTTCCAATTTATTTCATATATACCAGATTTATGTTCTACCTCAATTTTGTCCTTCATGTTACCTAAAAGTGATTTTAATTAGTTACATGATTTCAACGCTATTCGAAGAGAATGGTTTTTGAAGATAGCGTTCAGATTTCTAGAGGCTGAATGGTACGGTAAACAAACAAATTTCTGATCTAGGTCTTTTTGAGGTAGTAAGCTCGTGATATTATAAATAAGTTTCCGAAGCCTATGTTTCTTAATTAGGTTGGTTATTATTTTCGAATCGAAACCATTTTATGCAGCGTTGCTTCTGATTAGTCCAAGTTCTTTTTCATATCTATCTTTTGTAAGCGGGAAACTTAACAACCGATGGATAAGAAAATTAAAGGATGCCATCTTTTGTTGGAAACTGTGATTTGAATCCGCGGTTATAAACTTGTTCACATTGGTGTCTTTTCGGTAAATATCTATTTCTAAGTTATTATTATTATTAATTACCAAAACATCTAAAAATGGTATTGGTTCATTGTTTTCTTTTTCTATAGTGAATTTAATTGTAGGGAATTTCTAATTTAATTCTATTAAAAAATCGTCCAAATTACACAACTTGGTATTAAAAACCGCGAAAATATCATCGACACACCTAATCCATACTTTAGGGAAATATTTAGATGATCTCTTAAATTCTATCTCAAAATTACTCATAAACAAGTTCGCCATAAATGGAGACAAGCAGTTGCCCATTGCTGTGCCATGCCGCTGTTCATAGAAGTTTCCTTCAATTTGAAAGCAGTTCTGAGACATGCATAAAGTTGTCAACCTCAAGTATTCATTTATTTTCTCGCGTTCAATATTGTTCTTACGCAATAAACTGTCTAAATATTTCAGTGTTTCAGGAATAGGTACAGAAGGGAACAATGAACTGACATCAAATGATACTAAAATTTCACCCTGTTCCAGCTTATAATCTTTGATTTTTTGAATAAATTCCACCAATGTGAACAAGTTTATAACCGCGAATTCAAATCACAGCTTCCAGCAAAAGATGGCATCCTTTAATTTTCTTATCCATCGGTTGTTAAGTTTCCCGCTTACAAAAGATAGATATGAAAAAGAACTTGGATTAATTAGAAGCATCGCTGCATAAAATGGCTTCGATTCGAAAATAATAACCAACCTAAGATTCGAAGAGAATGGTTTTTGAAGATAGCGTTCAGATTTCTAGAGGCTGAATGGTACGGTAAATTTGTTTGTTTACCGTACCATTCAGCCTCTAGAAATCTGAACGCTATCTTCAAAAACCATTCTCTTCGAATAGCGTTTAAATCATGTAACTCATTAAAATCACTTTTAGGTTACACCAAGGACAAAATTGAGGTAGAACATAAATCTGGTATATATGAAATAAATTGTAACGATTGCAGCCAAAAATATATCGGCCAAACTAGACATTCAATTTCAACTTGTTACAAGGAACATATTTCCCACTTTAGATTCAACAGACCCGAAAAATCTAGTGTTGCCCGACATATTTGGGACACAGGTAATTCTGTGCCGGCAAATAACCTTAAGTTGATTAAAACTGTTAATAATTATAGAGAATTAGATAGTTATGAAAGTATTTATATATATAGAAATAAGAATAAATTAGTGAATTCTGGCAATTGACCAATCCCTCAGTCCAATTTTTATGCCTTATTGTGACAATAGCATTATTATTATTTTTTTACGCTTCATGTATTCACGCTTCACGGTTCCCTAAATTTCACGCTAGGTTTAAGTAGTATATAAGTGTTATTTCGATGTTAGGAATTTAGTGTTATCCCACTGGCGATTTGGTGGAGAGCATATCTTCTAAGGTTTACCTTAGCGAAGAACGCTACGTTTAACATTTTTCAGATTTTAAGGTTATTATACTGAAGATGGCAACTTAGTTGCCGAAATACGTATATAGTATTTATTGATATATATTGTGGTTAGGGTGTTTTTCTTATTTCTGTTTCAATATATAGGGTTATTCTAAAGTTTGGAAAATTTTTAATAAACATATACAAAAATAATATCACTAATTTGTTCATAAAGAAACGGGATTTTATTATAACAGGAAGAAATAGGAAAAAGTTAAATATGACCACTGCTCAATAAGTATCAGTCGTTCTTCTATGGTATAAACGGCATTAGAAACTGCATTCCTTGGTATGTTTTGAATAACATCTGGTATCGATTGTTTAAGTTTCTCACGAGTAGTAGGTCTACCAAGAAATACATTTTTTTGGAAGGTAACCCCATAACTAGTAGTCAGTGGGGTAACCTATCAGGCCAACTGTTTGGAAAATGCCTACTAATTACTCGATCGCCAAATGTGTTACTTAATAGTGTTTTTCCGGTATTGTGTATGTGAGGTAGAGCTCCGTCTTCCATATAAATAATGTTTTCAATATCATTTTTAATATCATGTAATACTGGTATAACGAAGTCTTACAAAATTCGAAAATATCGCTGTCCGTTTAGCGTTACTGTTTTGGTTTGCCATTTTCCATTTGTTCATACAAATATGGTCCTATTATAAAATTTGACGTAAAACCACATCAGACAGTAACCTTGACATGATGTAATCTTTGTTGAACAATCGTATTCGGATTATTATTCGATCATATCTTGCAATTGAATCGGTGAGTGGAAAAACGATATAACTAGCAAAAATCTCGTTTTCAATGTAAGATAGCCAGAATTATATATAGACCAAGATCTGTCTGCTGGGCGAAAAAACAGTATAAAAATCAAAACATGTACGCTTCCACATGACCATGTAATTTGACGTTGAGTGCAAAAACGATATAACTTCAGCGTTTGTACCGCTTTTTCACTCAGCACGGCGCCGGCGCATGCTTGTGCTATTTCATTCGGTTGATGTATCATTTTAACCTTAGAGCTTCCGATACTCACATTAATCTTTAGAGTGTTATCTTGTGAATTTAAAATGTCGACCTATGACAGTTCTAATAACGAAAACGTAGAAAATAAAGGGAAAAAAGGTGTCCTGAAAAATGGTTGCGAAATGAAAGACAAAAGGCTCGTCTTCTTGGACACCAGTATACAAGTAAAACTGGAAAAATAATTGACAAAAGGTCTGTCGCAGAAGACTGCACAAGTATTCTATAATAGAATAACTGATATTATTAACCATTTTAACCATATTAAGCCATTTTCAACAAAATAATTTTTTAGATGTAAAAATAAATGCATGTCAAAACTTACGATGGAAGAAAAAGAAGCAATTTTATAAAAGTTATATGAAAAAGGTTCAAAAAAACGAACAAGATGTATATTTGCATGGTTTTATGGAATGTAGACCAGTAGCTAGGAGGCGATCAAATAGAGAAGCTAGCAGAAAAAATCGGGAAGTAACGTTTTAATATCATATTCCAAATAATGTAGATAGGCAACAAGTTTGCAAGACAGCGTTTTTAAGTCTGCATTCAATATCGAATTCCAGAATACAACGACTTAACAGATTGTTAGTTTCTCAGAATTCACCTAGAGATCTACGTGGTACACATAATAATCGACTGCATGTCTTACAACCAGAGGTAATTGCCAAAATACATCAACATATTGCATCATTTCCTCGTAAAACTTCTCACTATAGTTCCAAAGAATTGCATTATCTTGACTCCGCGCTAAATGTTAAGAGAATGCATGACCTGTTTGTAAAATTTAACCCAGACTTAAGAAATGTTGTAAAATATTAATTCTATTAAATTTTTCAAAGAGAATTTTGACTTAAAATTTGGGAGGCCTCAAGTGGACGTGTGTGGAAAATGCGAAGGGCTCAACAAAAAAATTAAGGATCAAAATTTGAATGATAATGCGAAGAGAGTCGCCGCGGCCGAATTGATGGTTCACAAACGCAGGGCTGACAAGTTTTACTCTAAGCTTAAAGAAATAACTATTTTGTGCCAAGAGCGTGAAGATGTTGGAGGAATAGTTTTTGACTGTATTCAAAATATGCCACTGCCTGTTATACCTGTCCAAGAAATGTTTTATTTGAGACAATTGTGGCTGTATGGGTTTGAAATATATGATTTGAAAAATGGTACCAGCCACTTTTATACATATCATGAAGGACAAGCTGCAAAGGGTCCCAATGAAGTATGTACGTTAATCAACGAATATGTGCAGCAAATGCCTGCAGAGATTCAAGAGCTTCACATATTTTCAGATGGTTGCCCTGGCCAGAACCGTAACAATACCGTAGTGAGGTATTTATTAGCACTTGTAGCCACAAAGCGATTGCGTAAAATTTATCAATACTTCCCAGTCCGTGGCCACTCATTCTTGCCGTGTGACCGGGACTTCGGCTCTCTCAAAAAAGTGATAAGAAAATACGATAGAATCTATCTTCCTGAAGATTACGAAAGCATGATGCTATCTTGCCGTAAATTAAAACCGTTTACAATATCTGTAATAACGTACAAAGATATTATAGACTACAAAAACTGGTGGCCACAATATGATAAGAAAACAAGTCAATCTTGCGATGAAAGAAAACATAAATTCACAATTTCAAATTACACGCAGTTTATTTATGACAGCTGTACACCCGGGTATGTCATAACTTATGATTATATCAATGGATTCGTTTCACAAACTTTCAAATTACTAAAAGCTGTTACAACTCCAGCATTACCAACTACGCCTGCATACTCAAACATATTACCTATTAATATAAAGAAAATTGAAAATCTTAAGAAAGTGATGCAATACATGTCAGGAGAAATTTTGGAATTTTATTATCACATCACTTCATGGGAGACCTGCAACGTAGAAGAAGATGACTAAACATATTATATAAATGTATTACGTATTGGGAATAGCGTAAAAAATAAACGAATTACTGATTTGGGGTTATATTCGTTAATTAATATTACAAATTAACAAATATTAAAGATAATTTCAAAATGATTGGAAAAACAATATAACTTCAACGTACTTTTTGCTGCGCATGTCAGTCAATAGAAAACAAATTAGAAATTTTATTTAATGTTCATTCAGAAAACTTGATTATCTACAACTTTGCAATGTACCGAATTCTTGTCAGATAAATAATTTTTATACAAACAGTTTTTTGTGAATATCTCGAAATCATATTTTTGGAGTTATATCGTTTTCCCAATCACCGATTCAATTGTGTGTGTTAACACCTCCATTTAACTCAAAATATGCCCAAAATATGTCCATTTTAAACTGGGAGCTACCCTATATGTCGAACTAAACATTGAATGTAACTCTGTTAGATAAGTGAAAACATAGTTCTCTCCCACCATCACCTTTGCTATACAACATATAGCTTCTGTAACTCTTGTTTTGCTTATCGCTATCTACGATTCATCTTCAATCCAAACCCCTCTATCGTGCTAAATTTTCCACTTCCATCCTGTCAAATCTTCGCCCCTACAATTTGATTTTTGATTTTGGCAAAAGCAAAAGTGCCATGGACCCAACTTAGACGATTACGCTAGATGACAAATAGCGACCATGTTGTTTTTCGACAAAAACTCCATTCCCATGAAAGCGACATGTGACTTCCTGTCGTTTTCCAGTCGTTCCTGCATCACTTCTCTGGACGTTTCTTGGGAAAATCTCATGAATACCGAAAGAAAAGATCAGTAAGCATCTAATGTTGCTTTTAAATTGATGGGCTTCCTTTGGTCGAGATAGATGGAGTGTCCCATTGTGACGATTGTTATTTAGTTTCGAAATCATAATCGTAGCCTCCACTTTTTTGCAATGATTTTTTCACACGATTTTACAGAACAGGGTCCATTTCTCAAACCATGTAACGTACGAAATCTTCCTAATGCATTTGGATATTGTCTATTGTATTCATAATAACACTGAATGAGGCCAGTAAGAACTCGCAAAAGCAAAACCATTGCGTATGACAAATAAAATTGACACAGCTACCATAGAAACAAAATATATATCGAAAAAAAACTTCTGAAACATAACGATAACTATACGAATATAAACAGTTAATATTTACAGAAAATGTACATTTTGAAGAAACCATTTTGGGCTGGGAATTTACTTTAGAAAAAACTTATACAACTCCAGTAATAATTACATAATAAATTATTTCTTCTACGACCCTTTATAAAAAGATATTTTTCGTCACCGAATACTGCAGCGAAAATTTAATTTCCGTCACTATTGAAAGAAAATCCCATAACCTTCGTCCTTGTGACGAAAATTACCTATTAATTTTCACCTGCGTCTAGATGCCTGCTGTTGCTATGTCGCGTCATTTTTAAATCACGTCAGTTTATGCTGTTTGTAGCTTTATCATGATTTCCAATTCAGATCGTGATTTAGATATTCCCAATACACCACCAGAAATAATAAATCAAGCTGAGAAAACCTATGCCGGCTTATTGCGAGAAAAATCGAGAAAGAGGTATAAAGAAGTTTTTAAAATTCATTGAATAGAAGGCTGATAATAGTGTAAATTCAAATTCGCAAATTGTGCTGCTTGCATATTTTGCAAAATTGTGAGAAAATTTGAAACCATCGATCTTATGGTCTACATATTCTATGTACAAACAATTCTTTCTCTTAAAAAAATATTACTTTCGTCACTCGTTACACAATATACTATTTAGTTCGTGTCAGAAGCATCATCAAAGTTTTTAAGGCGTTGCCTTATAATATTTAAAACATTTACACCTACAATATATTCAAATATACAGGAGAAAATTTTAAATATAACACTATCTAAAGACTACAGTACAACAAATGAAGTAAGGAGATGACATAATAAGCTGGACTATATCTAAATATTTCTTCCCCAAAAACGTACGACGTTGGTGGCATTTGGTTTTGCTACCATAAGATCTTCTAGAGCGCTTTAGGCGAAGCAAGACGGGCATACTAGGAGATGCCCGAAAGAAACCGAACTGATGATATGGTTGGTGGAGCTTTCGTAGTGCCACGTTCTGCCACTAGGGGCGTATAGAGTACGATTAATGCCACGCAGTAAGACAAGCGTTGTCGCTACAAAAGCTTCTGTTCGATTTGTGTGAATTTTTTAGTGTGTGCTTTTTGTTTTGGAAATGGCTGATTCTCACGAACAGCGCACGGCCGTAAGGTTTTGCTTCTTGCACGAAAAAAACTGGCACAGAAACTCTTGAAATGTTAAAAAAGGCCTACAAGGATTATGCTATTGGGAAAACTCAAGAGTTTGAGTGGGTTTTCCGTTTCAAACAAGGTGAAATGTCAGTTGATGACAAAACTCGTCCGGTAGCATGCTATCCTTTGAAAGAAGTGTACCAAAATGATACAAACTTTTTTACAAGGTCATCACAAGTGACGAATCATGTGCTACGGTTACGATCATCGAATGAAGCAAAAATCAAAATAGTGAAAGACTTTTGCCTCGCCCCCAAAAGCCTCGTCAAGTAAAATCAAGTGTCAAAGTAATGCTGATTGTTTTTTTGATATGAAAGGGGGTCATCTATTCAGAGTTTGCTCCACATGGTCAGACAGTTAACCAAGCATCCTACCTGTAAGTTTTGAAAAGATGGCTCAACAGTTAGCGGCGGAAGAGGTCTGATTTGTGGTAGTCGGGCGATTGGTTTTTCCACCACGATAAGGCCATTGCTCACACAGCCCTGTCTGTTTGCCAATTTTTGACAAAATTGGCATGACGCTTGTCTACGATCTTGTTCCTGCGACATTTTGTTTTAACCAAAATGAAAAGTGACATGAAAGGAAAGCGTTTTCCAGATGTTGCGCTGGTGTGAAAAAAAACGGCGGAGGCGCTGTAGAGCGTCACAAAAGATAAATTCAAAAAATGTTTCGGGCAACACAATAAAAGATTGGACAAGTATATTAGTACCAGCCGAGAATACTTTGAAGAGGATTAAAGACTTTTTCGTTAAAAAATTAGCATAGTTTTAAGAACCATGTATTCGCAAAGGCTAGAGTCTACAGGATAACCCTATTTATTGACAGTATCTCTCGTTCTTAGTTTCTCTAGATTACCCAGCATTCATCGCACCCTGGTGCCAGTTCCTTCACTGCCTCGTCCCAGTGTTAATTTTAAGTCTTCCTGCAAAGTTCCACCCTGTTTTTTTGGTTCTATATAGTCTTCCGTGAAAATAGCAGTTTTCTCAATAAAAAAAGAACACAACATATACTGAAGATCTTGCCGTAGTAGTTACCAACAAACGAAATAGACGAAAACAGCACCGAAAGTAGCAGTCGAAATAAATAAAATTTGTTAGAATCTAGTAGGCGTAAAACTTCGCTTACAGAAAGCTGGTCTTCATGGACGAATAACGATGAAGAAGTCGTTGCTACGTTTACAAAACAAAAGAAAGCGATTACATTTGGCACGTGAACATCAACACTGGACAGTAGAAACCTGGAATAAAGTGCAGTGAACTGATGAGTCTAAATTTGAGATATTCAGATCACGTTGACGTTATGAGACGTTCAGGTTATCGAAACTTTTCTAATTCAAATTCCTTGTCGAAACAGAATTTTGGGCCAGTATTATGTATTCCAATAAGATAATGACCCTAAGCATTCTTCCAAAATTGTCCAAGAATATTTAAAGCACCTGGAAGAAGATTGAAAAAAAAAGTTATAAATGGCCAGTCCAGAGCATCGATTTAAATCCAATCGAGCTACTGTGGGAGAAACTCGATCGAAAGATGCGGAAATCAGTACCAATATCTGCCGCTGATATGTGGAGTTAGCTACAAG
Source organism: Melolontha melolontha (assembly GCA_935421215.2). Classification (NCBI taxonomy): domain Eukaryota; kingdom Metazoa; phylum Arthropoda; class Insecta; order Coleoptera; family Scarabaeidae; genus Melolontha; species Melolontha melolontha. The sequence goes on from OW285243.1 coordinate 40,791,345, forward strand.
CTACAAGCTACACAAAGAGCATTGGCAACATAAGCTAAACTAAATGGCCAGAATGCTACGATTATGCGCTTTTTTGCAAGTGTATCAATATCTTCACATTTTTATATGTATTTTTAATTATTTCTGCTAATACTATGATTTCATGAGATGCCCAAATATTTTTAGCGGTACTATTACTTGTTATTTCTGACCTAAATAAAACAATAATAAATATATCAATCCTTCAAATTACATAATTCCCAGTCAAACACAATCCTTGTTACCGTTATTTGATTTTGTAATTACGAAAAAGAAACGAAATGTCATGAAATTAAAACTATAGGCAGTAATTTTAACGTATTTTATAAATTCCGCTAAATATAAGGATTTTAATATTTACATTCGGCCGCTAATCCTAATTCAACATAATCCAGTTATATAGAAACAAAGGCACAGCACTTCACTTGGAATACTCGTAAAAATCGGTAATTTCATCAGGGAGAAAATATCTTTAATGAAGTGTCTCCAGTAACATCGTTAAAACACTTCTTTATTAGGTTGGCAATTTGGCATTATATTAGAAGGAGCCCGATCCTCCAGATTTGCGACCAGAATTTGATTAGTTACAGGAATCAGCTGTGGAGGGCGCTCGTCACTAGAATATTAAACTGTCATCGCTCACGAAAGAAGGAAAGAGCGCAAAGGCAAAGAAAGGACAAAATCGGAGAACTTTAGTATGTTTTAATTTGAGGAAAAATTTTAAATTTAAAATTTATCCACTCCGTTTCGAAATGTGTCTAAGTTCCTCCCGGTCCACGAGTCGAATATTACTTTTAAATCTTTTTTCGTTATATTAAAAAAAGGACGTCACCTAAAGGGAAAAAAGAAAAGTTGCGACAGCTGCAAGATATTTTTTAATATTGGTGTATTAATTTGTCTCGAAATGTACACCGACTTTCTCCGTATTAAAGAATTCCTTTATTCAAATGAGATCGTTTTAATTTCGTTCTAAAAACCGTTTAAACTCTCTTTAAATTGAAAGCTATTGATTATATTGGTTTAAAGAGTACGCAACACTTAAAAGCTTAGTTAAGTTAAATGTAATATACATTTTTGAAGCGTATCCCCCATTGCGCCAACAAATATACTGTTTTTAACAATACACAAAATTATAATGGATATTTGAAAGAATAAATTCAAATACGACAAAATGTACAGTCGAAATCGGAAGTAATGTGTCAAGTTAAAAAAATACAACCGGATATAATAGAATCAGCTACAAAATTTACCTAAATATACGTGTTAAGCGGGCGGGTTTCCGGCCAAACTGAAGTTCTGCAAACCAGGTCCTTGCGTTGACAACGTTTATAAAATCTAGTTTTCAAAAGCAGAAGACTTCAGATGTATTTATAGATCTGACAGCGACCTATGACACTGTGTGGAGCCAGGGTGTAATATATAAACTTTTACGACTTATTGGGTTACTGAAAATTGCTAATATTAGCAACGCTATGCATAGAAACAGAGCCATGGAAGTAATTATGGGCAGTTGGACAAGCCGTCAAAATGGTTTACCGCAAAGCTCTGTCTTGGCACCTCTTCTCTTCATTCTGTACATAGCTGACATGTCTAATACTGTGTCAAGGATGCTTGGATACGCTGACGACTAGGCACTAGCTGTGAGTCACAACTATCTCAAAATTATCGAAACAATCTAGAACAGAGATTTACATACCATTGCCGCATTCCTCCGTAAATGGAGACTGATCCTCAGCGCAGCTAAGATGGGAGTAACTACGTTCCAGTTCAACAACAAACTGGCAAACGAGGAAATCCATGTCTATTTTGAAGGCAGATTGCTGTCTTATAATATATATAATATTATATATACATATATAATCCAAAAATCCCTATTACCATAACAATGGTGTAGGGCGTTTATCTTCTTCTAGCTTTTTATAAAAGTTTTCCATTCATTTCTATTCCTTGTCATGTTCTTCGCTTCTGTCCATGTTTTGCCTTTCCTTCCCAGTATTTCTGCTATGACATCATTCCATGTTGTCCTTGGCCTTCCTCTTCTTTTATTTTTCATTATCCTTGCTTCCCATATCCTTCTTGTTTGTCTTGTATTTTCCATTCTATATAAATGTCCCCACCATCCTAGCTGTCTTTGTTCAATGTATTCTAACACTGACTGCATTTTCAAATCTTTTCGTATTTCCATGTTTCTTATTCTGTCCATCCTTGTAACTCCTCTAACTCTTCTTAAATACTTCATTTCTACTGCCTGTAATTTATTCTTTTGTCTTCTATTTAATATCCAGGATTCACAGCCATATGTTAATATCGGTCGGTAAATTGCCTTATATACTTTTAGTTTTGTTTCTCGGGATATCTCTTTTTTGTTAATGAAATTATTCCTCATGCTGTGGTACAGCTTTGTTGTTTTTTCTATTCTCTGATTAATCTCAGCGTCCTGGGTCCCTCTTCCATCAATTCGTACTCCCAAGTACTGGAATGTTCTCACTTTTTCTATTTCAGTTCCTTCTATTACGATTTTCGTATCTACCTGTTCATCTCCCACTACCATTACTTTAGTTTTGCTCTTACTCATCGTCATTCCACTGTCCTTTAGTGTCATATTCCATGTTGTTAAATTACGTTTCAGATCTTCCTCATTGTCGGGTATAACTACTATGTCGTCTGCGAATGCCCCTTCCGAAACTTCGACTGCATTCAAGTTAAGGTGTCCAACCCTGAACTTTTTACTTTTACATGCACACTGTTTGATAATGTCATCCATATAAACAATGAACAGCATTGGGCTCAGACTTCCCCCTTGGCGCAGTCCCTCGTTTGTTTTAAATATCTCAGATTCTAAATTGTTAGCTATTACAGCATTAGTATTGTGGTTATATATTTTCTGTATTAATCGTCTTATTTTGCCATTGACACCTCTTTCTCTTAATACATTCCACAATCTTTCTCTTGGTACTTTATCGAAGGCTTTTTCCAAGTCTATAAATGCTAACACTTTCTTCTGTTCTCTAGAGGCTTTTTGTATTATTTGTTTTACAGAGAATATTTGGTCTTGTGTGCTCCTTCCTCTTCTAAACCCACTTTGTGACTCATGTAACGTATTTTCGAGTTTTGTTCTTAGTCTTTTATCTATTATTTGCTCGAGAATCTTCATTGCAGTACTTAGAAGGGATATTCCTCTGTAATTATTGCATTCTTTCTTATTTCCTTTATTCTTGTATATTGGTACTATCAATGACTTCTTCCAATCGTTTGGTATTTCCTCTTCTCTCCATATTCTGTTATATATTTTCAACATTAATTCTCTTCCTCTTTGTCCTATATTTTTTATCATTTCTGCTGTTATTTTGTCACAGCCTGGCGCTTTTCCATTTTTCTGTTTTTGTATTGCTTCTTCCAGTTCGTCCATGGTAATTATTTCTTCTGTCTCTTCTTCTCCTATTATTTGTTGTTCACTAGCATTCTCGTTTTCCACTCCTCCGCTTAACAATTCCTGAAAGTATTCTTTCCACCTTTCTATAATCTTCATTCTATCGCTTAGGATCTCTCCCTTCTTGTTTTGTATATAATGTGTAGATTGTGACCTTTCTTCATTCCTTACTGATTTCAAGACTCTATAAAATAGTTTTTGGTTCTCTTTACTGTTTTTTCCATCTTTTCTCCAAATTCTTTCCATGTCTCCTTTTTTGCTTGTACTACTAAATGTTTCACTTTTTTTCTTTCTTCTTTGTATATATCGTATTTTTCCACTGTTTGTTCTGCTAAGTATGTTTTCCATGCTTTTTTCTTTATCTTAATTTGATGTCTTATTTCATTTGTCCACCATTTTGTTTGTTTTTTCTTTTTATTTTTCCTTACGCCACATATCTCTTTCGTTGTAGTTATTATTATTTCTTTAAACCTATTCCAAATTTCTTCGATAGTTCCATTAATTTCTATATTTTCTACTCTTTCGGCTATCCTTTTCTGGAATTTTTCAGCAATGACTTCACTTCTTAATTTGTATATTCTAAGTGATTCTATTTGTTCTTGTTTCTGTGTATATATATATTGCTTTTCCTTGTTTTGAACTTTTTCTTTTATTCTTGATATAACCACAAAGTGATCGCTTCCTATTTCCGGCCCTCTTCTTACTTTCGTGTCGCTCACAATTCTTCTGTTATTTTTGTCAACCAATATGTAGTCAATTATGGACCTCTCCCCCCTACTCTTGACTTCTCTAGTATATCTGTGTATATCTTTGTGTTGGAAAAGAGTGTTAGTTATTACCAAGTTGTGTATAATGCAGAAGTCCAGCATTCTTTTTCCATTGTTATTTCTAACAGTCTCCCCGTTTGTTCCCAATACTTCACTATATTCATCGTCTCTTATGCCAACTCTACTGTTGAAATCTCCTACTACAAACATTATACCTTTCGCGTCTTCCACCACTAATGTTAGTTCTTCCCAAAATTTATTCTTATTTTCTGATGTATCATCTTCGTTTGGCCCGTACACCACTATTATTGTTTTCGTTCTGTTTCTTTCCTTCATCTCTATTAGTAATATTCTTTCTGACCAGGCATTCCATCTATAAATTTCGTTTTCTAATTTCTTGTGTATAATGCATCCCACTCCAGCAGCTGCTCTTTTTTCTTTTCCTACACCACTATATATCATAATATGACCATTGTCCGTCTTAATAATTCCCTGTGCCTTTTGCTTTGTTTCCGTAATTGCTAATACATCCACTCCTAACTCCTCAAACTCCTTTTCTAATTCCTTTTCTTTTCCTGTTATGCTCTTTATATTCCAAGTACCAATTTTCCATGTTTCACTTTCTTTATCCTTACTTTTCTCTATCTTTTTTATTTTTTGTGTATCATCGTTATCATACTGATCATTATTTTGTTTATTTTCCTTTATCATATCCTTTTTCTTGTCCGAGTCATCATCTTTATTTTCACTAGTCTTTACTATTAGTTTTTTGACACAATTTTTGGGATTTTCTTTTCTCGTGCCAATTCTCGTTCCTCCTTATTCCAATTCCCCTATTCCATCTCCATTGTTCTCCCTCTACTATTAACTTTTGGAATCCTATCTTAACAGTTTTTCCTTTCATTCTCTCTTCTTTGGCCTTTCTTCGTATCTTTTCTTGTATTTCTCTTTCCTCTTTTGTCATGTCATCGTTAATGTATATATTTTGTTCCATAAACCCTCTCAATTTGCCCTTATTTTTCATTATTTTTATCTTATCATCTATATTCTTCAGTTCTATTAAGCAAGTTTTTGGACCCAGTTGTTTCACCGCTTTAATTTCAATTTGTATTTCCATGTACTTCTTGATAATATCTTCCACCGCTACCTTTAATTGATCTTGATCACTCCCTTCTATTTTCGAGCCTACCATAACTGCGTTCCTTCTTCTATTCATACCCTCGAGTTTATCTAATCTTCCTTTGGCACTTCTAATTTCTTTTTTCAGTTCTTCGTTTTCTTTTCTAATCTTCTCATTTTCTAATTTGATTTCTTTCATTTCTTCCATATATTTATCTTGTTTTCCCTCTATGTGTTGCACTTGTGTAACTAATCCTCGCATCATTTCCATTAATTTATCTAATTTACTTTCGTCACTGCTTGCTTCTTTGTCTGGTGTTCTGGTCTGCTTTTTACTCTTTTTGAAGATTTCGGCTACGTCTTTTTGATTTCTCTTTCTTTTTCCTTCATCCGTGGTACTCCCATCACTGTCCATCGCAAACAATGTCTATCCAGGCCCCCAAACCACTAAGCTAGTTATCTCGTTAATATTTCCTAATATTTTATAAGCCGGACCTGTTCCTTATTGATATACTTAACCATTTATTTAACTAATTGCTATTTAATTAATAGTTAAAAAGCAGGTAAGGACAAAATCACGTTTGATTCATGTTTGTATAACCATTTCAAATATTTATTTTAAAATTTTCGGATCACATTTATTTGATTTTATTTCACACTAATTCGAAATTCGCTCGTGCGCCACAAATTTATTTATGTCTTACTAGTCCTTGTTTTTATTGTGCCATATGTTTATATTGTCGGATGCTGGCCTCTTTCGCGAGTAACCGCCCACATCTCTCTCTATCTCTTTTCCGTTGTTATTGCAAACACTAACATATATTATTTATTTTAATCATGTACTTATCTCTTCCACTATTTCACAAATTTACACCTTTGTGTATCACTTCTAATTATTTACTAACAATATTACTTTATTACACTCGCAAAAACCTCGTATTCGATAAATTCTTGCGGAGCCAAAATTACACGTCTATTCTCTATAACTACCACTCTACTTCATCTTATAATAAACATCATAAATTATCTTGGGTTCTTCCTCGATGGAACACTGAGCTTCAAAGAGCATTTATCTGGAACAGCTGCCTACACCATAACGAGGAATAATATCATCCAGAAACTTTGTGGGGCAATATGGAATTTGTCAGCTTCAACACTGAGAACCTCTGCTCTTAGGCTGGTGTATCCTGTGGCAGAGTACTGTGCTATACTGTGTATTAACAGTTCACACACCATACTTATTGACGTCCTACTTAATCGGACAATGCGAAATATCGCAGGGACACTCAGGAACACACCAACGTTTTGGTTACCCATCCTTAGCCATATTGCACGTCCTTCTCTGCGGCTGAAATCCGCTCTCATACGAGAGTTTACAAAAATAACTGCAAATCATGAGCTTTCTGTTCACAGAAACATTCTTATAATCAATAGAAACAGGCTTTGCTCTCGATCCCCTCCATTACAAACAACCCGAAACATGTATGATAATGGATTTAATGTGCAAAATCATTAGTCAGAAATATAGTTCACCATGTTTGAAGAGCGCCGTAAAATTTGGTTTACTTTGAAGGGAATTGGACAAATTGTGGTAAAAGTACTGACTCTTTCTTCAAATTGGGTTTGAAGTTCTCGTCCAGTTGTTGTTGTGGTGCTGAAGAGTAGAGCATACAACATATCATACAGGCACGTCCACTAAGAGTGTTCACAGATCACAGAGTTCCTGATAGCAATGGACAAGGCCATTGAATATATCCAGAACTTAGATATTTGTTGGTCGTTAGTTATGATATTTCATTGTTTGTGTTTATTCTTTAATATTGTGAAGTAGTCATACGCTAAATAAATAAATAACCTAAAGGACATCTGTCGAACATAACCTGCAAATGTCAAATATAATTGACAACACAGCATAGACGACATCAATGACCTGAAAACACTCCTATCGTGAAAATCCTATAAGAACTTCTCTTGAATATATTCACCGAATTTTGTATATGTTGTTCCTAAAATAATATTTCAATTACTTACAGATATTTATTTCGTAAATTACCCTACAGGCGAATAGGTTTACCGGATTTATTGTCCCTACATAATTAGGTTCATTTATTTTTATCAATACATTATTATAGACAAGGGTACAAATGGAAACATTTTCAATAGTCGTCAATATTTTCTGGTAAAATATATCATACTAAACTGAAATCCCGCATTGGAATTGCATGGATGTAAGATCTCCCCTCTAAAAGATAAACTCGTATCCCTAACGAAGTTCGTTTTCGTCAAATGCAATCCCAGATATTTTATCAATCAGATAAACGTAACTACGGAAATTCCTTATTCATTTGGGGTGTATGTATTACAATGAGTCACTCAAGATAATACAAGATAATAAAGTCAGATTTTATACATGTTATAATATACAAATGGAAAACGGCAATGTTTGAAAGAAATATATAACGGGTGTTCAAGAAAATCCGGAGTGAAGTAGGTTTTGAACAAGAAATAATATGTGCTAACTTAAGTCTAATACAAAAGTAGCAGGGGCGTACCGACGATCCTGTAGAAAGGTGAAATACGTATCTGCGTCTCTAGAGAGGAGATACATTCACAAATATATAACTTGTATTGTGTTCTTCACACCCCATTTTTAATAATATTTTATATTATTAAAAATACTTTGGTATTATTCAAATTGGTGTGGTTTTTACCCACTCATGTATGTTTCAAATTATTTTGTTATATACGCATTCGGTTCGCCCGACAAGTAGTGAAGACACGATAATACAGTTTTCTATAGATATGGTATGTTACCGTCTAGAGAAACACGTTGCTTAGTTCGACAGTTGTTATCTAGACAGCGCTGAATATTCTTTCACGCTCTGTCTTAATAATTTCTGGTTGATAGCAAGGTAGTTATATTTGGTTGAGTGTATCTCTTCTCCAGCAGGGGCGTACCGACGATCCTGTAGAAAGGTGAAATACGTATCTGCGTCTCTGGAGAGGAGATACATTCACAAATATATAACTTGTATTGTGTTCTTCACACCCCATTTTTAATAATATTTTATATTATTAAAAATACTTTTGTATTATACAAATTGGTGTGGTTTTTACCCACTCATGTATGTTTCAAATTATTTTGTTATATACGCATTCGGTTCGCCCGACAAGTAGTGAAGACACGATAATACAGTTTTCTATAGATATGGTATGTTACCGTCTAGAGAAACACGTTGCTTAGTTCGACAGTTGTTATCTAGACAGCGCTGAATATTCTTTCACGCTCTGTCTTAATCATTTCTGGTTGATAGCAAGGTAGTTATATTTGGTTGAGTGTATCTCTTCTCCAGCAGGGGCGTACCGACGATCCTGTAGAAAGGTGAAATACGTATCTGCGTCTCTGGAGAGGAGATACATTCACAAATATATAACTTGTATTGTGTTCTTCACACCCCATTTTTAATAATATTTTATATTATTAAAAATACTTTTGTATTATACAAATTGGTGTGGTTTTTACCCACTCACGTATGTTTCAAATTATTTTGTAACTTAAGTCTATTGATTTATATTAAATTTTAAGTGTCAAAAGTCGTCTGTCCAAAATTTTCATAATCTGATATCAAAAATACTATTGTGCATTTTCGCATTTACATACGCTATTTGTTATGTGAAACATAGCTACGTGTTAGTTGTTGTAAGTACTATTTATTAGCTATTATTATTATTAAAGATGGTTCAGTGTGTGCACTTATAATAATACATATTCACTTCTTTGCCACTTCAGAACATACAAAATATAAAAATAAAGTTTCTTAACGATCTAGTTTTCAATTTCATTTCCTTTGATTGAAATATATCCCTTATATATTATAGACGTAAGTTCTATGTAAATTATAGGATAGAAGGATTTCATGCGAAAAGGAAAATGTGAATAAAGGTCCTTCCTTGTACAGAGGAAAAAGCTGCAAAACGTAATGCTGAGTTTGCAGTTTATAACAAAAGGCACGTAATGAAATGGTCAGATGCCGTTTGGAAGATTTTAAATTATTCCGTCTAGACTGTCGGCGGTGTCTGCTTCCTGCATCAGTAACGAATCACGATGCGTACCACGTATTTTTCAAATTCAAACAAGATATGTGAAACCCCAAGCAATGATTCTTTTTGACTATTGCGTTCGTGTGTTCTTACGCCAATATGAACAGCATGGCACTGAAAGGGACCTTACCTGAAGTAGTACAGCGGTCCCTCGACAATTTAACAAAATATGTTGGACTGGTCGATTGGGTTGGTTTAATTTTAATAGACGAATTCTTATCTAAAATCAACTATTGGGACTGGGCATAGCTATAGATCTAAACGCTAAGTAATTGTGTATTTTATCAAATGCAAATTAGATGCGAGAAAACTAAGTAATTATCTTCATCGCTTTCTTTGATATCCTGTAAAAAACATATTTATTTTATAATACTTTCAGAATTAAAGAACAGTTTTAATAGTTAGAAAGAGATTTTAGAGAAATACATTTAGGAATAATTAGTATTTAGCAGGTATGTACTTGTTTGCTAGTGCAAAATTTTAAATAGAAAAAATATAAAGGAAATTAGCTTCCAACTTATTCTCTTTATAGCTAAAAATAATATCTTAACGCGTGTAGCATTTTCAGAAATAATAAACAATTTTAATAATAGATAATAATGCAATGTTTATTTGTAATGATTACTAGGGCTGGCGAATTTGCGCCAACATATAAAATAAATGGCTAGAAATAAATTATAGAACGTGCTGAAACAATAAAATAAACCGTATTTGGAGTTTTCAGTGAAATCACAAAGTGGATAACATCTGTTAAATATTTCAATAATTAGATATGTTTCTACAGTTCTTTCACGTGTTTACTTGTATTAAAGTATTTTATTCGTTGTATAGAAGTATGTCGCAGTTACGTATTCGCTCGAAAAAAACGACCATTATCTAACAAAGTAAATAACTTTATTTGCAAATTTCCAGATTTAATATACGATGGCATAAAAGTGAAATGCTCAGTTTGTGATAGACCACTCATGTGCTGGACGAAATATGACTGCAAGAAACACGTGGATAGAGGATAGCACAAAACAAAGAAGAACAAACTTACGATTGAATGAGCCATTTCTATTCGATTTACGTTTAACACTGATGGTGTGCAATCAACTTTTCCTTTGATTAGATAAGAAATCGTTTTACTGCTTCTGGAATAAACACGCGAACTGTAAATTACCTAGTTCGACAATGTTACGAAATTTTGTACCATCTGTTCGCGAACGTATTGAAAACAGAATTAAATCGGAATTGAAATATAAACCTCTGGTTATGTTTGCACTAAACGGCATATTGTAAAAAAATTATATTGTTAATGTCATAGTTCCTGCAATGGAAGCAATTATACCTTCATTTTCAATCGTACTAGCTTCGAGAAGAGTACAAGAATGTACTGCCGAAGTCATTTCAAAAATGGTTTTAAATATATTGGAAAACTTCCTAGTGGCCAACACTTATTGTTTATGACTAGAATTGAGAAATAATACGATTGCGCTATATTGCAAATTTATTAGTTGCTGTTCTTCAGCAACTTCCTTCATACTTCAAGCTACTACTGTTACGCTTCACATATACAAGAATGTTTAATTCCATTTTTAAATTATATTTATTTCTTAAAATATTCCGCATTTTAAACTTCCCTTAGACATTTTTCTGTGTACATATTCGTTTGCAAATAGAAAGCCTTTCTTTTGTTCTCGCTAACCAATAGACCCTTCGACATCTACCTGCTTTGACGGCCAAGCATTTAACAGTCGTTTGAAATTCCTTTATACATTTCGTTCTTAAACTTAAGTTATTAATTTAATTACGTACGTCTTCTATAATATATTGTGTCGCATATCATTTAAAAACTTGTCTCACAATAGATATTTTAATTATATTCATGTCAGCGACATCACGACCTCTTAGCTCGCGCTTGTGATTAATTCATTAGTCAAGACATCGACAACATCGATCCCCTCTCTTAACTTAGGGCAATAAAAACCTCTTGTCTAAACCAGTGTTACTTCGACACAAATCAGTCTTCTGCTTAGAACCTTCGTAAGATACACATTTTTCTTACGTGCTGTCCCAGCATGCAACATGCCACGTCGTCCGGCCCCCTTCACTTCTAAGATAATCTGTATTGTTGTATATATTATTCTTTTAATCTAATCCACATTAATTTAATTAGTTAATTTAATGGAACTAATAAATTTCTTCGTCCGTCTGCCAAGCATCGCTATTCATACTTGTCCAAGTATATCTCCGCACACCGCGTAGCCGACAAACATTCTTTTAACATTCTTTTCAGTAATTTTTACGTGTAAATTTTTAGTTACTTATTTACCGCTCCTTGTGTATACTTTCATTTAATTACTTTAAATATATCAACGCTCAATTTCTTTCTTATAAATAATAAAAACAAACATAAAAGACAACGTTGTTGTTTTATTTAGTTAGTAAGTAATAAATATATTTAATTCAACATTATCACACACGTCCTGGACTTTTGATGATACTTCACCAGCATCACTAATTATTTATTTCAAATAATACCTTTTATTATTAACAACCACAGCCGAACTAGAGCGCTTGTTAGTAATATTGCGGAACGACGAACATCTACGTACAGCCCTGAAGATGTCGCTTGCAACAGTGGATGAAACGTTGGCAATTACGCCTAACTCGACCCGTAAACCGAGATCTACATCTAGAGAACGACCGCGGAAACTTATACCTACGTTCCTAGTATTAGATTTTTCTTATTCAACTGCATCAATTATAAAACCTAAAAGCTTATTCGAAAAACATGAGATTCTAGATCAGTTGACGTATATTAAAGCCCATTATAGTTTGTTAAGTGAATTAGAATTAGAGTCAATTTCTATTGTAGAACATTGTGAAAATTTATTCAAAGATGTTCCAGGTCGAATTGGTAAAGTTGTACTAAATTAATTTTATAGTGTTAGAACATTTCAAAAGTTAACAGAAATATCAAAAATTTTATCGTTATCATTAAGTTCGTCTGTAAAAGATAATAATTTACATTTAGACCCCGAACATCTGGAGTCATTAAAATATGCACCTATCAGTTCAGTTGAAGTCGAAAGAACGTTTCCAACATACAAAAATATTTTAAGCGATAGAAGACAAAATTTTAGAGCAAAAATCTAGAAAAGCACTTAAATCATTTAATTATTAATTGCTACAATAAAACTATAACAAAAAAATTAATTAGATCGCATTGCGAAAATGAATAATTATTAATAATAACTGTGCATATAATTATACGGATGTTACTTAATAACACAATAACTTATTATGTTATTAAGTAAAATCCATAGAATTATATGTATATAACTATTAATTGTAATCTTTTACCATATTATTATACAATGTTCTTATCATATATTATTTAATAATAATAATTTTTTATGTATAAATGTAGTTTAGACTACTTTTTGTTGTTTTACTACTCTTTCCTTTATTTACATTAAACGAAATACATAAAAAATAAAGGGCATAAAAATGCGTAAATGATAAAAATGAAGCTTATATATTGGAGACATTTTTGGGAAGAACGTGACATGTTCGCATATTTAAAGCATTTCTTGTGCAGAAAAGGCTAGGCGTACACTGAGACACAGTCGACACAGGTAACGCAGTGCAGCTCAGTCCAGATTTTTGTAGCATATATAATTCCTAATGCCCCCGTATACTAGCGAGATCGTCCAGGCAGTAACGAGTCTGTGTCTACACGTGCGAGTTTGCCACAGTTTTCGGCGTGCATTTTTGTGACGAATACCCATAGAAGTATAAGCCAAGCGTATACTGGAGCACAGGTGACACAGTACAGCAAAGAGCAGATTTTTATAAAGTATGTAATTCCTAATTGCCGCGTATACTGGCGGGATAGGCGCGCGCAGGCAATAACGTGTTTGTGTTTATACGTGCAAGTTTGCAAGAGAGACACAGTTTCCTACATGCAGTGCTGTTACTTATTAAGTTAGATACGCACGTAAGGTAATATGGCGGAAGAATTATTTATCGAACTTGTAAGAAAAGAGACAATTTTGTTCGATACAAGTAATCCAGAATATTCCAAAAAAAAATGAAAAGATGAAATTTGGGAAAGATTGCAGAAGAATTAGGATACAAAGACTGTAAGTAAACAATATATTAAATCTAAATTTCTTTACAGTAATTGATCATATTATGCATTTATATCTAAAATGTTAGGACGATATTTATTAAAACACTTAACTAATATTGCCCCCTTTCAACCTTTTCTTGTTACCATTTAAGAGCCTCTAGTTCACTATTAATTATTTCTTAATGTAAACGCATATGCTGTAGATCTACATCTTTTAGCGGCAGTAGTTGATTTACTGGCATCTCATCATATTCTTGGTATTTTCCTTTTCGGATAAAACTGTTTGACACCTCAAATAGTTATGAACGATACACGCAGCTTTAGCATCATTATCTACAGTTTCAAGTTTAATTTCAAACGGTTTTCTAAATATACGAAAACGATTTGCTAATAGTCCGAAAGCACATTCAACTCATTATCTTGCCCGTGACAACCTGTTATTAAAAGCTTTTGCGGACATATTGTTGCTTATTTGGCGTTTTGGGAAAGGTCGCATTAAATTTTCTGATAAAGGAAAAGCCTCGTCGAAAACAAAAACATACGCCGTCGATTCTCTCTGTCCATTTAAAGCTTTTGCAGAAGGCAGAATATTTCCATTTCATACATTTTTGGCTAAAGCGCTGTTAGCAAAAATGTTACCGTCACTAAATCTGCCCATTGAACCAACATCAATGGTGATAAATCTATAATATGCGTCTACCGTTGTTATTAAGCCCGATGGAAAAATTCTTTTTTAGTTCTAAATGAAGATCCGGATTTTCTGGGCTTAATTATAGTACTGTGCTTCCCATCTATCGCACCAACACAATGCGGAAAGTGCCATTTAGTATCAAACGCATTTGCAATATTTCCCCACATTTCTAGATCTGGTTCTAGTAAATAGGTTGGTTGCATACACTTCCAAATAGCTCAAGTCACTTAATTTACAATTTTTAACACCGTTCTGTCATTCACTCTGTAGCTGTAAGGAATGCTCTTGTAAGAGTCTCCACTTGCCATATATCTGGAAAATATTTTCTTAATTATAAATTGTTAAATAATTTTTAGAAAAATGAAAAAAAGACATATAAAAGCAATTTGCCTACAGCATATTTTTGATGAAGTCCATCAATTTATTTATAGTATGTCCAAATAGTAGATTCTAAAGATTGTAAAATTGCTGTTGAAACATAATAACTTAAATCGATTTTTCTTATTACCAAAACTACAATCCAATTATTTAATTACCATAAAATTATGTCTGCCATGTAGACATGTAGCAAAAGCTAGATGGCTAAAATTAAGGAATTGTTATAGGGATGCTTTAAGAAAAAAATTGCCAAAAGTGGTTCTGCAGCTATAAATATCAAACCTTGGAAGTTTAAGAAGCAAATGGAATTTCTAAAAAAGTATATGATGAATAGAAAATCATCAGGTAATGAAAATTTGCAAGAGGATTTATCACTTCATTAAGGTACACTAGAAGATGACCAACCTAATGAACCTGAAGGTAGTGGCATAGAAGTTGAAACAAGTGATAATGACAATGCTACAGATGCTACAGTTTATGTTGGACGAATCACAAAAAGACCAAACAGTAGTAAATAAAAGTAGGCAGAAAAAAAATTGATGGAAACGAAATGTTTATAGAGACATTGAAAAATCATGAAAAAAGGGCTCAGGAGAAAACTGCTACAAGACAAGTAAAAAATGAATAATAGCGAGGATACTGACGACCTCTTTCATTTCTTTCAGTCTATGTATAAAAGCGTTAGAAAAATGCCTCTATCGAGTCAACGCAAATTGAGAAAAACAATTTTCGATATTGTATCTAATGAAGAATACTTATTATTAACAGGAGAAGAGTGCACTACTTCCTCTAGAGTTCATACACCCGTACAATCTGAATATTCTACTAATTCTAGCGGATCACTGGAAATGGAGAATCTCATAGTATATTCATGCAAAATAGTCCAATACAACATTATTATCTACATTCTCAAACTACTACACTACCACACTACATATAATTAAATTAGCAAATTAATATTTTTGTTTTGTAATAGTAGATATTAAAAATTATTTACCTACCTTAGACATATTGCTAGTTTTTCTTTAGTTCCAATAGCCTTTCGACAATTACACCCTTCTTTGTAAATTTCTTTTTTAATTATGTTGTAAACTTCATCAAATTGTTGTCTGTTTAGTCTGAAGTAATTTTTAAGCTGCGTATCAGATAATTCATGTGTCAGAATAAATTCTCCATGTGAAACACGTTTTTTTAAAAAATCACTTTGCCAAATGGAGCGTTTCCGTTTATATAGATTGAAAAGTAATATTAAATTTTCAATTTCAAGGTCTGAATTTGAATCATTTTTTTTCTATCTGAAATAAATAGCAAATAATCTAATCAACGTAAGTGCGCCGATCTGACATCAACTGAAAACTATCTTCCAGCAGTATACGCATCATATAAACTGTCCTGCGTTTGTCTGTCCTGTGCTGAATCGCTCTGTACTGTCCTGAACTGCACTGTGTGTCAGTATACGCCTAGCCTAAAAATCCAAACTTCATTTATGACTGAAGGCGCCACAACTGTGCGTGCCGTAGGTCGATCTCTTAAAGATGACTGTGGTCACTTTTTACATGTTACGTGTAAAATTGATGCGTTTCATCTTGTGGCAGAGACGATTCGACGCTGTTGTCCAGAGGTAAACTATTATTATTAAACTATTTGATAGCGCACACCAAAGCAGTGTTCCTCAACTCACCTAAACGTATTCGAGAATTTCATAAGCAATGTCCCGAGATTCCCGAACCTCCACAGCAGATTTTTCAAGCTGGGGAACATGATTAGAGGCAGCATTTTATTATTTTCTACATTTCAAAAAAATTAAGTTTGTAGTTTTACAATATGATCCTAAAAAAGCAACTGCCATCAAGGAAAGTCCAAAATTGTTCAAGTTGAAGCAGATTTACATATAATTTATAATAATTATAAAGGAGTAGTTGAAGCACTTGTTTAAATTACAAAGTCCTTCGTTGCCATTAGTGGATTCACTGGAAATACTGGACACAATACAAACAGCTACATGCTATCAGCGATAACAAAAATATTAGTGTTGTCGCCAAAATAGATAATGTTCTAAGGAAAGATGCAGATTTTACAGCATTAAAAGAAATTGGTAGTAGTTTTAGTGCACAAATCCGTTAAGTATTGACAAACATTACTTTGATTAGGCAAATATAACGTCACTAGATGTCGAATGGTCGTTCTCTTTATATAAAAACATATTTTCTCCACGGCGAACTCGATTTGCTGAAACAACTGTAGAAACATATCAAATTTATAATCGATCTTATCTTACTTGTGATTATACTGAAAGGCGCTGCTTAAAAGAATAAGTGTTTCACGTTTCATAAATTAGGTATAATTATTTATTTTATTTTATTTGCCTACTATTAAGCGCACGCCTCTCGTGTGCTGTCCATATTTCGCACTCTAATATTTTTTTTATTTAACTCTCTTTATTTATAAATCTACATAAGAATAATAATCTATTAGTATGATACAATAACAAAGTGACTTGAGTAGGTTGTTTCCAATGAAACAATCTACATGCTACTAAAACTAAATACTTTTTGTCCATTTGGTTATATATAACTATGATTACCAATTACTATTATAAAGTAAGTCCCTAGATCAAAGGGTGTGACCTTTTTCAACCGTCTTATTTCTCCATTTTTTACTAAATAGCCGATTGGCTAGCACTTTTGGGTGATGTGTTACTCTGTCGCGATATTTATCACTGTGGTGAGCTATAGCTTCTTGAATGGTGGCAATCGGGAAGTCACGTTGGTTGAAGTAGTAGGGTACAAACCTGGGGCGTCAAGTATGGCACGTATCACTTTATTTTAGAACCTCTGTAGGATCTCGGTGTTCGAATTACTGGCCGCCCCCCAGAGCTGGATACCGTAAGTCCATATTGGTTTTAGAACGGATTCGTATAGTAACAGTCTATTTTCGAGAGATAAGCTTTAGAGAGATACAGTTTAATGCCTACTGCTTGGGTTTGGTGAAGGTATGCGTCTACTACCGCTGGATACCGTAGGTCCATATTGGTTTTAGAACGGATTCGTATAGTAACAGTTTATTTTCGAGAGATAAGCTTTAGAGAGATACAGTTTAATGCCTACTGCTTGGGCTTGGTGAAGGTATGCGTCTGTTATGTGAGACGCCTATCGAGATGCATTCCTACGTATTTTGTGGTATCAACTTGTTGGAGTTCACAATCGCTGATTCTGACTGGTGGACAAGTTTCACGTCGCAATGTAATTAGATTTTATCTAAGTTTTCCTGAAGATTTCTCGAAGCCTTAACAGGACCAACATGAGATGCAAGAATTGCTGTATCGTCAGCATATATTACTACAATTGCCAGCTTAGTAGTTGGTATGACAATCATATATAGTAAAAACAAGATTGGGCCTAATACGCTTCCTTGTGGGACAATCTCTGTTAATTTTCATTACCAGTCTATGGATATGTTCTGTAGTTCCTTGATTATTTCTGAACCCGAACCGATGTTCTGGAATGACGTTCCTTTCCTGTAAGATTTCTAATATTCTTTTAACATATATTTTTTCGAATACCTTCGAAATTATTGGTAGAAGACTTATTCGTCTGTAAGATGAGGATCATTCTAGATTTTTGCCTGGTTTCAGGATCATGACTATCTGTGCTACTTTCCATATATTTGGTAAGTAGTTTAGTCTAAGAATCTCGGAGAACTTTTCCAGTGATGAGGTCGAAGCTAGGCGTTTTATTAATATTAACTTCTTCCTTGATTGTTTTTTTTATACAGGCTTTTTCGGTTTTCTTGTCGTCTTCCATAGTAAGTAATTCGTATCTTCTGTTGGTGTTAATTTCTCTAGGTAATTTTTAATACTTTGATTTTTAAAGTCAGCCAACATATCTTCTAGTACCTTTGTATCTTTGCGCTAATAATACGATTTGAAATAAAATGAAAATAATGCATTTAATAGTATTGGAGAGAAAGCAATAGAAAAAAGAATTAAATAAACGTATATATTATGTTCGAAATTATATTCGCCATCGTATGTAATTTTAACGATTTCTTTCCATAAATCTGGAATTATTGCAATCATGCGATGATGTAATCAACGATCAAAGTGTTGACTATACAAATATTATAATATTAACGGCACAAGTCCGATGTTTACCCTTTCTCATTTGAGACCAATCGCATCGGTTCGAATAATTCCCTTATGTACTGAGCTAACCCTTTTCTTACCACCCATGGGGAATCACGTTCTCCTGATCAAATAAAAGCTCCACACGTGAGTCAATACTGATATTTCGCCATGTTATATTCGATGCAGTTTGTCCGTTCTATTAAAGAGAAACATTTACGGATTTAGATTGGATAATCAACATACACTGGATTTTGTTTGCTTTTGAACTTAGGATAACCGTATTACGTATTTCTGTGTTTGTAATTTCATAAATTGAAGCACAAAATGAGTGCGTTCGTGAAATATACGGTTACATAGTTTTAGTCAGTTTATTCTATTCTATTACATTTATAATTTGTACGATGGTTATTTGACGGCGTGTGACCTTTCGGTGAAACACTAATTTTCGGATAAAAACTATATTTTATTTTTCGACAGAATTCTCATCCAATATCTATACGCTTAATCCAGTGATTTTTACCAATCTAAAAAGTAATCTTTAGGAAGCTTTTTGCAATACACAATCGTTATACTTATCACATACTTTATACCGAATATCTTTCTGCCAGTGCCGGATTTAGACTTGATGAGGCCCTATTTATGTCACGGGGCCCTTTATACGAGGAGGTATTGATATATTCTTAGTCTACTATTGAAGCAATTTACAGTTGGGACTTTTATTATTATAGTATATTTAACTATATGTATTTTCTGCAACAATAATTACATAGTTTACGGGCACGTTTTAATCTCTATCATATGTCATTCAAAGGGTCAAAACAAAGAGCTAAATAAACAAGTGAAGATAAAATTGAGATAAATCAGAGATCTGTAATTTTCATAATTATCTATACAGGGAAATCCAAATTAAGTGTTCACCATTGGTAACTTTGTTATTATTAAAGATACAAGATTGTTTAAATTAGCAAACTAGTAGTACTTTTAACGCTCTTTAAGATGGAAGAATTAAAAAAAAACAAATGAGCAGCGCGTTTTCGAATTTTCCCGAAAAATATGTTTTTTTCAAATAGAAACCCCTGTATATTATATCATTTTCTGTTAGAAATTCAATTTTTAAACAAAAAATCTTATAAGAACTTTTTTACTGGGATTAAAAACACTTGAGTTATAATGTATAAACAAAAACAGCTAAATAATTTTTATAAACTTTATTTTATACATAAACATATCATTAAAAGAAAAAAAAAATCACTGATTTTTTCATAGAATATGTTCAAAAATACCACCTTGTTGTTCAATACATTTTTGAACACGTTTCTGAACTTGTCGAACTGCTTTTAGTATGGTCCTACCATCTATTTGGTTTATCTTTTCACTAACTGCAATTTTTAGGGCGTTTACGTTTTCGTACCTTTGCTTATAAATCTCTGTCTTTAAATAACCCCATAAAAAAAAATCAAGCGGTGTTAAATCTGGCGATCGGGGAGGCCACTGAATAGGACCATTTGTTCCTATCCAAGAATTGTTAAAAATAGTATTTAAAATTTGATGAGTACCTCTGTAGTTGTGCGCAGGTGCGCCATCCTGCTGAAAATGTAGATTCTGTATACTTATTAGATCAATATCGTCTAAGAAATTATTCAAAATTTCAGTCAAAAATTCTATGTACCTTTCACCAGTTAGAGTGCCCTCATAAAAGAAAGGACCAACAATCCTTGAACCAATTAAACCGCACCAAACATTAAAACTGTAACGGACTTGCGGGCGTCTTGGATGTACTAAAAGAAGATTTTCCTTTGACCAGTAATGATGATTTTTTGTATTGTACATTCCAGAATTTGAGAAATTTGATTCATCGGTCCATAAAATATAACGAAAGTTGTTTACATTTTGGCGACAAAAGTTAAGATACCAGTGGCAAAAAAACATTCTTCTCTCTGGATCCCCTGGCAAGAAAACTTGAGCTGGTTTGTACTTATAAGGAATGAATTTGTGTTTCTTCAGAATCCTATGCACAGTACCGTGACTCAAATCAGATTCCTTGATAATATCTAGTATGGAATTCTCACGGTTGGCCTCACAATATGCAAGAACTAGAATTTCCGTGGCCTCGCTTATTATAAAAGTCCTTCTTGTTCTTGTTTTGGCAAAAACACTCTCATTGCCTCTAAATTTTCGGTACAGTCTCAGAAAAAATTGCTCATTTGGTTGTGTTCGGAGTGGATATAATTCAGCGTAGTATTCTTTTGCCCTCCTAGAGGATTTTCTGCACACACAATATTTTATTATTTTATTTTATTAATCACAGTCTCCTCTAAAATTTTCTACCGTGCGCAGTCTTGGCGTAATGAAGATGTTCCGAAAATGGCGAGATCGGTGGTCGATAGCGAAGTTGTTCCTTTTTGTGAATGTATCCCTCTCCAGTAGGAGCGGACTGACGAATCTGAAGAAAGATGAAATACGTATCCGCGTCTCTGGAGAAGGATACGTTCACAAAAATATTAATAATGAACTTGTATTGTACAACAGATTTTTAATAATATTTTATATTATTAAAAATACTTTTGTGTGAAACTTATATAGATTCCTTTAATAACAAATACAATACAAAGGAATACATACAATTACATTAAGGATACTGCATAGCTATCAAAACAGATATAAAGTTCTGTTACGTTTTGGGAAAAAAAGGGGTCCAATTGAATTAAATAAATTTATTTTAATAATTAATCTCGTGGCGACATCGCGCGGTTAACTTTCAATTTTCCACTCTATTCAATCTTATTGATTTTCGATCTCTGCGGTTCGGCAACCAGTTTTGCTTTCGGAAGATTCGTATGGAACGTTATAGATGTCACCCTAGATCTGTAGCGCATGTCCGAGTGACTTAGGTGACTCTCTCTGTTTTTCGTACGATGTTCATTGACCAGTAAAGTTGTTACTTTGATTAAGTTCGTGTAAGGTTTTTACGGATATGATTAATTTAATTATTATCGTATGCCTGTTAGAGAATTTTATCTTTTGCTGCCTTTCAACGCAGTTAAGACTTCGTAGATAAAGCTTGGCAAGCGGACACGTTCTCCTACAGAACTGATTTTCTTTAAACTATCCACGGATGTCTCCCTGGTAGTTGGATTTTTGAAGGAAAACCGAGTGAAAACGGCCTCATTTCCCGTTCATTCGTGATTCTAATTTGAGGCGTGGTCACCAAAAAAATTTTTCGAGAACTTTATTCTACGTCACCAACATGGCGAATTTCCGATGACATCTATGGCCGCAGTGCTTTGGGCGAATTGCATAGAAGTTTAACGTAATAGTATTCATCAAAGTCCCTTTGGAGGACATTTTCTATAGAGGTTGTAATTTAGACGTTAACAAGGTACATTTAAAGTAGGTGTTAGATTTTCTTTTCTTGATTTTGTTTAAAATATAAGTACCATTCATAACCTCCTGTGGTTATGTATGGGTGTTAACATTTCATTTAAATAAAGGCTCTAGAGGAAGTCGATTATTAAATATTTTGTGCCTTCGATGCAATTTAAACGTTACATAGATGATAGCATCGTAAGATCCTGTTAGATTTATACATTTTATTTAATATAGAGCTCGATTATTGTGAAGAGCCTATTTATTGTTTGAATTCAGAAGTAATTTACAATCAATTCTTTACAGCACAGCGATTAGATTATTCGATCAGTTTTATTCATTAATTTTCTTGTAGCTTAATTAGCCGTGCAAGGCATTAATCAATGCGTATTTAGTAGATATGTGGTTACACACCAAGTTACGATCTATTGTCAGTATTATTTATTCTGGTTGTCTAGCTGCATTAGCAACAAGGTGAAATTTGAATTGTCAATCGGTACGAGGCATTGGTCCTTCAGACGGGCCTACGTACTGGATAAATATTATTTTGGGATACGTTACTGTTTTAGTTAATTAAGATCGTTATAACCTTATTGTACAGAACCCAGAATTAAGTATACTTAGTTGCGTTCTACTGAAACTTTTCAGTCACGTATTTAATTTAATTCATACTTTGTTTACTTTAATTTCTTACCTGTTAATACAGAGTGTTATACTTTCGATTGAGATTGTTTATTGCAATTCATATTTTGTTTATTTTAATTTCTTACCTGTTAATACAGGGTGTTATACTGTCAAGTGAATCTATTTTATTGAATTCACTGATATGCGCCAGGAGCGTAAGAATTAAATTTCGTTTCTTTTGGTAGATTTAATTCTAGATTTTGGAATTACCAAAACTTTATTATTGCCTTAGTGCTAATTGATTTGTAGTTATATTTCATTAATTTTAGTAATTTCAATCTATAATATTCTTTTGAAAAAGTGCTCTTTACGTCGACTTAATTTTTGTCATTGTAATAATATTTGATTTTTCTTGAGCCTACTGTTTTTTTTTGGGTTTATATTAACCTTGTTATAGTTGATGTCATGTCTTTATTTGATACCTATCCCACAAGTGTATGAGTTAGGCAAAAGTGTATTGAATCAGTAAGAAGTAGTTTGGGGTCAAACTAGTTTGCTTTTGAAACTACCAGCATCCCACCTGCTTGTTACGGGGGTATTCTGCAGGGAAAATACAGTGGCGCCTACATTCCACCTAGCAACCTTGCCCCGCGACGCACTCCGAATATAGATTGAGTTGGCCGGCAGAGTATTTCCTTTGGGACGTTCACCAACAGGTAGGTTCAAAGCAAAGGAGGTAGCCCAGCAGAACATCTCGCTACTTCGTTTAACTACTTGTTTTGCAATTAGATTTTGTTCGCGAAAAGTGTAGCAGTTCCGATCTGATACATTGAAAAAGTAAATTCTGGGCAAAATATTTAGCTGAGAATACACTCAATCCATAGGATTGCGCTTACTATATTCGGTTCGAGTATTGAACGTGCTATCTGAACGACGATGCAATTAAGGGACATGAAACGACAACAAAGAAGAAAGATCAGTCTACCTTATTGTGCAAAAGTTAGAATCCAAAGTTGATCAAATGCTTTACACCTTCATTTCTCCAACAATTCAGTACCAGAATCTGAATCTTCTGCATAATTATATAGATTTTCATCCATGCTAAATTTGAATATATATATATAACAAGTGTTCATTTGAAAAGTCAATTAGCATGTGATTTACTGAGAACATTTTGCTGCATTTTACTGAGAACATTTTTGAAGTATGTCGTAAATTAAAATTTACTACTTACTTTTGACAGTTTCATACATACAAATAAATAACAAATAATAGGTATTTATTGAAAACTATAACAAATGTTGAAAATGCTGCCCTTCAAGATCAATGCAATTTAAAATCCTCCGTTCAAAATTTCTGATGATATTCTGCAACATTACTGGATTGCTATTAATTTCTATGCATTTCTGTTCGATTCTCTGTAGCATATCATTCAAATTCAATATAGGTGTTCGAAATATGTTATTTTTTAGATAAGGCCACAAAAAGAAGTCGCAAGGTGTTAAATCGTATGAACGTGTAGGCCAGGCAATTTCAGTATTTCGACTAATTATACGCTCATCAAAAAATTCTCTTAAATAATCCAAAGATTCTGCAGTACAGTGACAAGGTGCTCCGTCTTGTTGGAAATATGCATTTTGAAGTTCATCATCATGCAACTGATTGACAAATGGTTGTAAAATTTCCGTACGGTACCTTTGAGCAGTTAACGTTCCCTGAAAAAATATTGGTCCAATGATTCGCCTTTGGCTTATCGCTGCCCAAACACCAATTTTCTCTGGATGTAGCGATTCTTCATTAATTACATGTGGATTTTCACTACTCCAAATTCTTGTATTTTGTGAATTTAGGTACCCCGTTTTATAAAACCATGCTTCATCAGTAAAGATGACTCTTTGCGAAAGTTCTCCATTATTGTTCATATTTACAAATCAATTACAAAACTGTAGTTTACGTTGGTAATCAATTATTCTGGTACAATTTCTAACAATTTTTGTACTGCTGTGACACGGTATGGATAAAGTTGCATATCTTTTTTTAATAACTTGTGAGTTGTACCAAAAGAAAGGTTTATTTATTGACTCAAATGTCGAACAGATGTTTGTGGTTCATTTTCCATTATTTCTTCAACACGATTGATAACTTGAGGTGTACGTTTCTTAACTGCTCCGCTGCCTGATTTTCTTATGAGACTACCAGTTTCAGAGAAAAGTTTTAAAGTTCTATCCAAAGTATTCTTAAATTTTATATAATCTATTAGAAAATGTGGAAACTCAACTTGAAATTCTACCATGCAATCTTGAACTGAATAAACCCATAAACCATCAATTTTATTACCACTTCGAAAATAAGCCTGGACTAAAAAAATTTTATATTCTAAAGTGAAAGCCATTTTAAAACTGGGAAGAAATTTATTTAAACCAGAATCGACGCATGATTATTTTATGCACTAACTGATATTTGTGATTGACATTATCAAATGTCATTTGGATTTACGTTTACGGAACAACAAACACATACTAATATATTTGCGTCTTATTCTATCAAAATTTCAAAGTAACCTAGATTGACTTTTCAAATGAACACTTGTTATATATATGTTTAAAAAGCATTTTACCTTGGACTCGCTCGATTCTATTAACACAACAATATTCGAGTATAGATCTGATCATGGCGAAGCCGCATACCATGTAATGGCCAGATTTCGACCTTTGTTCATTTTAAATCGTCTATGCATTAATTACGAATGGACCTGTATAAGGTAAGATTTTCGCTTATATTTTGTAAATTTCGATCTTTAAAAATTTGCATAAGAGTTTTCTTTTGCGGATATTTATCCTATTGTTAATTAAAACTAGAAATTTCGTCATTGTAATTTTCTTGGTATGATTTTTATATAATTAATAATTAATTATATTTCCAGTGGATGTAGGCAACTTTGTTTTCATTATAGTTTGGGTTTTATATATAGTTCATATTTTACGCGTGGAGATGGCGTTAGAGTTGCCGATAAAAATGGTCAAGTTAGTAAATTGTGAACAGTTAGTTTGACAACTGGTTTAAATTATAACAGATTTTGTGCGAATCTTTATTTTAAAATTAATTAGAAATTTTACGGCTTTGTCTGTAGTGACTTCAGTTAGCATTGACACTAGTACTTTCATTTACTGGTGATAAATGACTGTCCTGAGGCACACCGGAAGTGACTATTTAGATCTGAAAGGAACCGATGATATTTGAACAGCATGAGATCTAAAACGTAGGTCTGATATAATACATGAAATCGGGTTACCACCAACCCTATAAAGTTCGAAATTATGGAGCAACAATTGATGATGGAAACAATTAAACGATTTCGAAAGGTCCAGGCATATGGCATCCAGTTTAGAACCTCATTTCAATGCGACGTTAATAAAATAGCAAAATTGTAATAAATTCGTTTGAGTTTTACGGCCAGGTGCGAAACAATGTTGGCTTAAAACTATTACCTCCCGAAAAATACTAGAAATGATATCTGATACAATATGTTCAAAAACTTTAGAAATTCTTGGTACCAACGAAATTGGATGTTAATTGCTAGCAGAAAATATAAATTCATTTTAAAATTGGAAAAATATGAGCTCCCTTCCATTGATTTGGACACCATCCTAAGCTTGTTGAAAGTTCATAAATAATTAACAAAAGAAGAGGTAAAGTATAACTATAAATTTTGAGAAAATAGTCAAGAATGCCATCCAGTCCAATACTGGCCCGGCCTTTAAGAGAGGTGAGTTTATAAATTACAGTATCACAACCAATAGTTAAAATGTGATAATTAGAGACAGGACGCATCATATCTAAATTATGTTGGACCATATAAATAGTCTATGACATCGCTAAGTACAACACGCAGTTATTGAATGCACTATTCAATCAGTTAAACGCACATTTGTTTTTTTATCATTGAATGGTGACGCAATTACCTCAATAAACAGTGAAATTCGTTTCTTCATGGGCTTAGATAGAAGAGTGCGGAGTTTTTATAATTTATTTTATTTATTAGTTTATATTTCGTAAGATAAATAAGGTACGGTGAGTTAGTTTCTTTTTTTCATTGTTATAACTGTTAACATACTTCGTAAGTTTTGTAATACATCTTGTTTAATATCGTTTCATCGAAACTGCTTCTCCAAATTATTTTTAAGTAAGTGTCCAATGAATTTCGTTAAGTTTTAATAACTTACGCATACATTTTTAATTTTCATTTATTTAGATCTAGAACATTATTTAAATTACTTTTTCAGATATGATATGGAACCATGTCGAGAATGGCATCATGGAACAATGGCGAGTTGGATTAAGGGTGATACTGATTATATCTATATTGTCAGTGATTCCGAAATTTATTGCAAAGTCTTTAAAATATCGTTAAAAAACTCCAAGAAATCGCACGTAAAACGTCCCTTAGCTTAACAAACACATATACAGAATTTATACCCGTTGGAATCTGACAATTTTAACGAAGAACTCTGTGAAACTTTAATGGTGGCAAATATTCTATTAAATAAACTTAACAATCCTACATTCAAAACATTTCTCCAAAAATATACTGGTCGAAATGTTCCTGATGAATCCATCTTACGCAAATATTATGTTCCTAAGTGCTACACGAAAGCAGTAGAACGCATTAGAAGTCATCTTTCAAATCAGTACCTATGGATAAGTGCCGACGAAACTGTCGATATATTAGGACGCTGTCTGGTAAATGTTTCAGCTGATGTACTACATCCAACTATTCCATATAACGAATATGTAATAGCAACAAAAGTTATAAATACAGTTGATGCGGAAACAGTAAATACTAAATACTTCGTTCGGACGACAGGTACAAAGAAAAAATACTTTTATTTGTCAGTGTCAGCTGCGTATGTGTTAAAAACAGGCAGACTATTAAAAGAAACATATCCTAACATGCTGCATATTACTTGTATAGCACATGCTATCCACAGAATCTGTGAATATATCAGAGACAGCTTTCCGGAAGTTGATAGACTTGTAACCGCTTTTAAAAAAGTTTTCAGAGAAGCACCATTCAGAGTAGCTTTTTACAAGGAAAAACGTCCATATTTATCACTGCCTCCCTCTCCAGTAATAACTAGATGAGGGACATGGTTGGAAGCTACTAGTTCTTATGCAGAGAATTTCGATAGTTTACAAAATTTCGTTACATGTTTAAATGACGATGCTAGAAGTATTTCTGAGTGTAAATCACAAATACAAAGTCCAAATTTAAAAAATAATATTTAATCATTTATTTTGAAAACCAAATCTCAAATTAAATAATGTATTAACCACATTAGATGTCGGTATTAAAAATTTGAAAAATATTCCAAATGACGGATGTGAGCTTCGGTAAAGGTTAGACGCAGTTCTTAATAGAAATCCAGATTTGATAGCATTGCAGCAATTGTGTATAGAGACAATGCCTCAAAGTCTAACTGCTAAATACGCTGAAATAAAAGGATATTTCCAGTATGCACCTATAACCTGTTGCAATGTAGAAAGTATGTTTTCTATTTACAAGAATGTATTTCATTCAAAGGGAACAAATTTTACAGAAGAGAACCTTAATAAAGTACTGCTAGTTAATATTAATACTCCTTTACTCAGCCTAAACTACAAAATGAACAAATAACAATGTATTTCGTATTTTATAGATCTCCACCCGTTTGTTTTCCAATTTTGTAAATAAAATTAAAAGCTCTTTAAAAATACAAATTTTCAATAGCACGGTCGTGGACGATGAGTCGTCGGTTTCTCGTGTCCGGTCCCTAGTGATAATATAGTTGTCGTAATTTCAATGCGCACATTGATAGTCTTACATGAATATGTTCGCAATGTTGCTATTAAGTAGTTAATTTTATTTTTTCAATTTGTACAATAATTGAACTCTAAATAAAATATCTACGTGCCCGTTTTAATTTTCCATGAGAGAGAAAATATAATAAAAACTCGTCAAAACGCGCAAATACATCTAAATGAATGAAAATATAAAAAGGCTTAGGATGTAATATTTTTCATATTACTTCGTATAATGAATGTGCTTTAAATCTGGTTTAGTCCCCCATTTGGCGCAAATGAAAAAACATTTTCCTTCGTCTCTTCTTCTTCGAGGTGATGTGAAGCTACACCAAAATGACATTTGTATAATTTACTGCGGACGTTTTCTTACTAACTGTAACCGTGTAATGTGGTGGAATTGGCACTTACACTTTTACATTGAAGCCATTTGCAGAAAATGATGAAGTCGTTGCCCGAGGGAGGAATGACAACAAAAAAAAAAGAAAGTACGTGGAGGAAGTAAGAACCAGGAGGATTTTCGATGATATAAAGCCCTGATACTATCGAACGACTGGCGTGTGCTTTATTCCCTGAAGTAAATACTGCATTCGCTTCAATAAATCATTTGTTTTTTGAAATAAATATAAATGAAAAGAAAAATTTACTTTATATAGAAAGCTCTTAGTTTTTAATTATAATTTTACGAATATATAACGTTAAACATACAAAAAAGTATATTTATAATCAAATTATTACTATTATTATTGTGTATGTGGAGAAAATAACTATTTTTATTTTAAAATACTAAGTGATGTTATGATTTCATATTGCTATAAGTTACATTATGGTTCTCCCTCTATTTAACAAATGTCAACATTGGTTAACCATGAATTTTACTAATCGTAATATCGCAGCCTTAGAAGTTTTTTAAATGTTTTTAAAAACAAATTCATTGTTAGATAAATTTGTGGCGTATTGTTCTATGTTTAGTTGTCCATTTCTTCCACAGAAAAGAGGAAACACTGATATTATGAGTGAGAAATATTGGAATAAAAAGAGGACTGGCGACATTAAAAAAAAATTGTGTAAATGCTGAAAAATTACAAGCTCCTACGATTCCATCTATGTTCTGATTAACTGAGCAAAATTTTGTCTTTATATGTGTTTCAGATAATCATTCAAAACACATGGTCGAGATATGTAATTTTTTTGTATACATATTTAGAGATTACCAAAAAGGAAGTTTATTACCTTTCGTCTAATAGTATAGCAACCAGGCCCTAATCTTAATTATATTAAGTAATTGTAGAACAAACTTGTTGGACGAGCAAAAAATTGTCCTTGAAGTAGGACAATTTTTTGGGAACAAATGAATGTGGTAGTACCATCAACAGTATACAAAGCTTCCTATCATGGTACGAAAGATATAAACAAATGCGAAGACAAGTAAAATATCATATTTACGTAGAAGACTGGAACCATCAATTGCCTTATAAATTGTCGGCGGTGTGATGAAAGAGTCAGTTGATTGTTGTTATTACAATCAAGCGCAGCATCTGTTAATATACTCAAAAATCATAAAGTGTGCTATTCTATTAATCAGCAGTTCCATTCAAACTGCGTTATTAATTATTTAATTGTTTACAGTTTCATACTTGATCAATATATAACATGAAACAGTGAGTTACTAAAGAAATAATAAGCCTGCTGGAAATTATGTACCTGTATCATCAGGCTCCGCTGGTACAGAATCAAAACGCGGCAAATCGAGATGACAAAATTGCTTCTAATAGACGAAAAGTTATAAAAAAATATGATCCTGAGTACATTAGTTTTGAATCTACTGTCCAATATGTGAAATATGAGCCACGATCTCGGTATATAGTCGACTTTGAAGTTCTTTCAGACCAGAGCATAATATCTTAATTATTGAAGCGTCATCTGATGACGAAACATCCAATGAAAACAAACATAATAATTATTTCATTCAAAAGATAGTTATATATTTATATACATATATATGTATATATATATATATATATATATATATATATATATATGGTAAACCTAATCAGCAGGCGATTAAAGGTCTGTATATTACTTCAAAATATATGTATTTAAAAAACTCAAGGGTTTTTTAAATACATATATTTTGATATAAATGTCAAGTAATTAAGTTGCTATTGTTTAAATTATTCAAAGATACATTCTAGTAATAATAATAAATCATGCCTTAGTATTCCAAAAAATAGATAGCAAGTTGTGAACATATGTGTTGTTCGCTGCTAGCAATTTGTGTCTCTTTCTGGGTATGAACTTGTGTGTTGGTTGCTACTGGCAGCTTGCTTCTCTCTATGGGTGTGTGGTTTTGTGTGAGAGCGTAAGTGTAGGGTTTTGTATGTCGGTGCGTTCGTGAGCGTGTTTAGTGACCGGTCGCGTGAATTTAGAGAGGTCGGATAACCAGCCGTTGCGTAGGGCCGCCAACCCTTTCCCGGCAACTTCTTTACAATTCCGTGCAGTACTTCGACGGCCTGACCCCCGCCCCAAAGAGGCAAGGCGCAGACTAGCGAAGCGCACCCTGTACGGGGTTGCTCATCGCTAACCAAGGGAACACTCTTAGTGGCTACCTCGGTCGATGATGGTCACACTTGTGCCATCTTAACGTTTTCCGCCGAAGCGGGGGCATAACACACACTTCGAACGTGTGTGTGCTGTTAACGGCAGCCTAGCCGGGTTGCCGCCCAGGACTGGTCCTAGTGGTGTGTGCATTGCGCGGCGCCGTGTTAGCGCCGCGTAGCATGGTTCCTCACTCTTGCTGGAAAGGCGGAATGGCACCTGACTGCCCAACGGGCAGACCCCCCTAGAGTTTTGTAGCGCATATGCTAGGCTACAACCCAGTAGAGGACCACATCAGCAAAAAACAGAAAACAGGGAATATATATATATATATATATATATATATATATATATATAAATTAAAATAATAGACATTTTCTTGGTTTAACGACCTTTAATGAATTTCAGTTTTTTACTACGACGTTTCGACTTTTTTATATAATTAAGTCTTTCTCAAGTGATTAGAACTAAAAAATTAAAAAATGAATACACCGAAAAGTAAGAAATATATTTACAATTTGTATGAATGAATTAAAATTAAAATAATAATTAAAGTAATTTTAATTCATTCATACAAATTGTAAATATATTTCTTACTTTTCGGTGTAGTAATTTTTTAATTTTCTAGTTCTAATCACTTGAAAAAGACTTAATTATATAAAAAAAGTCGAAACGTCGTAGTAAAAAAACTGAAATTCATTAAAGGTCGCTAAACCAAGAAAATGTCTATTATTTTAATATTATGACACGGCCAATAAAATAAATAAGAAAAAAATTTTAATTCTTATTAAAACTAAATATATATATATATATATAGTAAATTCAATTTGTTGGCGATTTAACGTCTGGTTTTTCTTCAAAATGTATATATTTAAAACAATCCTACATGTTTCGGTAAATGATGCCTTTTTCAAAGAATATTAAAATATAAATGACAGTATATTAATGTCATAGATATACATTTGTAGTGGCCATGGATAAAATTATTCAAAGATACATTCTAGTTTAATAATAATAAATCATGCCTTAGTATTCTAAAATAGATAGACAACGAAAACAGGGAAAAGCAAAACATGAGTTATTATTACGTATGCGCTCGTTGATCGACTTAAGATGTTAAGCTGTCGGCATTCGCCTTAAACGAGAAGGAAAACCACGAAAACCTACTCGAACAGCCAGTCAGGGATCAAAACAACACGGAACTGTCAGCATGATAAGCAAATGTGTAGATATTTAAATAACATAAGATATATAATTATATAACAGCAACATATATTATGATGCCAAATTGCAGATGGTTACATAATTAAGTTATAGTATATACTGCTTAAATTTTTTATATCACATCTGTTGTTAATTGAATTTTTTTCCTGTTTAATACTAATCATTTCTTTAATTTCCGTTTTCATTGTTTGTTGTTCTTTATCAATTATCTGTGTTTTCAAAATCTAAATGGTGATCGCGTTGTAGTTTGTGTGTAAATAAAGTGTTTGTGTCTGTCTTAGAGTATTTGTGGGCTTCTATTCTTTAGTATAAATATTGTTTAGTTTGGCCTATGTAGTAACTATCGCAATCGCGACATGGTATTTTATAGATAACATGTGTTTCTCGATTTTTTTCTATTTTAGGTTTAAGTTTTGAAAATAGATGTTTATTAGTATTACTGAGTTTATATGTTGTAGCTATATCATATTTTTTAGAGTGTATTTAATTTTTTCTGATAATTGTGAAACATATGGAATCGTAATATATGTTGTGTCATTGTTTAAATTGTTATTGGTGTCTGCAGTGTTGCCTATTTGGTGGATTCTTTTTTTAATTGTTTGCTCTATAAGTTGTGGTGGATAATTATTAATACAAAAGTATTTTTAATAATATAAAATATTATTAAAAATCTGGTGTGAAGAACACAAATACAGGTTCACTATTAATATTTTTTGTGAACGTGTCCGAACATATCCCTCCCCAGAGACACAGATACGTATTTCGCCTTTCTACAGGCTCATCAGTACGGATAATTATTATCTGTTAAGATTGTTTTAATTTTCTTGATGTTAACTTTTCTGTATTGAGTATGTGATAGTTTTTACTGCTCTATCAGTCAGATTATTTATATCATTTTATTGAATACTGCATTTGAGTGGTAATTTATATATCGAAAAGAAGCTATGAGTTTATTATACCAATTTGTATAAATAGTACCCTGTCTATCATAGCTTAAAGAAATATCCAAAAAATTAATACTGTTATTAATTTCTTCTTCAATAGTGAATATTAATTTGTTGTGAAAATTGTTGAATTTTATTTAAAAGATAATTTATTTTATTAGTCGGAATACATGTTATGATGTCATTTACATATATTTTGAAGAAAATGGGGTGGAAGTCTAATTGATAACGTTTTGTTCCAAATGTTCCATTACCAGATTTGCAATAGGAGCAGCTAAAGGAAGCCCATGGCAATACTAAATGTTTGACTATAAAAAGAATTTTTGTATTGAAAATGTGTTGTCGAAACAGAAGTGTATACCTCTAATAAATTCGTTTTTATTTAGCGATGTGTGTGGACTAATTTCATCCCATTTTGATTTTATTATGTTTATAGCTAGATCTGTAAGAATATTACTATATAAAGATTCTACATCAAGTGATATAATTTTGTTATTAGTTGGTACTTTTTGTTCCTTGAAGAAATTTTGAAATTTCCATGAGTCTTTGGTATAATATTCCGTTGTCCCTAACATCTTAGACATGCTATCACCTAGGAATTTTGCGATATTATAAGTAGGGGCTTGTATGTTTGATACTATTGGTCTTAAAGGGATATTATTTTTGTGGATTTTTGGTAAACCATATATTGATGGAGGGTAGGAATTAAAATGCGAAGTTTGTTTTTAGTGTTGAAATCTACTAGGTTTTGTCTATGCCATTTATTTATCAAGTTATTATTTATCGTCTAGTAATTTTTCTATTTTTTTGTTCATATTCACATTTACCTCGCAAAATATAATACTAATTTGAATATATATTGTTATGGGGCAAATTGCACCGTTATTCCAGCCAACTGCAAAGGGAAAGACAGTAATTAACACAAGAGTAACACACAATAGAATGGCTAAATTGGCGGACATAATTTGTAAAATTAGTATCGAAATGTTAATAAATTAATATTACGATAACTTCGTATATTTCAAAAAAAAATATTCAAATTAATTTATATTTATTTCAAGATTTACTTTTTATATTTTTTAATTGTTATTTTCATAATTAAAGTCATTTACGCGAAATTAACAAGATAGCTAATTTATCTACATTCAAACTTTGTATCGATACTAATTAGACACGCCCACTTTTTGAATCTTTACTAACCCGCGAACAGGCTATTTTGATTCTACACACATAACATAACCTTACATTGGAAAACCCGTTATAACTATTTGTAAAATATTATTTTAATTTTGTTATCACGTTGGAATTAATATTTCATTTATATTTAAATTATTGTCACTTGTAATGAAAGTAAAATTCGAGGCTATTTTCATAATTTCTTACAAGGCTTTGAAAAAAATAATTGCTATCTAGCGTCAGTAGAAAATTTTACAACGATTTCCAAGAAAATAGTGCTACTCCGATTTCAAAATATAATTAAACTTAAAATACCTGTGATAGAGTTCTAAAAATACGCAGAAAAGAAGCATTTAACCTTGGAGCTACTTTAGAACAATTTTTAGAGTCGATAATACCTAGAACTGAGGAACACAGTACACACAAGTTTATGGCAAAAGATTGATTTATTAGCGTTTTCACCGAATCGATACATGTGGAAGAAAACAATAAAGCATAAAAAAAACGAGATGGATAATACGATAGTTCCGGCATCAGTGTATAATTTATCAAATTGACACTTAGATGCAAAGACAACCGAAGTGTTGAAGAAAAACTCCAACTATGCCATAACATCGACGTATTCCCATGGAGAATATAATTTGTGCCGTAGAATAAACAATTAATAACATCGGCACAGGTACAGCCAAAACTATTCATCAGGACACCCCACATATACCACGGAAGAGATATGCCGAAAACTTGTTCAGACATCCGAAATAATGCTTCAAAACGTTTTTATAGTGAAAACCTAAGCAACAACACATATATTATATATTATTTATACAAAAGAATAAGTATATATACAAATAAAAAAATAAACGCGAGTTGATATATATAAGGGGCATAATAGCAGAATAGATATTAAATAAAAAGCAAGAGTCTGAGTCTGGTGAAATACATGACGATTTTCCAAGCTGAGCTGCTTGCAGGTACAGTCGGCGTATACAAAAATCGGGGAGTCGGGTGTACAAATAGAACCATCAACATAATAACTGATATTCAGACCATTGTTAATACCATTATGAATCCAGTTACCAGGTAGAACTGTTTAAACATGGCAAACAAGTCCTAAACAGACTGAAACAAGACAATACTCTAGACATGAGAATATTAAAGGAAATGAGATGGTTGATCACTGACTAAAAAGGATTCAAAGGGGGACTTCATAGTATCAGGACCTGTTTGTGTAATCGACAAAGATCCCGCTAGAACGAAGATCTGGTTATGACTAGAAAGAGAACATAAAAAGAAGTGGAGGCTAAGGCAAGGCCAACTACATACTAAGACACTAATACTAAGCTGGAAGCTGTATGTTCAGCCAACGTAATTAGAAGCAACAAAAAAGAAATCAAGATTATCATCAGTTTGATAACCGAATATTGGTCTTTAAGGAAGCATCCTGCGCCAGCGAGGCCTGGTGTAGGAGATGTGAAAATAAGAGGAAACTAGCTTTCATGTAATAAGTACTTGCGAAGAACTTGAAGAGACTCAGACAGAAAAATTTCTGTAAAAATCTACTAGATCCTGTGAGGGTACTCAAATTTACCTTGAGAAGAATAGTGGTTTTTATCGAGGACTCAAGGCTAACAGACTGGAGTTGAGAAAATCCACAGATCTAGCGCATGCCAAGAGTTACTGGTGTCCAGCCCTAAAAGATTAGAAGGAGACATTAAGTAAATAATTTGCGACGTTCAGAAAGCAAATGTCAATGTGGTCGATTTTTTGTTTTAAGATTTTAAGCAGATCTATTTCAAAATATTTTATGAACAATTATTTAATCCACCACAAATACATATAAAGCGCGTTTTATGTTTATTTATAGTAAATATGCCCGAAATCTAAGACTCCAAAACTTATAGAATATGCAAAAATAAATTAAACATTTTTCAAAAGTACAGAAATAAATGCTCCCGTATAAAGGCTCTCTATAGTCCCAACGGTACTTATTAATTTAAGAATAACATCAAATGAAACCGAAATACACGTCCGAGCCAATATTGACAGAAAAATGATTGTCGTTATGTTTCATTGCGGGCAATTTTGTAATTTCAACAAATTTCCCGACTCATAACCGGAAGGTATCGACTTTTACGATGGGAAATGAACGGAACATTTAGAAAAACCTATCTGAAACACTTTAATCTACCGCATGAAAGAATACGTAAAGCAAACGATAAATTTAATGTATTCGTATAAATGTTTTCGCATATTTAATATTGGTTTCAAATGATTTATGGATTATTTATTTGAAACCTTACGAATGAGAGCAACTTACAGATAAACACTGAAATTAAGTAAGCTAAAAGACTAGATCAAAAATTGTACTTATAGAAAAAAATTTAATTATTGTAGATGACATGTCTAGTGGGCAAAGAAAAATTTAAATCAAATTAAGAACAACAACTAAGGAATTAGAAGGTGCTAGAAATACTGTCAATGTGGGATTTCAGAAATTAAACATTAACCACAATTCGGATTGGGCAGGCCCGGATTGCACCGATGGTTAATACTTTAATTATGGTCAAGGAAAAGTTCGATAAAGCTTATGGCCGTATTGCATCGGCACTTATTTAATCTGATCTACAATTACTATCCGATATGACTTGTTATAATCCTGTTACCGAAAAATTCAACAACTGGTATTAACTGCTACTTAATTTCCAGGAAATATGTGCCTCATGCACGGCTTCTACGGAGAAAAAACAACGCTTTCGAATCCTTCCACGCAAGATTTAATTCTTGTTTGGTAGCCTGCATCCAAATATATACGTTTTCTTTTGGTATTCTTAAGAATAGGCAAATCGCTACGTATATAGAAATTAACATTGTGGACTTAGGGTAGGTCAATTTCTTTTTCGATAAAGCGTATAGCAAAAATGTAATCTTTAGATTATTCAGAGTAAAATTGCTGAAGAGGCCATAGGTGTAAATCGAATTTGGAGCTCCTGAAATTTTCAAAATAGATATTTTTCTTTATTAATGTATATTATTTTCAATAAAATCTCATAGAATTATAGTAGATTGCTCGGAATAGGTTTACTGGAAAAGTATTTCTGTTACCTTTCAGAACCACTATTAAAATTTAAGTTTTTTTTTTAAATTTTAGTGTAGATATCAATTATTAACACTAAAAAATAGCCTAAAATATGTTTTTAACTAATAAATCATTTTTCTACAATTTTTTCATGAAAACATATTTCTTTCGTTCTATAGCCTCACAAAAAAAAAGAGGAAAACAACAAATCGGATTTGGGTCCCCGGAATTTTTAAAGTAAATATTTTTCTTAATAAATGTATATAGATTGCACAAAATAGTTTCTGCTGGAAAGGTATTTCTGACACCTTTCAGAACCTCTATTAAAATATAAGTTTTTTTAATTTTAGTGTAGATATCAATTATTAACACTAAAAGCCTAAAATGGATTCTTAACTAATAACTTTTCTAATATTTTTTTCATGAAAATATATTTTTTCGTTCTATAGCATTACAAAAAGAAGAAACCAACAATTTGAAATTTCTAAATTATTATTGATATAGAGGAACCATCTACCTCATCTGCAGTACCTTTA
The DNA here is from genome assembly GCA_935421215.2 of Melolontha melolontha. Taxonomy (NCBI): domain Eukaryota; kingdom Metazoa; phylum Arthropoda; class Insecta; order Coleoptera; family Scarabaeidae; genus Melolontha; species Melolontha melolontha. The sequence goes on from OW285243.1 coordinate 40,829,477, forward strand.
CGAATGGAAAAAAAATATCAGCAAGCCCAGAATCTGGATTGTCACATATGCCTTATCGTATTTTTTATTTAGTTCATCAAGTGATGTAAATCATCTTAATTTGTCGACTAATCGTGATATTTTAAAATATAATTTCTTCTTGAGTGATCGTGCTAAACTTGCAAGCAAAGTGTTGTCGCATAAAGCTCTTACTCCCCATAAACTGATCATATTTAGAGTAAATTTAATATTGAAATCATTAATAGCAAAGTATTTTTAAAAAATTGACTGTTTTGCTTGCTAAATACTATAAAAAAAGTAAAAAATAGAAACAAAACAAAAGAATTTAGAACATTCGTAGATTCAACAAACGAATTGTTTTATATTGATAAGTGTAATTATTAAAAACAACAAAATGCTCGTGTGATTTGATTCCACAACATCTAATAGAATTCATGATGGACCAACATAATGATAGAAAATTCACTATAACTGAATATATGGCAGACATTTTAGAAGAAGTATCCACAATAATATCAAGGCTTCCAACGGGAAGTGAACCAACATACATTTCGCATCAATTAGATGTGGATATAGTTGAAAATGAAGAAGTTGCAGAAGTACCTACTCCAATGAAACTAGGGCATTAAACTAAAAAATACGAAACTTTGAATTTTGCTATGATGTGTGATAGGTTTGGAGTTTCAGAAAAAATTGCGTTGTTTTGTTTAATTCTTCAAAATAATGATTTCTTTAGGTCGTTTTTTCTACCAAAAGGATTTCCAAAATGAAAAAACCGATCGCAACAAAAGTTTCTGTAAATTGTATGCAGTTTAACCTTTCTGCAGGCGCGCTTGAATATTTTCAGTGAGTGAGCGCGTGTCGTAAATTTTACGACACGCTGTTTTTTGCCGTATCAAGAACTTTTTATTGGGGTGTTGCTCACATATTTGAGTAGACATTAAATTATGACCTTATGATAAAAACAAATTAATTTTGATTGTAATGTTACCTATACTATAATTATAAACAATATTTGTTACAATACAATGCAAAAATGTATTTTTCAATTTATTCATCGTGTTGCGCCCCTCTTCTGTAGGTGCCGCAGTCAATTTAAGCTACAGAATGATTCTTTCAAGTGAAGGATTTGAAGTGGCTGCACTTTATTGATGCATCTTTCCAAAATGCATAAAGGACAAACACCTCGTTTTGCAACGCTTTCTACTGCTCCTCTCGGTTCTACAGGTTGACCGTAGTTGGCGACTAGAAAACTGCTTACATCATGCGGCAAGGTCTTGATTATAGATCTAGAAATAAGGTGCTCCTTCATCAGACTAAGAGACATATTTCCCAAACAAAAAACTCTTCGGTATTTCGAAGCTTTTGATGGACATGCATATTTGAATAAAATTTCAGCGTTTACACCGCCAATGTTCATCAAGCTGTAGAATACAACTAAAGGCCATCTCTTGGTTATACGGGACATGGAGTAAGCGGCGCACATATTACCGACGGTATCAACCCCGCCTTTTGTGGCATTATAATCTAAGAAAATCTGAGGTTTGCGGCTATTGGGATCAATCTCATCGTCATCATGTAATATGGATACGAGAATTACGGCCTTATTTTTTCGAGCTACATAAGAAAAGAGTGTTTTGTCTTTCTGAAATCCAAATACCGAAGATTCAGTTCTTCGGTTCTTTTGTGGCTGGAACTCGTGCGGAATTTCAGCTTTATTCTTCTTCAGGGTACCCAGAAGCGTGATCTTCTTCGCAAGCAATTCGTCAGCTAACGGTATGCTTGTATACCAATTGTCTGACAGTCAAATTTCTGTCCGAGTTTTCTATAGGAGCTACAAGTCGCTTCACAATGTCTGATGGAGTGTTTGAAAGAGCAAATGGTCCCTCCGGTTGCTTCCGGCTATATATTTCGAGAGTAGAAGTATAAGAACATTTGACATCGCATAAAGCATAAATTTTTATGCCGTATTTTACAGGTTTACTGGGAATATATTATATAAAACTACAACGCCCTCGAAAAGGATGCAACATTTCGTTAATTGTAGTATATTCGTTCAAGTTGAAGGACGACTTGCAATTGCGCACAAAATCGCCAATAAAATCTCCAATTTGCTGCTAGCTTGTCAAATTTTCTTCTTTCAGCTCTTGTTGTTTTGTTGTCAAACCTCAAGCAACGAGTAATGAACAGGAACTTTTTGTAGCTCATTATAGGTCTTGTAATATCAATTCCAGTCCCGTGAGTTGCAAAGATGTCTTTTACATTTGTGTGACACTTTTTTATTCCTAACATGTAAGTAAGCGATTTAGTAAATCTGTAGTAAATTTTACGACAGCGCTCCCACTGAAAGGTTAATGAGGTGTAAGAAAAAAATATGTTTTCATAAAAAAATCATTGAAAAACGATAACTTATGTTAAGAGTCCCATTTACGCTATTTTTTTAGTATTAATACCTAATATCTTCCCTGAAATTTAAAAAAAAAACATACATATTAACAGTTGATTCTAAAATATGGAAGAAATACATTTCTAACAAGCCTGTACTGAACAAACTACAATAATTCTATAGGATTTTACGACAAACGTAATACACATTTATAAAGGAAAATATATGTTTTGAAAATTTCGCGGGCTCCAAATCCGATTTAGAGCTATACTCTCTTCATCAATTTTGCTCAGAATCTATAGATTACTTTTGCTATACCCTTTATGGGAAAAAAATGTTCCATATAATTTGACCCGCCCTAAGTGGACATACCAAAAAGACTAAATAATAAAAATTACAAAGAAAAACATTTGTATTTAGAAAACACTGTACGTAAGTATAACGTGTGTTCATTTGAAAGTCAATCTAGGTTACTTTGAAATTTTGATAGAATAAGACGCATATATATTAGTATGTGTTTGTTGTTCCGTAAACGTAAATCCAAATGACATTTGATACTGTCAATCACAAATATCAGTTAGTGCATAAAATAATCGTGCGTCGATTCTGGTTTAAATAATTTGTTTTGAACGGAGGATTTTAAAGTGCATTGATCATGAAGGACAACATTTTCAACATTTGTTATAGTTTTCAATAAATACCTATTAGTTGTTATTTATTTGTATGTATGAAACTGTCAAAATATACGACTTCGTAGGTTAAGTAGTAAATTTTAATTTACGACATACTTCAAAATGTTCTCAGTAAATCACATGCTACTAGATTGACTTTTCAAATGAACACTTGTTAGAAGAATACATGGATATTGATCGATTCTTGTTTTTCATTGGTTGACTTGGCAGATATTTCTTGGTTAAACATTCTTGTAATAACTTGATTAATTATTCGAAAATAAAACACTTGGCTTAGTTTCACGACTTCTTTAATTAGATATACTAACAATTGTTTCGGCTATTAAGCCATTATCAAAGAGCTATCTAAAACTAAACTTACTCTACTTTAAGGTTAACTTATATACCTGTGTTCATTATGAGTGGGAGAATGTGGGTAATTGATATTTAAAATTGCATCGATATAGGGGGTATTTATGAATTCTAATTGCGTGTTTGTGATAATTCGATTTTGTATTTGGGCTTTTTTAATTTCAAAAATCTCTAATATATTTAACTTTTTACTTTTTACTACATTATGAATGAGGTTACAGCTATTTATATCGGGTAAGTGGTTCTGGTCTATACAATGTTCTGCGAACCCTGTGTGTTTAACACTATATTTTATATCTCTAATATGTTCTGTTAACCGTTTATTAATACATCTGCCACTCTGTCCGATATAAATAGCTTCACAATTCTGGCATTTTATGGAATATACTCCTGATTTATCTAAGTTATCTATTTTATCTTTAGTATTATTCAACAATGTACCTAAATTTACTTTATTTATCCACACTATGTTAATGTTGAGTTTCTTTAGTAATTTGTTTATTTTCTGTGTTATGGGAAATAAACGAATTAAAGAAACCTAGTTGGCATGTAATCACCTATATCCCTCCCATAACACAGAAAATAAACAAATTACTAAAGAAACTCAACATTAACATAGTGTGGATAAATAAAGTAAATTTAGGTACATTGTTGAATAATACTAAAGATAAAATAGATAACTTAGATAAATCAGGAGTATATTCCATAAAATGCCAGAATTGTGAAGCTATTTATATCGGACAGGGTGGCAGATGTATTAAAAAACGGTTAACAGAACATATTAGAGATATAAAATATAGTGTTAAACACACAGGGTTTGCAGAACATTGTATAGACCAGAACCACTTACCCGATATAAATAGCTGTAACCTCATTCATAATGTAGTAAAAAGTAAAAAGTTAAATATATTAGAGATTTTTGAAATTAAAAAAGCCCAAATACAAAATCGAGTTATCACAAACACGCAATTAGAATTCATAAATACCCCCTATATCGATGCAATTTTAAATATCAATTACCCACATTCTCCCACCCATAATGAACACAGGTATATAAGTTAACCTTAAGTAGAGTAAGTTTAGTTTTAGATAGCTCTTTGATAATGGCCTAATAGCCGAAACAATTGTTAGTATATCTAATTAAAGAAGTCGTGAAACTAAGCCAAGTGTTTTATTTTCGAATAATTAATCCAGATTCTTGTTTGTAAAGAGATCATTTCACTTTAGAAAATAATCGAATTATGTTTGTTTATACAGGCTTAGGCAAATGTATGGATCCATTCGGATATCTTTGATGCGGCTACTTAGATTTTAATGAAATTTCCTACATTTATGTTAATGCAAATAGGGAATCTGAAGAGCATATTTATTTTCAAATCACAATTTGTAATTCAATAGCACAAAAGAAGTCATAAGCATCACGAACGGTAAGAAAATACCGATCTCAGACAATGGGAGTCGTCGCTTTGCTCCTCCTCCAAACAGTTGTCTTCGATCGGTAAAAGTTCCCTTACTATTTCGCTTTACGGGAGTACCGAAATACCTGGTAACGGGGACCTAAAGTTTACCAACTCCAAATAGTGGACACATTTACTCACACTTTTGCTGTCATTTACCATCAGAAGTCTACTACACTTTCAGTTAATGCTAGTATTACTATCCTTTCTTTTACGTCTGCTGAAGTTCTGAGAAGAAATAAAGGACTTAAGCGGATTTCGTCACTGGACATGATGGTCTTCCAGCTTTCTTTCATCAGAGATTGCACTTCTGTTTGTGTAATTCATTGACTAATATATTATTCAATAGGACTTTATCAACATCCATATTACCAGATATTTGAAAAATTTGCAGAATTACAATTGAATACCAGAAAGAGAAAAACTCAAATATTATCGAATAGAGACCAAACCGGATTTTATGTATCTTGTTTATCAACAGATTTACACGGATTACATACTCTTGTTGGCCCACAACATCATAACTTTATTATGAGGGGATCAACAAGAGCAAATTTGGATGAAATCATGTCGTTTATTAGTGAGGCATTGGACGCTCATTCTCAGGTTAACGTAACTTATACTGACTTCACGATTGTCTTTGACTCCATTGATTACTTTGTTTAGTTAGCCAAATGAGACCCTTTTGTTTTTTTTCGTGCTTGGTTTGGTTGATTGATTCAATGCTGTTTGGATTTTCGTTTGAGCTCGGTTGACTATATGGATATTACTCGCAGTAATTAGTCCTTCATCAGGTGTTCCACATGGTTCGAATTTGAGCGCTCTCCTCTACAATCATATATAAATACTGTTAAGATGTTCGATTTAGTTTAGCATGAAATGTCTTAGATGTAAAGAATAAGTAATATTAATGTGTTGAATGTAAACGTCAAAAAAGCTGTAAAAATGATGAAATTGTCAAATGTGAGAAGTAGAATTTTTAATGGGATTAATGTTTTCAAAAAAATAAGTATCTGGAAATTTGAAAATAAAAAAAACAGGGTTAATATTATATATATAAATGTACCATATGATCATATATTTCTACCCTCTAGAAGGAAATGACATTTTTCTTTTTTAAACTTAAGTTGGTACCATAATTTAAGTTAACTTATTTTGTAGCGTGTGTGTGATATAGGTTATTTTATACTGATGACAGATTAGGTTTTGTCATTTTGACAAATAGTTACATGCAAACGTTTCAGTTGAAAAAATAAAAAGTTTAATAATAAAAACAGCTACAATAAATGTTCAAAGTGAGCTCCTTCATTTTCTATGCATAGCGCAACTCTTCGTCTCATATTATTGAAGGCATTCCTTAAATTATGTGGAGTAATTTCCTCACAGACATTTCGGATAGCATTAGTAAGTTCTTCAATTGTATGTGGACGATTCGTAAATACTCTATTTTTTAGATGTGGATAAATGAAATAGTCCATAATTGTTAAATCCGGAGATCGTGGTGGAAAGTCTACTATTTGATTATCAAAGAATTCATGCAATAATTCCATCGTTTCTCTTGTCTTATGGGCTGTTGCATTATCTTGCTGGAAATATCCCTCGCGGAGCTCATCATCATGTAATTGATTTACAAATGGTAGCAATAAATTATTACGATATCGTTCTGCATTTATCGTATTATTAAAGAATATTGGACCAATAATCCGTCTACGAGAAACTGCAAGCCAAACGCCTATTTTTTGTGAATGCAAGGGTGTTTCAAGAATTTCATGTGGATTTTCACTAGACCAGATGCGCATTGTTTGTTTATTTATATATCCTGATAAATGAAACCATGCTTCATCGGACCAGAAGGATTTTTCAAGAACGTCATCGTTATTAATCGTACCTAAGAACCACTGACAGTAATTAACTCTGGTTACATGATCGAATGGTAAAAGCTCTTGCACGCAATTAAATTTGTATGGAAATTTTTGTAAGTCTTTTTTAAGGATTTTCTGGCAGGTCCCATATGACAGTTGTGTTTGTTGTGAAAGCTTATGAATCGATTTCTTAGGTGATTGATTTAATCGTCCCTCAACATCTGCTATATTTTCAACTGTCCGCTTTAGTGGTCTACCAGCACCTGGTTTTCGAGACACAGACCCTGTTTCACGGAATTTAACCACTGACTTTTGAATTAATTGCCGCAAACTGTCATATGTTGTTGGAAAATTTGGAAATTCTGCCCGAAATTCTTCTATACAAGGCTGCAAGGAGTACGACCATTCTCCATTTTCTAATTTTACACCATTCCTAAAGTATGATTCGATCAGAAAAACTTTATGATTTATTGTAAACATTTTTAAGTGTCAATTAATAAATACATTAATGACAGATGTATTTTATTTGTCACTACCAACACGATATTTTCAAGAAATAATTTCATGGCTTGCTAGAGGGTAAATATAAATGATCATATTGTATTAAACAAGTTATGTCTTAGATTGATTAAGTGATCTAACCTACGTTTCGTACTATTAGTAACAGGTTAAATCGTAACTTATCAATTTGACTTTTGATTAGTTACAAATGACTTCGTAAATTCTCTAAACTCAGACATGACTTATAATTCTATCTCAGCCGTTCACGGCCTACCTAGAATACAAATTTTGTGGCTCGTTTGATATATAAATATTTATATATAAATATTTTATATATATATATATATATATATATATATATATATATATATATATTGTAGTAGAGCAGAATTGACCCTGAAAGAAACACAAAAGGGTAAAAATGTGACACATGGTAATATCAAACAAGGAAATAATAATTGAAAACGAGTTAATCTGATGTAAACAAATTGTAAGATCAAAATTATCTTTTTAATTCTGATGTCGAGATTAATTGAATTCGAATTTACATATTTATTTTATTCAGTCATTAAAACATTAATTATATTTATATACCACGTTAAATCAAGAATTCTAAAGCTAATTACGATTAAAAACTTAATGTTCAAATATTCTGTACACAAGTGTATATTGACTCTTGAATAACCCTTGTTAATTTACAAATAACACCAAATCACGTGATAGGTACATTTTGAAAATTATGTGAATTGAAATAGTATTTATCATTCAAATTCTAACTCAAATAATATGGTAATTTGAAGAAAATTAAGAAAAAAATATCCACCGAAGAAAATCATTTAAATTTTAGATATAATATTTAGAAAAGGTAAATAACCTGCATTTAAACAAGTTTCCGATCCAGAAAAGTGTTTAATTATAATAATTAGAAAATATGGGTATTGTCCATATAGAAACCAATAACACGTAGTGGGTTCTTTAATTAATTCCTTCCTTTAAATTAATTTTGTAGTGACATTGCGCGGTTTAACCTGCAACTCCATTCAATGTAATCGTTCTGTCGTTCTCCGTGATTCTGCAACCAGTTTTGCTTGCGTAAATTCATCCAGAATGTTATACATGTCGCCCTTAATTTTTAGCGCATGTCCCCTGACTTGCGTCTATATGCCATTCGTTCGTTGATCGTTGTCTACGCAAGTTGTACTTTTAGTTAAGTACGAGAAAGGCGTTACGGTAAGAAATATCTTGATCCTTTGTACTTTATCTAATGTTTGTCCTTTCTCCTTTGTAGGATACATTTTTATCGTATACCTGTTAGGGTATTTTCCTTCGTCTACGTTAACGATTCAGACTTCGCTAATACCAGGGGTATGCGAGATTGTTCCCATTTGACGAAATAATTCAATCCATCCCCGGATGATTCAAGTAGTGTTAAATTTTGGATGAAAACCGTGTGAAAACGGCGTCAATTTTACACCCGTTTCTGGAATTTTCCCGAGGCATGATTTATAGAAAAAAATTCTTCTAGAACATTTATGGACGTCAGGAAAATGGCGGACTACCATTGAGATGAATGGCCGGAAGTGTTTTTCCTTGGATCCCTTTGAGGGCATTCCAATAAAGGTTGTAGTTTAAGCAGTAGCGAAGACAATTTAAAGTAGGTGTCATAATTTCTTTTAATTATAAGTGCAATTCATAACCTCTTGTGGTTATTTCTGTGTGTTGTCATTTCATTTGCATAAAGGCTCGAGAGAAGAAGCCGGTTACTAGATATTTTGTGCATTCGATGCAGTTTGAACCTTTCATAAAAGCTAGCATCGTAATATTCTGTCAGATTGTTACATATCATTTAGTATAGAGCTTGGTTATGGTGATGAGCATTTTAATTGTGTTAATTCATAAGTAATTTTTAGTCCATTCATTACTGTACAGCGAATATTTTATTCGCTCAGATTTTCTTGTTAATTTCATATAACTTAGTTGGCCGTTCAAGGCAATAATCAATGTTTAATTAGTAGATAGGTTGTTACACACCAAGTTATATTCTATTTTCTTATAGTATTATTTATACTGGTTGACTAACTTCTTTAGCAGCCAGGTGAAGCTTGTATTGTTTTCTATACGAGGCACTTGCCCTTTAGACGAGCCTTTGTACTGGTAAAGTGTTATTTTGGTGTACGTTGCTGTTTGAATTTAATTAAGAGTTTTATAACGTTATTGTAAGAGACCCAGAATTAAGTATACTTAGTTGTGTCCTGGAGAATCACTTGCTCAGACACGTTCTTAACCTAATTCATATTTTGTTTACTTTAATTTCTTACCTGTATACTGTATACAGGGTGTTATACTTTCAATGGATACTGTTTATTGTAATCACTGATATGCACCAGTGGCGTGGTAGTTTTATTTCATTATTTTTAGTATTTCAACTCAATATTATTGTCTTAATAATATTTGTTTAGAGTTTTCATTTCGTGCTTTCGCTGACATTTGGTAAAGCATAATTGTTCTTAAAGCCGACAAAAGTCTATCCCTATATTTAATTTTCTTTAAGCCTATATCTGTGCATTTTGAAATACTTGTGATACGAGCTTGTAAGCTCCGAATGTGAGCTCTAATTTAATTATTTTTGGGACTGTAACATTGTGTGTCTGCGTGACAGGCTTTAGCCTTCTGGTTATTTTTTTGGTTTTATTTTATAATAAACTTGTTATAGTTGATGTCTTGTATTTGTTTGATACCTTATACACAGGTATATGAGTTAGGTAATTGCGTTTTCAGGTATATTTATTCAGTATCAGTAGTTTGGGGCCAAACAAGTTTAGCTTTTGGAGCTACCTACATCCCCCCGCCCGTGTTACGGGGGTGCTCTGCGGAGCAATACGGTGGCGCTCAATTTACACCTCGCGACTTGACCCGCGACGCTCTCCAAGAAACGATTGAGTTGGCCGGCAGAGTTATTCCTTGGGACGTTTGCCAACAGGTAGGTCCAAGACAAAGGGGTGGCCCAGCAGAACATCTCACTACCACGTATGTATAACTACTGGTATTTTAGATTTTGTCGCGGAAAGTGTAGCAATTTGTAATCATCATCAAGCTGAAAAGAATTAAACTATTAACATTTGGAAAGAAAAAAAATACCAGAAAGTGTTAAATAAATAACTTGGTATATTTTACCTGTTTACTTTTATCCTGAGCGTCACGAACAAAAATTAAATCTTAAAATGAACAAAAAATAAACCGATTCCCGATTTCCTTACTAGTAAACTACAGGCTGCTATTCCAGAGAGATACACCGGAAAAACAGATCCAAAGACTAACAATTCTAGAAGGTATTTCATTGAGGTTATAAACCATTCAAGCATCACTAATTCACGTAATTTAAAGAATACAAATTGCACGTGAATAAAGTTAAACAACCACCGTCACGTAAATTGTGTAGAAAGTTAAAAATAGTTTGTAGTACATTTAATCAACTATATTTGTATATGTAAAGAACTAAACGTCAAGTTAATAATTATTAAGAACATAAATAAATATAATAAGAATATGCAACTACATATACAATAGGGTAAGCATAGATTGTTATTGTTGAATAAGTAAGCAACCATTTATATTCAAATTTCTGGAAGGTTATATCACTGTTTTGATATCTGTATGTTGAAAAGAAAGTCCAAAACTTTTTAATTAGAAATATTTATTAGAAACAAATATACTTTTATTTCAAGTGTATAAATATAATAATTGTCTGTCGTCTGGTACCTACTTCAACCAGAAGGCTAATAGATCTTTTGTTCATTTTTAAAACTTATAAGCTATATCGGTGCAAACGTTTAATGTAAGTATATTATTATTATTATTATTATTCTACTCAATTTAAATTAGAATCTATCATTGACTATTGGTATTATTACAATATATATTTATATATATTGAAACGAAACGTAGGATTACCAAGTAAAATAAATATAAATATAAGAATAATGTGAGCGTTAAAACTATAAAATGAATGATATAAGTAAAACTTAAAAGATTTGAATTTGAAAATTGGGCGCCAAGTTTTAACGTACTTAGTTGATCCAACGCTATCTGTTAAATACCCCACTAGTTTCGGTAGAGCTTGAGTACTTATGCTTTATTTTCTATCACAGGGCTCAAAGTCGGTTGTTTGTATCTCCCGTAAGTACAATGTAAATGGTATATTACTTAAACACAAACTCAACATTCAACAATTCAAATAAAAGATCGAATCTAAATCAAAGTAATAAAATTTATTAGAATTAAAAAAACAGATAACTGTAACAATTATTACGTGCGACTAAGAAATCTGTACATATGCACGTATTATCTGGACTATACGGTAAAAATCGGTATTATGCAATTTTGCACATGTGTTTAATAATTATAGTTAAGGTTATGTATAAGGCCATAGTGCAAATAGATACTGAAAGTTACTTAAAAATAAACACACAAAGGTAAGTTACATATACAAGTTTTATAAAAGATTAAGAATGAATGAATAATTATATATATTTAAATAGATGTTAAAAAATGTTGAAATTCATGTATTATATTTTGATGCAAACAATGTTTGATATTGTGATGTGATATAAATTTAATATTTTTTAAATGATGTTCTAGGTTTTATGGGAAATAACTGGAAAGGAACCTGGTATTTTTCCTGTGTCTAGGCTTGGATGTATTTTCTGGGCTCGCAATTGTAGGAATAGATCAGAGTTCGTCTGCTCCTATGGAAGTCCCTGTGTCGGAAGCGATTCAATGTTGGCGTTGTCGGTACGATGTAGTTCCAGTTCCAAAAGATGCTTCGTTCGATATTTATTGTATTCGACGTGATGCAGGTCCAATTCTTCACTCAAAAGTTCGGCCTGATTTCAAGGTATTAAATGTATACTGTTTTCGTAGGATTTACTTAATTTTTAAATAGTAATTTTAATTAAACTTTTTGTGATAGAGAAAATGCGGCCATTCGTTGTAAAATTTTAGTATCAGACGCTTTCTTCGGCTTTTGTTTTCCAAAGCCTGTGTTAAATATCGGCAAAAGCCTCTAAGTTTTTGCTTTATTTGCATCTAATATAATATGAACTTTCATAATGTTATAATTTTAAAATAATAGAAAAATTAATTAAAGAATTTACAAAAGTTTATAATGTGGTTTTCAATGTTAGATTAGTTCAAAAATACACCGTAAAAATCGCATTCGCGGGGTTCGAGACAATTTTAAATTAGTGGGCGTGGTTAACTCGCTTCGATATAAATCTTGATGTGGATAAATTAAATACCTGTAATAAGGCGCGTATGATTTGAATTTGAAATGGAAAAATATAAATATGAAAAGTAAGTTTAAAAATCAAAATAAGTTAATTATCAATTTTAAAGTTATCGTCGTATTAATTTATACACATCTCGAAACTAATTTCACAAATTACGTCCACTAATTCAATATTTATACATGGGTTTATGATATGTAATTATCTGTGTTTCTTATTGCAGTGCTGGAATAAGTGTGCTGGTTGAACCATAACAATATATATATATATATATATATATATATATATATATATATATATATATATATATTTAAAAATGTGTGAAAGCCATATCCACTTGGAATGTGCAGATGCCGACATTTCATAGTTTTTATTTCAGTACACATTATCCAGAAATAGATACGACTTTCATTTCTATACTGCGAGTATATATGCTAATGATGAAAAACGCAATGTTACATGCAATTGTCGCTCTAATTTGTTGTATTAATTTCTACAAATAACAAAATCACATTTGCCTAAGAATGCATATATAATGCAGAATTGCTATATAGTTGAACGGGTGTTTGTTGTCTCTCTCTTTTTGCTTGCCAAATTGTAGAGATGTTAATATAATAGTGTAATTAAATATACGAAGATAACCGATATAAGATAGAAATCCGCCTACCTTCGGTTATTCTTATTTATTTATATAAAAGTCAGATGTCGCTCTAAGTAGTGCTTGAGCGAATCGATTTACAATAAATTGATTTTAATTTATAGTAGTTAATTTGGCGCCAGATTACAGACAATAGGCGCTATAATCAAATTAGTTAATTGCCTGCGGCTATGTGCGGAAGCTAGAGATCTTATTTCAGAGAGCCGATCCTTCTGTATAATAATATGTGTTTTGAATGGGTATATCAAGGCCTATTTTATAACAGAAACGATGTTGATTCAAAAATATGAATATTTAATTAAAGGATTCAAAATTAGCAATGACAAATAAGATATTAATATGAAGTAAAGCATAAATAAAAGTTTGGATTCGAAATGAATGTCTAATAGGCTTAAAAGTTAACATAAACAGTATTTATCATTATCTTGTAGCAAACCAAATCAGCTGTTCTTACTATGCGCAGAACACATACATAAACGTTATATTGAAACCAAATGCAGTACTAAACATACATAAAATCAACGGATAAATGAGTATTGCATAAAACTAAAAGAATTGTGATAATTATATCTTGGATTAAGTACTAAATTATAGTAACGGCCATTCAATAGCAAGGTAAGGTTATATAGTACTACTTTTGATTTAAAAATGTTTTAATCGACATTGCGAAAGATAAATATATAGGGATACGCAAATTTATCCACAAGTATCCACAAATATATCCATTCGAAAATATTTGCTACGTTTTTAAGTTTTAATAAGACTTTTCACAATTAATTAAATGTAAATCTGGGATTCGATGAGTATATTTCTATCCGAATCAGGCTTCCACTTTAGCTGGACAGGGTTGTTAACTTTTTTATTTTAAATGAAACAACCTGTATATTTTTACGAATTTCAATAAAGCACTGCTCTGGGAGTTCAGCAATTATAAGGTTTAACACCCTTTTGTTCAACAACGATAGAGATATTTCAAAAATCCTAATAATGCAAATTTCATTGAGAACAAGAAAAATTAACACAAAAAATATAAAAGAAATCAATATCAGTTAAGAAAGTTTTCGAAATTATGACCGTTCACTTCTTGAAAATATGCAAATTTTTGAATGACATTTGCCAAAGGAAAAAATCTAGGGGGTTAAATCTGGAGACCGTGCGGCCATTTAATGCCTCTACAACAAATCCACTGATTTGGGAATGTTTCCTTTAAAAAACTTCTAACATTAAGGACATAGTTAGGGATGCTCCATCTTATTGGAACCAAACACTTACAGGTAATTCCCCATCATCGTCAATATTAAGAAAAACCTGATTACGTAAAAGTTCTAAATATATCTGTCCAGTTAGTGTATCATGAGTGAAAAAGGGATCAATAATACGGTTCTTGAAAGGACTAGCCTAAACGTTTAATTTCTGCGGATGTTGTGTATGCGTTTCTAGAATCCAATGAGGGTTATCTATTGACCAGTATCGACAATTATAGCTATTAACGGAACCATTTAAATAAAACGTAGCCTCGTCGGAAAACAGCAAATTGTATGTAAAATATTGGTCATTTTTACAAATCTTCATCATTCTTTCTCAAAATTCAATTCTACGATCACAACCCCCTCCATTCTTGCGCTAAATGTGATTTATACGGGTGATATTTTTTGTTGTTCAATATTCTGGCTACTGATCGGCTACTTATATCACAGTTTAGGGTAAGTTTTTATTGAAGTACACTCGCGACTCCAGAAGTGCTTATTTATTATTGTGGTGAAGCACGATACTTCTGTTATATTTATATTCAGGATTAGTCTCTAGTCAACGAAATATTCTTCCAGCACGGACAGGTTCTCTGAAAGTATGTTATAAGCTCCCTCTAAATCTAGTAATTTTCTTGGCACACCTGGTATATAGCTGATTGGGGGAAACCTAAAACATTACTTCAAAGTCATATTAAATAACTTTATTTCGAAAATTAAATTTGAAGAGACATTATAAACGCAAAATTTTTAACTAAACATTACGCTATCAAGGATTACATTAACGCCACGCCACTCGATATAACGATTACTGGTTCTGTTTGAAAAGTATTTTCTCTGTACGTTTAGGCGGATGGTTAATTATGAGATTACGCTAGAAAAGTAAACGAATTCAACTACATGGGTAAAATATTAGTTGAATTTATAATCATTATTTGCCTGTTGGAGTCAATCAGTAATTGCACCGAGCGAAAACTTAGTTTTATAGTTTTCAACACAAAATTACTCCAGTTGAAAGTGAAGTAGAAAAGTTATAAAATTAACTCGCCTGAAAATATTTTAAATCTGTTCACAATCGAGCTTAAAGTTACAAAGACAAGTGAAATTTACAAAAATTTTTCAAAGAACGTAGTGTTATTTTGTTTTTTTTAGTTTGAAGTGGAATATGTTTTAATTAAGGAAAATCTTTTAATAAAAAACAACTTCGATGCCATGAAACTAATGAAAACATTTCAAATTAGAATCTCTTTATGTTTAAATCCCATTCGTATTTCTAACAAACACGGATATCACGACTAAGAACAGTCTGTATAGTAATAGTAGGCACAGTCTAAAGTGCATGAGTTAGGAGCACGTGCTTTCAAGTATCAGCCAGACCAATCAAGTTAATTGGAGTAGTTGTGCAGAGAGTGGAGCGCGTACACGTATGGAGGCCACTTGTTTCCTATTTTCTCGTTTGAAGTGTTCGAATCATCGACTAGTTGACCTTATACAATACTACTCCTGCTACTGCCGCATTAGGTATTTCGCTTTGTGCCGAGCAAATAATCGCTGTTTTCACAAATATTTGAGCTTTTGAAGTTTCACAGAACTGCGTTTTGGATATCAATGTACACTTTTCGCAAGCGTGCATAAAAGATTAGGTACTAGTCGAGCATATACGTTAGTTTTTTCATTATCGTATTTGTTGTAAACGCCGGGATTTATTACACTAATAGATGTTGATTAAGCGTAACTATTCTTCCAGTAGTAAAACTTTTAGATGAAAAGAGAAAAATAATATTGTACATGATAAAGCTTTTATTTTACGACCTGATATTACTGAAATAGAAATGTTTGATACATAAAATAAGAGATTATATGCTATAGTTCGAATCCTGAATAATCCAATGACAAGAAGATTCTTTAGTCCAGATATACCTACAAATTTTCGAGCTAAGCTTCCGTTATAATTTTGAAAAGTCCTTTGCAGAAGAATTTCAGAGAATTAGAATTATTCCAAAATATGGTGCGGCACAGTAGATTATAATTAAATGTGAGGACGGGGGTAGAGATGGCTCAAACAGAACTATGCCTGATACTGCTGAAATAAAACTAAATCACTTGGTCCTATTCGTTCATTGTGTGCACTTCTTATAGTAATTCTAATCTGAAACATGCCGAAAGAACAAAATTTAGTGTACTCCTGGTTCTTGTTCTTCTTTTCTAATTTTTGGAATAGACGCCAGCAGGTCCAGGCACTCGAGCACAGTGCTCTTTATAGTATCATGATTATTCTGCTATGTACTGTAGTTGCGAGTAGACGTGTGCGCGCTTGCTCTAATAAATTTGAGTCTTTTATTATATTCCGCAATGGATTACAAATTAAGAAATTGAACTAATCCATCTGGCGTTGAAGATGACACCCCTATTAAAAACGCTTTAGAACAACTACTGCTCTCTTATGAATTTATCACTAAAATTAGTGATAAAATATGTGTTAAGTTGCAACTCGAATTTGACGAAAAAGTCAAGCAGTAGATAGAGGAGGTAAACCAACAGAAATCCGAGGTAAACAACATGAAAAGTGAATTAAACCATGTCCAACAATATTCGCGTATTAATAATCTCCGAATATTCGGTGTTAATGAGGAGTCGGGTGAAAACACAGACGAAATCGTAATAAAAGTGTGCAAAGTGAAGCTGAATATTAATATTTCGTCTTCCGATATAGATATAGCACATCGACTGAAAGGCAAGGAAGGTGGTGTTAAGCCAATAATTGTCCGTTTTACACGAAGAACAGTAAAAAAAATAATTTTTAATAATTATCGTAAATTGAAAGACAGTAATCATTATCAAAGAAGATCTTACGCCGATGAACATCGCTACTTGGAAAAAACAGCAAAGCCAATCTTCCGCTAATAGCTCCTGGACAAACGACGGGAAAATTTACTGTAACTGTAGTAATAAAACATACTTAATTAAATCTGTAGAAGATATAGAAAAACTCTGGAGCACCCGGCGCCCATAGATATCGAGTGAGCCGACCTTTTGTAATAAATTTACATAGCATGTTTACTTATTTTTTAGTTGCTTTTTGTTTTTTCATTTTCTTTCTTTTTTTTCTTGTTAATTTGGTACACAGAACTAATGCTTTTGTTATTGTATAAATCATTCATTATTGTAATATTATTATAATGTGTAGAATGGATATCTTGGTATTTTAATATTTTTAAATTATATAGATGTAGTATGCCTGTATGTTTGGTCATTGATGGTTGAGAACATGTCTTTCGCGGGCCTTACTTTTGCTCATCTTAATATTAAATCATTACTTCCTAAAATTGATAGTGTGATCAATGTATTGGCTGGGAATTCTATTGATGTTTTATGCTTTACCGAAACTTGGCTGTCTCCAAGGATTCCTGATGACACTTTTAAATTACAAAATTATAATTTTTACAGACACGACCGCGAGAATCGCATTGGAGGCGGGGTGGGTATATACGTTAGAGAAAATATTCGCTGTAATATTATCAATTCGGACGACTCACACATTGAACAAATATGGTTATCTTGCTGCATCTATAATGTACACCCGATAATTGGGTGTGTTTATCGAACTCATAATTTCTGTTCATCAATTTTCTTTGACGAATTGGAGGATTGGTTGCTTACAAGCAGACTCAATGCTGAGTCGGTCTATTGCTTGGGTGACTTTAATTTCATTTTTTTTAAGAAAATTTACCTTTGAGACAGCGAGTTTCACATATGTTCGATACCCTAGACCTGAAACAAATAATATTGGAACCTACTCGAGTAACTCTCACCACTGCTACCTTGCTTCATTTAATTATTATTTCCGATGACTCGGACTTGGTCGATAGTGGTGTAATTTCATGCGACTTATCAGACCACGACATCCCCTACTGTAGGTTTTCTAAACCTGAGATTGTTAACACACCGAAATGTCAAACTTTCAGAGATTACTCGAGCTTTAATTACGATCTCTTCATAAAAGATTTAACCATTATTCCCTTCAATCACATGTTTTTTATGACTCTAAATGACTGGATTTCTTCAATCGTGTAATTCATAATCTATTCAACGCTCTGTAATGTGGGCCGTTTGGTCGGCCACATTGGATAGCAGGTTAGGGCGACTTATCGTAGTAAATGATACGCACAAAGTTCGGGTAACATCTTATAATTAATTTAACACTTACAACTGGTTAACAAAGTATTTACATCGAGTACTATGTCCAACTCAGACAGGGTAGAACGTGGTTATTAAGTACAACACCGTTCGTACCACTGGCTGGTTGTAACTCTCTAACGTATAGTTATTATTACTATGACTGTATATGTGAATGTCAATATCTCTTACTTAAACTACTGTCTATATATATTAGAGAAGATCCTTGGAGTCTTTTCTAGAACATAACACAAACCCTGACATATAGTCTTGTGTATGCAATATACACAGAGTACGGTCGTGTTTATATAACACGTTACCGTTTGTATTGAAAAGAGCGAGGCTGTAGCCTTGCCGAGAGTGTTATGCATATACATGACTATATCGAGTTATTACAGCTCATGCTCCCCTTAAAACGGCAAAAATTACGAAACCTCATAAACTCTGGATAACTGAAAATATTAAACTTCGGCAGAAGTTACGCAGCGATGCTAAGAGTAAATTTTGGAGAACCAAACTGGAGTATCACTGGATTTATTACAAACAACTCTGAAATTATACTTTGGCGATTAGAAATGAAAAGACAGCTTATTTTCAACATTTGTCTTATAATAGGAAAAGTAAATCTCTTTGGCGCGAACTTAATCAGTTAAATATTGGAAAAAAAATAGAAATGAGATTTCATGTGAATTCTCAAATTCGCACTTGATTAACGCTGGGTTTATTAACCACAAACCTCTCGTTTCTGGAAATTTTCATGAATGTATTAATAATTACATTAGTAATACTTCTCCGGACCTAAAAAATACTTTCATATTTCACCCTGTCGACGAGAATGTCGTGTTTCGATTCATCTTAAGTATTAAGAGTACTGCTGTCTGCTGTCGGTAGTGATGGCATTAGCATTCACATGCTGATATTGCTCATACCGTATGCGCTTCCATACATAACTCATTAAATAAATTGTTGCATAACAGAAAGCGTTTTTCCGGTAACGTGGAAAAAATCACTTGTAATCCCTATACCTAAAAATGTGAACGCTGCTAACATCGGTGACCTTCGACCTATTAGTTTATTGCCTGTTCTAAGCAAAGTCTTGGAAAAAATACTAAATACACAAATCACTGAATATCTGCAAGCTTTTGATTTCTCCCTCAGTGTCAATCCGGTTTCCGAATTAATCATAGTTGTACTACTGCACTTATGAAGGTCACAGATGGTTATGCAAGATTACAGTAAGGCGTTTGATACTGTTAACCATGACATTTTATTGGCTATTCTATATTATCTCGGGTTCAGCAGTGGTGCCTTGGGTCATCAGACCCAAGACAACACCCAAGGCACCATCCAAGGCACCACCCAAGGCACCACCCAAGACAACACCCAAGGCACCACCTAAGGTACGAAAGTACCAACTTTCGTACCTCTTCTTATTATTATTATTATTATTATTATTATTATTATTATTTCCTCCATTCACAAGAACATTCAATTTGTCCTTGGTTGCCAGGGTGTTAACCCATCGGTTCGTGAGAACAAGATGGCTGGCATAACTTTCATAATATCATTATTATTGTTTATTATTTCTTATTTCCAGGTATTTTCCCGTAATCTATCTATGCGGCTCTACTACATATGGCATGCTTCATTCATAGTAAGCAGATAATAACACTTCTCCCCTGTAGGGGGGGTTACATTTACTCGGCCCAGAGGGTCCGGCGCTTTAGTTGTTATGTTGTTATTATTATTATCTCTTCCACTCACAAGAACTATTCGCTCTTGGTTGCCATTATCTTACCCCATCGGTTCATTCGAACAAGATGGGTGGCATAGTTATCTAGCATTCATTATTTTTATATGAATATTGATTATAGTAGATACTTACCAGTACTTTCAGGGTGTCAACTTACGTGTTGTCCGCTGCTGACAGCTTGCTTCTCTCTCTGGGTGTGTGGTTTTGTGTTTGTGCGAGCGCGCAAGTGTAGGGGTGTTGTATTTTAGCGCACTCGTGCATGTGTTTAGTGTCCGGTCGCGCTAATTTTGAGAGATCGGAGAACCAGCCGTTGCGCAGGGCCGCCAACCCTTTCCCGGCAACTTCTTTACTTTTCCATGCAGTACTTCGACGACCCGACCCTCGCCCCATCGAGGCAAGGCCCAGATCCGCGAAGCGCAGCCTGCACGGGGTTGCTCATCGCCAACCAAAGGAACACTCTTAGCGGCTACTTTGGTCGACGACGGTCACACTTTGTGCCATCTTAACGTTTTCCGCCATTGCGGGGGCACTGCACACACGTCGAGCGTGTGTGTGCTGTTCACGCCAGCCTGGCAAGGTTGCCGCCCGGGACCGACCCCAGTGGTGTGTGCATTGCGCGGCGCCGTGTTTTGCGCCGCGTAGCTTGGTTCCTCTCTCCCCTGCTGGAAAGGCGGAATGGCACCTGCCTGCCCAACGGGCAGACCCCCTAGAGTTTGGTAGCGCATATGCTAGGCTACCACCCAGTAGAGGACCACATCAGCACCCCACCCGTTCCGTCATTTCGCCTCCCGGCCACGTTGCCCGCGTTCGCGCGCTGCAATTTCAGTTCAGCACGCGACGTATTATTGCAGCCGTGTCTAACAAGACACTTTTTTGCATTTTTAAATAAAGTTTTTGGTAGAGATCCAACGTATTTATGGACTTGTGTAATTTCTGTGGAATTTCTCCAGTTGCGCCAATCACAATTGGGACTATTAGGACCTTGTCCATCTTCCACATACTCTTGATTTCGTCGCTGAGAGGTAAATATTTATTTACCTTCTCACTATAGTTCCTTGCAGTGTTTTTTGCCAACGGAACAGCAATGTCAATGATGTACGTTATCTTGTCCTTCTTCAGTGTCAGTATTATATCTGGAATATTGTTGGGAATTGTTTTATCTGTGATTATTTGGCGATTCCAATATAATCGAGAATTTTCGTCCTCGCAAACTGAAGGTGCTTCATATTCATAATACGGGACATTTTCAGAATACGACAAGTGCTTCTGTCTGAGCAGTTGGTGTAATATTTTTGCAACCCTGTTGTGCCTCTCGAGATATTGTTTGGGGGCAAGTACAGAGCATCCTGCCATCAAATGATCAATTGTTTCTTCCTTATCTGCGCATACACGACATTTAATGTCAGATAAATTCTCCTTAAGAATTTTTTTCCTATAGGAACGTGTTGGAATTACTTGATCTTGGATGGCGGCTATGAATCCCTCTGTTTCTGCAAACAGGTTACCTGTATACAGCCATGCCTGCGACGCTGAGGTGTCAAAATTTTCAGATCCAATTGTTAACGGATACTTGCCATGCAAAGATTTATTTTTCCATCTCTCTTTCTGTTGGGGTATACTTAAGATTCTCGTGGATGGATTGAATTCATTGTTAGCCAGTTTGAGTGGCGTAAAATTGTCCATTTGAGCAATCGCATTATGCAATCTACTTTCTTTCGACTTTTGCAGAAAGTACTCTCGTAAATTATTTACCTGTGTATAATGCCTGCAATAAGCACTCGGTATTCCTCTACCCCCTTCTCTTCTTGGTAGGTGGAACCTTTCGATCGCACTACGTGGGTGATGAATTCTAAATTTTCTGGCTTCTACTCTTGTCTTGATGTCTATTGCTTCAAGTTCAGTATCAGTCCAGTTAATTATTCCAAATCCATAAGTAAGTACGGAAGTTGCAAAACTGTTTATTGCCTTGGACATATTTCTTGCCGACAATCTGGTTTTCAACAACGATCGCAGCCTAGAGAAATACTGATCTTTCGCTGATTCTTTTGCAATATTGTGTTCTATTCCTCTAGCCTGTAAATAACCAAGATACTTATAATAGTCGTTGCTCTCCATTCCAATAACTAGTCCTTGTCCGCCTTCCACTTCGAACCCACGATGTTCAACCCATTGTCCCTTTTCTATGCAACTTATTTTGCATTTTTCCAATCCAAATTTCATTTGGATATCTCTACTATAACGGCCAACACAGTTTAGGAGATCGCGAAGATGATTCTTTTTCCTAGCATACAATTTGAGATCATCCATGTACCAAAGGTGACTAATTTGTACGACAGGTTGTTGTAAATTACATCCCTTATTTAGGGAATTTAACAAAGTTGTTAACGGTTTCAAGGCTAAACAAAACCACAGTGGACTCAAAGCGTCTCCCTGAAATATGCCTCTTTTAATACTGATCTTACCTGCATCAATACTTTCTGTAGGGGTTTTCATTAACAAACTTGTCTTCCATTTAGTCATGGCGTAACTAAGAAAGTTAATATGATGCTCCTCAATCCTATATAACCTAAGAATCTCTACCAGCCACGAGTGAGGTACACTATCAAACGCTTTCTGATAGTCTATATATGCCATGTAGAGATTTTCTTTTGCTTTCACCACATTCTTCATCACAACTGAATCAATCAGGAGCTGTTCTTTGCAGCCTCTTGATCCTTTTCTACATCCTTTCTGTTCCTCTTCTAAAAGGTTGTTATTCTCCAAATGGGCATATATCTTTTCAGATATAATCGAGGTGAACATCTTGTATAACGTAGGAAGACATGTAATTGGTCTATATTTAGAGGGATCTTCCGCAGATACATTAGATTTCGGAATTAAGAAGGTGTTTCCCTCGGTCATGAATTCTGGCAGTTCGGATGGTTGTTCTAGCAATAATTGGAAGCACTTAGCAAGTTGCAGGTGCGTCGATGTAAATTTTTTTAACCAGAAATTTTGTATTTTATCTGGTCCAGGTGATTTCCAATTCATTGCTTTTTGGATTGCTCTTTTCACATCTTTTGAATCAATCCGCCAATTTATCATTGTCCTAACGTTACTTACCTTCCTTCTTTCATCCGTCAGCCATTTTGCATTTCTATGTTGCACCGGCGTACTCCATATTCCAGACCAATAATCTGATATTTTGTCTTTCGTTGGTAACTGAACCTGTTGTCCAGGATTTGTATCACTCAAGCCACGATAGAATAATTTTTGATTTCTAGCGAACTGTTTATTTTGCTGTCTTCGAGTATTACTGATTTTGTATCGTTTCAACCTCTTTGCATATGCCGCTAATTTCTGCTTTAATAAATCTAAAATTTCTACAACATTGGAGTTTTCAGGTGAAACATAACAGCTCACTATAACTTCTGCATCTCTCTTAACCCTCGCGCTAGCATTGTCCTTTAAACTTTGAGTTAATATTCCAATTTCCCGTCTCAGATTTTCAATTTTCCAAGTCAATCGTTTTTCCCAACAAGGAGTTTTATTCCTACTATCGAATTCCATTTCTACGGTGTCTATATTTTGATCATTTAATATCAAAACCGCACATGCACCTGTATATATTAAACTGTGGAGCTCTTCCAGTGTTGTGCTATTTTTTATTTTTGTCTCAATAATTCCGTTTACCTCGTTTATAATATCAGATGTGCCCTTTTGGTAAATAAGCTTTTTTAGATGCGGCTTCTTACTAGGTACAACTCCATGATATTTAAGAAAATTATTCTCAAACTCTAAATGAAATCTACTTTCCTGTACGGGCAAGACTATTAATTCATCTAAAAACGGGTTAATCTGTTCTTCAACCTCCACTTCATCATTACTACCCATACCAATTTCTAAGGAAACCTCTTGTCTCACTTGATTAATTATTTCCGCTGACAATCTATTGTTAATGAATATAGATCGTCTTTGATCTAAGATATTTTGAATGGTTTTATCCGCCAACTCTGGGAACTTTTCAGTTACCTGTCTATGTAACTCTGCTCCATACGGTATTTTAACTGTTCCCAGTTTTGTTATTGTGTAATAACATCTGAGCATAAACTTCTTCATTTCTAACGTCCAAGAAGTTCTTTTCCTTTGATGTTCGTCCGCTATAATAGATTGTGAATTGACTATTTCTTCAATATCTTTATCTATATTCACGTCTACATTATTTCCCTCTTCTTGGATCAGCGTTTGTTGATTATCATTTATATTCTCAATTTCCAATTCTACAGAAACCTCATTTCTTATTCCATCAATGACTTCTGGAGGTAATCTATTATTGACGAATATAGATCTACGCTGATCCAATACATTTTGTATGGTTTTATTTCTGAGTTCTGGGAACTTTTCAATTACTTTTCTATGTAATTCAGTCCCATATGGCACATTCAGTGTGTTTATTTTCGTTAGCAAGAAATAACATCGAACTAAGAACTCATTCATTTCGTTTGTCCATAAAATTCTCCTTCTTCGATGTTGACCAGACCTAGTGGGCTGAGATGTGAGCATTTCAGCAACATCTGGGCCTGTACTAGTGCTTGCTAACGTTTCATTAAAAGATGCTATACTAGCGGTCTCATTAGCTGTGTCTTGTAATGATACATCTAGGTAATGAGACCGTGTTCTAACCATAATTATTAAAACAACAGATTAAAGCAACAAATTAAGAAAATTAAACGAATTCAAATGAAAGAAAAAATTTTCAACTAAAATGTCACTTTGACATCTAATCAAAAAGTACAATTTTTACCAAAAAGAAGGTAAAACACTACAAATAACAATCTAATAAGCTAAGAAATCAACATTATAATATCAACCTAAAAGGAAAAAGCAAATTGTAAGATATAATCTAGTATAAGATGTATTATTTACAATGTCAACTTTGACAGCTATCTTTTCATTCAATATCTTTCTATTTTCTTACCGAAAACTTGCAGAAAAGCCAAACCCACACTTCACCTAGTATGAAACCAACAGCTAATCAAAGTTCCATTAATAAATAACACCACCAAAGCACAAAATATTAGAAATTCGTAAATATACGACAGCACATACGACTATGTCATATACGCGGCACGGTCGTTATTTTTTTATTATTATTATTATTTCCTTCATTCACAAGAACATTCAATTTGTCCTTGGTTGCCAGGGTGTTAACCCATCGGTTCGTGAGAACAAGATGGCTGGCATAACTGTCATAATATTATTATTATTGTTTATTATTTCTAATTTCCAGGTATTTCTCCGTAATCTATCTATGCGGCTCTACTACATATGGCATGCTTCATTCATAGTAAGCAGATAATAATACCTCTCCCATGAAGGGGGGGTTACATTTACTCGGCCCAGAGGGTCCGGCGCTTTAGTTGTTATGTTGACGAAGTGGGTTGAAATGAATGTATCTCAACAACATCCTCGCTTGAGTCTTTTGTTTCTACTGAAGCATGTCATATTTGTGTTTCATGCCCAACTCGCTGTTTCAGTCCTTGCTTGTTAATCAGTGTTTGGAGCAAGTGTTCCTGATTGGGGATGCTATCCCAACCCAACGGTTAGCTCAGGAAACCGTGGGGTCGCTAGTCCCCAGTAACCTAGCTCTAGGCTACCCTGTGCGGGTTTATTATTATTATTATTATTATTATTATTATTATTATTATTATTATTATTATTATTATTATTATTATTATTATTATTATTATTATTATTATTATTATTATTATTATTATTATTATTATTATTATTATTATTATTATTATTATTATTATTATTATTATTATTACCACCCTCAATACATCTCCCAGTTCCACTCTGTTAATCTCGTGTCCTCGATAAAGCCATTATCCTCCTAAGGGGAAGCTTGAAAACCCTCGTATGATCCAATACATCCCTTCTGAAGTGTTTCTGTCTGAGTATCTTCAGTTCCTGACAAGTTCATATTACATGATGACTTTTTTACTCCTGTTCTTGACATTTCCTAAACCAGGGCTCGCTAACCAAGCCCATGCTGTACAGATGCTTCCTAAAAGGACAATGTCGGGTTATTAAACCGGTAATAATTTTAATTTCTTTTTTGCTTCTACGAATTTAGTTGGCTGAAAACCTAGCATCCAGGAAGGACGTGTGAGTAACTGAAGGGATTCAGATAGAAATATTTTGGGAAAGATCTATTGGATCCTACGAGGGTACTCAAACTTCCACTGAGGAGGATAGTGGCTTTTATCGAGGACACAAGACTAACAGAGTGGAGCCGAGAGATATATTGGGGATAGTAAAAAGAGCAGTATGCTCAAGTGCCTGGCCATGATGGCGTCCAACCCAAAACAGAAGAAGAAGAACCTAGCGTCCAGCTCCCTTAATAGTGTTTAGTATGAAGTTGAGGTTCCATTAGCCTCCATTTCTTTTTAAGTTCTTTTTCTAGCCATAAACAGATCTCCCTTCTAGTGGATTTCTTAGCGGTTTCGCATACAGGTTCTCGTCCTGTGAAGTTCCTTTTAGTACCTCCCTTGGCCAGTTCGACGGCTAACTCATTGCCATTAATTCCCTCATATCCTGGCACCAAAATTAGTGACACAGTATTATCGCGTTCCAGTTAAGAAACTGTTTACAATGTTTCACCAGTTTGGACCTGGTAATGGGACTCGTAATTGCTTTTAATGGCTGCCTGACTATCAGGCTTGATATCTTTTTCTCGCAGCCAGCTTCTCGAATTTCCTTGGTGCAGGCTCCGACTGCAACCAATTAAGCCTGGAAAACAGATGTATGTTTCCTCAGACTTAACGATATATTCCTTCAGAGGCACGTTCTGCATATACCTGTACCTGTACCCCGATTGGATTGCAATCCATCCGTGTACCAGGCACCCCCACCACAATCGCTCGAGCGACTTTTTGCCTGTTCCCTTGTTGGTATAGATATGTCCAGCTTAGCTGTAAACTGAATCTCAGGTACAGTACTGACCGCCGGCGTACATAATATCGACTCTCCGAGTATAGTCCCTGTGCTATCTGTATGGTCTCTAATTAGGACACCTTGGCCTTCAACCTCAGTATCGCAGCCATGGGCTCCGCTTTCACAAATAATTCCAACAGAGGGAGACTCACAATGACCTCCATGGAGGCAGTTTCCATTCTGTTCATAGTTCTCGTGATTCCCGAAAGAACCTGTCGCTGAAGAGTCGTGAGGAGTTCTACCGACAATGTCAGCTCCGTCCTCCTCCACCAGACAACTGCCCCATAGGAAATCGTTGATCTTACAACTACTGTGTACAACCAGTACACTACACTTGGTTTTAGTCCTCATGTCTTACCAATTCCTGGTTAAGAGATTAATCAGAATTGGTGTTCTATAAGACCTCAAAAAAGTAAGTGTTTCGTAGAACTTGTGAGAACACGTAACTAGACATAACTACATTCGAGTTATTTAATTTTCATGTTCTTTTGTTAAATGTTTTTCCAAAAAATATGTAAATAAATAAGTTACATTTAATTATCGTTAAATATTTTGTTTTGCAACGATATTTGTAATATAACGTGATTTTACATTTTTAGGTGTCAATTTTTAATTACGCAACACGTGGCTACCATAGTACACCAGGATAAATTGAAAAAACCATTGCAATGGATCTAAAAGTCGCCTTTTGGAATCGTTTGAAAATATAGTGAACAAGACCCACGAACAAGTATTTCCAAGGATTCGTGCAAGGCATTGCTAAGCGCCAATATTTCACTAGCAAAATTACAAAACCCAAAATTAAAATGTTTTCTTGCAAAATATATCCAACACCCGATGCAAGGTACTTTGAGAAGGAATTATGTCGAAATATAAACTGAAGAAACTGATGAGATTCGCACATTGATAAGTGACAATTTAATTTGTTTTCAAGTGGATAGAACAACAGAGTGGTTGATATTTTGCTAATTTCTTAATTGATTGTTTGAATACCGAAAATTCTAATAAATCATCTTTAATAAACAAAAAAGGTTTTAAATATATCTATACGTTAATATGCCGTATAACACTTTTGTTTAATTATGAAACAGACATGTAAATTATTTACATATCTGTAACTGTATACTTGGACAATACATCGTATTTTCAGCATTTACTTCTGCTTAAGACATATGTTTCTGCCATCTATAGGCGTCGTCAGTTAAGCTAATGAATCAATGTATACAAATGATACAAATCTTTATAAATAGATCTGAATCTGTATATGACATTTAGCCGAACCGCCTATTAGATAAAGCAAATGTCATCCTATCAGGTGGAAATTATTTAGTAAGTGACATCTGACGGACGAAAGAGACTTTACCGAAAAATAGATGGCAGAAACATATGTCTTAAGCAGAAGTAAATGCTGAAAATACGAGGTATTGTCCAAGGTAAATTATTTACATGTCTGTTTCATAATTAATCATATTTAATAAGTCGTTGCATATATATATTTAACATTTACAAAAAATAATGATTTGTTGATTTAATCGCTATTTGTTTATTACATTATTTTTGTTATTCCAGTTATATATATACATATATATAGGTATATATATGTTAAATTAGTTTAAATTCATTACGATTATTTGCCTTGCCATTTAAACCAAAAAAAAAAAAACAATTAAAAATTAAAAACTAATAAAAAATAAAAAAATTATTGGTATTATTAACAAGATCGTAATTTTTCTAACGTAACGAACATCTCAAAACGACATGTTCTAACTACATTAGTACGAAAATAAATTTAGATTTGAAGCATTCCGTATACTAAATAGAATAAATAAGTAAGAGGAAATAAATATGAATACTTAAAACTAAATAGTACCAAATGAATAAAATCTGTTTTATGGAAACTTCCTACGATTTAAACTTTCTTTAACTCGATATTTCCTTAAATTCTTTTTCTGTTACAAAAACACACATGAAGTTCTGAAGCCATCAATATACGTTTTACGAGACAGGTATTTATGTGATATGCGTGTGTTAGTGTTTCTTTTTTTATTGCGGCCATGTAATTCTAACTCCGAGATTTGGGATTTAGGTGGGGTTTGAAGCCCGGACTCGTAACCGGACTGTCAGTGACCAACCACCATGAAATTGAGTTGAGAGGACATTTCTCAACTATTCTGAAACATTCTACGGATTTGCCCAACATAACATGTCACTGAAACCATCAAAACTTTAGACAGAATAAAAAATGAGAAAATAAACATGAAGTAAAATTTTTGCCTGAGCTGAATCCGTATTATTAATACTTTACAAGCTACGATGAACGCAACTTTGATATCTGTTTATTATATTCTGGTCAGTTTCAATTTGTATTATCCGCTCCTCTTATCGATTTGGAGGAATTATAATTTTCTTGTATGATTTATTTTTTGGATCATAATCCTATATTGACATACACAAATAAAGTGCATCTACTAATGAAATGTTTATAGCCGTTTTTCGTATTATTTTCGTATTAATAACACACACAGTTTCGAAAACAATAAATACTCCAGAAAAATCCGAAATTATAAGAAAATTTGTCTAACAAAAATTAAAACAGCAGAGCACAATAATTATAGTTGCCAATATCAGAATATATTCCCAGAGATATTGCGGATTTTAGCTATTCATACGATAAACTTTATTTATATTTAAGTTGGGTGATATAGGTTTTTCTCAATGTTGTGCTCATAATTACATCATACTCTTACCAAAGATCGTGCAATGTTCAATATATTGCATTCGATACTTTTACCGTTTCCTCGGGCGTGCCGCAGGAGTTAAACTTGGGCCATTATCATTTAATATGAGAGCGGATTGATATAGTACAAGTTCTCCAAGTAACACCATTGTGTGAGTAGTAGGGATAGAAACAAGTTCGAGCCTGCAAACGGTAATTTCTAGCATTTTCTTGTGTACTGTCGTTGAATAGCAGCGTCACTTATCATGAGTTCGATTCGCAGCAAGCAACGATCCGTGACAGCACCTTTCAAACTGGAGCTTGCGCTTATCGAAATTCACAGGCATTTGGAGTCTGTTTATGGTAACGATTCTAAAGATTTTTAACGACTCTCCACATGTACGAAAATTCAGTTTCGTCAGCGAAGAAAGTCATATCTATCACTTTCTGGGATACAAAGAGGTCATTCATAATGAATATCTGAAGGGGGTAACGATTAATTCAACAAGACACTGCAAAACTTTTGGATCACTAAAGAATCGTAACAATCGAATAATTCCGAAAAGACCGAATTCTTTCATGCACCACGACAACGCCAGACAGCATTGCAGCAACGAAATGATGAAGACAGAGCCTGAAATTCACATTTGTTTCACATCCTCCTTACAGTCCCGACTTGGCACCTTCAGATTTCTGGTCGTTACCAAAGTTGAAGGAGATATTAAAAGGTCAACATTTTTAATCAGGCACTGAAGTTCAGGCTGCTGTACGGAATTGGATCAACAGTAAACAAGATAGTGAAGTGGAACTGTAGAATGAAGAAATGGATTCTGGCGTTTCCGGCATGATTTGCAATATATTTTAAGGACTTCTTTTAGGGCCTGAAATCCACAACTTTCATCAGTTTAGCGCTTTCTTGTTGGAAGACTCAAACACATGAAGGATATTTACCTTTTTTCTGCCCCATTGGGGCATTTTGTAATAAGCCAGTCCACAACTACTAGTTCAAAACTACAACAATACATGGTTGGGGCAGGCTAAACCCAAACGAGATTCTTTAATTTAATTTATGGGTTTCGAAGCTTCCAAAATAAATTTATAATCATCAGAGAGCGGACACGAGCGATTTATGATTCATAGCCCATAGGCGTCTGTCTTGTATTCGCAATAGATTTGTTTCTGTAAGCGATCCGTTAGTTTCAAACAATTTGATACGTGTGCTAAGCTATATAAGTGTCAAATACCTACATATGCAGTTAGTATGTATCTGTCAATGCACAACAGAGCGAATGTAATAAACGGTTTGGTAACCGGCAGCAACTATTGCTGAAACAAAAGTAATGCTGACAAGCGAATTGCGTATCGAACTTTGAATAAAAATCATTTACAAAGAACAAAACTCAAAACTATGTATTTTCTGTGAAACATTCAAAGTGTAAAGCATTACTATGAACAACTAAAATTTGTTCAAAATATTCCTGTATTAAATTAGTTCTTTTAGATGTTAGAACGTCTCTAAAAATAGAAAATGTCCGTTCCACAGCACTACTGGTAATTGATTGTTTGCAAAAGTGCGCCATACCTCGAATGTATAGATGTTTCAATCGGCTCTGTGCAGAATTGATATAATATATTCAAATCTGGTTTTTGCTAAATATGGCGTCAACTTTTTGTCTCAGCTTTATGAAGTATCTTTTCACATGATAAAACTAACTTATCAACATTTGGAAAGTGACTCCTGATGTATTTACATACTCTATGTAGTGCATGTGCATGCACAGGCAACTTGTAGCATATTGGGATAAGATTGCTTAAATAACTTCCCTTTTTTAACGTAGAGTAAAGTGGCTTAATATCGGATAGTTGCCTAATATCGGATAGTACTGTTTTGAGGAAATCTGTAATCTGAAATTAAAGAAACCTGTCTACACTTCAAACTAAAGCTAAGAATATGCCACGGAATAATATTTTAGTGTTATTTATAAATCATAGATGGCGCTATGGGTATTTACGTAAACTGTCAACGAGTTTTTCGACACGCTAATTGTTATCGTGATTTTCAGACATCCAGGTGACTTATTAAAATTCTTTCTAAAACTTACATTAGTATGTAATATATCTGCTTTAAGTTGGTGTATTTATACATATCGAAAATTATATATGCTTTTTGTTTGACAAACGTAATCTCAAAGATGAATATTTGCCTAATATCGGATGTTTACAATGCCATAATATTGGATATCCGATATTAGGACAAAAAGTCTCTTGTAACGATTTAGGTATATCTATTATCACCGTCTTTAGGCAGCGAATGTCCCATTAATGAATATACTTTGAAGTTTTCATCAAAAATGATGTATTTTTGTTTAAATCGTAACCAAGGTTTGCTACTTTTATTTTTTTATTTTACATTTTTGCTTAATTTCAGAAATACGATGTCATTAGCAAAACGTAAACAACAGCGAAAAAAGTGGATTGCCGAAGCCATGCTTGCTGCTATCAGTGCGGTTAAAAATAAGGAAATGGGATACCTATTGGCTTCAAAAACTTTCAATGTTCCTAAGAGCACATTGGAAGATTATGTAAAAAATAAAAGTAGAAAGTCCTCAGAAGAAATGATCCGAACAAATCTAGGTCGTCCACCAGTATTATCGAAAGATATTGAGCTAGATTTGGTGCCTTATTGTGTAGAGATGGACAAGAGATTTTACGGGCTAAGAGCTTCTGATATTCGAAGATTAGCATTTCAATTAGCAATTCGGAATAATCTGAAACATAACTTTTCACAGAAGGAGAAAACAGCAGGTTACAAATGGATGCGTTCATTTCTGAAGAGACATCCCGAGCTAACATTTAGAAAGCCGCGAGGTTTGTCAAATGGCCGAATAAAGGGATTCACACAAGAAAACGTGAATCGGTTTTTTGATATCTTAGAACTAGCGTTGGAAAAAAATAAATTCAACTTTTGCCGAATCTATAACGTAGACGAGACGGGTATAACGCCTGTACAATCCAAGCAAACCAGGATAATCACGTTAAAAGGCAAAAAGCAGGTGGGGGCCGTTACCTCTGCAGAAAGAGGAGCACTAGTAACGGTGGTGACATGCATGAATGCGGCTGGCGATTATGTGCCTCCAATGATCATATTCCCCAGAAAAAATATGAAGCTAGAATTACTCAACGGCGCTCCACCAGAAATAGGTGCTGCATGCCACGTGTCAGGCTGGATTCAAAGCCACATTTTCACTAAATGGTTACAACACTTTATTACGCATGTAAAACCAACTGAAGCTGACCCAGCTGTGCTTGTCTTGGATGGCCACTGCTCCCATACTCGGAACATTGACACGATAAATTTGGCGCGACAAAATCATGTTATTATAATATGTCTCCCACCGCATTCAACGCATAGAATGCAGCCGTTGGACCTTGCGGTCATGGGGCCCCTTAAAACATATTATTCGCAGGAGATTGAAAATTGGTTAAGACACAATCCAGGAAGAGTGGTCACCAGCTACCAAATTTGCGAGTTGCTTGGAAAAGCATATGTAAGATGTGCTACAGCTGAAATAGCTATAAATGGTTTTCGAAAGAGCGGCATTCTTCCTTGTAATAGACATATTTTCCGAGACCACGACTTTGCCATTCATCATCAGGTGGAAGCTCCAACTACTAGTGCAGAAGAACTAAGGCATGTGACTCCTCCAAGAGATATTACCACGACGAAATGTGTAGAACAGTCATATGTTAGGAGAATGTCTCATTCTCTAGATCCAAAAGTAAGTGCTCACGAAATTAGCCCAATACCGAGCACTTCTTTCTATAAGTCTAGCGCTAAAGAAAGGAAGTCTAGGAAAGGATCTGCTCCTCTGATTACAGGTACCCCGTATAAAGATGCTTTAGAAGCAAGTTTATCAGAACAAAATAGAAAGAAAAGTGTTTCACAGGGAATTCCAAAATTGAAAATTGAAAATAAACCAGTTTCTTCTAAAGTAACAAATAAAAGGAAGAGTAAATCTATTGCTAAAAGGAACGTGACACTCAAAGTTAGCAAGAAAAATGTAAAGAAGCAAGAATCTAGTGACTCATCTGAAGAAGATGAAGACCTGGTTTTAGACGATGATTCTGACCTGGATTGTGACACTGGAGAAGAGGAAGCAGAATGCATATTTTGTAGTGGGTTTTTCTCTGATGATCATGCAGGTGAACAATGGATTCAGTGTTCCAAATGTTTTAAGTGGGCTCATTGTGATTGTGCTAACATAGACAGAAAAGACGCATACATTTGTGATTTCTGCCTCGATGGCTAATTCCTTCCTGTTGTCCTATCCGGTATTAAGATCATTTTTTTCGGTAACGAAAATTTGCACATTTTTTAGAATCCGTATTTAAGTTATTTCGAGTAGGTATTCATTCCTTTTGTTTTAATAAATGTTTTTAAATTCTTTAATCTTTGTTTTGTTGTAAAAGATTCCTCGATATTCCGATACAATGGGCTTAAAATCAGTGTGTTTCAAAAGGTATCCGATATTAGGCTACTTTACTCTATAGGCTACTGCATCAGTCAAAAATAATAGCATCTTGTCTTAATAGTTGTTATCCGATGACAAAATATTATGAATACATTGATCAATTACTTCTGCAACTGTTTCACCATTTGGCAATATTTTAAAACATATCTCTGCACATTACACTGCAATCTATCTCGGTATCATTATGAATATGCAATCAATCTGTATGGCCTCTAATCCATTCTACCATGGTTGCGCTACGAGAATTATCCATAGTTAATGAAAATAAAAAGAAATACTAAGAACAGAAAGAAATGGACTAAAAAGAAGAAACGGAAACTACTCCAAAAATAAGGTAGTAAATTAAACTTAATATGTATAAAAAATATAGGATAAATATACAATATAACAAAACAGTTTTTCAAAATAGTAAACTTTGTAACCGATTAGCACTGAAAGAATCGAAACCAGAAACAATCCCTTCTAGAAGAGAATAGAAAATATACTATCTCAAGAACAATAAATACATATACGTATATCATGTATAACAGCATGTAAACACGAGAATACACTTTCGAAATTAGCGGATATAATTCTTTAAGCGATTATTCCAAGAAATCTAACGAAATAATATATAAATGTATATTCCGTCTTACACACCACTGTTGAATTAATTTATGAAGGAATACACACAATGTACTATTCATAACGGCGGAAATAACATCTGCACGACAAATGCAATCGAGCAAGCAAATAGTGGGGCTGTTATAACATGCATACTATACCTGATACCGCCACAACATTTTATCGGGGCAATTGGTCGTTCAATCGTTTCTGTCCGCTCTCTGATAAATAATTACAACTGGTCATTTAATTTTTATCTAATGAAAACTTAGTTGGAGAGCAAAATAAAATTAAAATTAGAAATCTATGACTCACATTGCATAATAATAAAAAATAAAATACTTTGGGGTTAAATGGGTTTGAACTCGGATAACGTAGTCCACAGCCGAACACAATACGCACTATACCATACATAATTTGAAAATTTCTCTAGAGGTAGTTTCCCAAAATTGTTAAATAGCTCAGCTTCCAATAAAATTTTTTTTAAAAAGTAAAAATATCATCTGCCGCATATAAGATAGATTGCTTTAACAAATTTTCAGACATTTACTTATAATAGCCAGGATTCTTCTTCTACTTCAAAATTTGCATATATTTGCATGTACCTGTGTACACACGTGCTTCTTCAATCATAATAATAAGAAAATAAATACTTTGGGTCTCAATGGGCTTGAGCTCGGATGACGTCCACAGCCAAACATATAGCCATGCATAATTTGAAAATTTCTCTAGAGGTGGTTTCCGAAAATTCTTAATAGCTCAGCTTCTAATAAAAATTTTTAAAAAGAATAAAAGTATCAATGATTTCTTTAATAAATTTTCATATATTTATTTAAAATAGCCAGGATTTTTTATTGGCTTCAAAATTTGCATATATTTGCATATATCTTTTTCATGCTTTTTCAATACAACAAAAATACGTGCAACGCCTTCAAACCTAGAGACCCTGGAAATCATACCGCTGTCGACCAATATCCATTTCCCTGAAAAATTTCCCTGAAAAGGCAAAGATTCATTTCTACACTTTATTTGAAACATCTTTTCTGCGGGTTTGTAATTGTCCATAATCAAAACATGCTAAGTGTATCTCCCCGAAAGGAATCGATTCATATAACCAGTGACGCTCTACCTTCAAAATTGACTGATTTAGGGGTTCCAAAGTTTAGGATCTTGTACCACTCATACCATGAGAGGTACCCTAGTGGAGCCCCGTCCATTTTCGTGAAAAACGCGTACAGATAGCAGTTATAATGCATATTCGAGGATTATTAAAAAAGAAACCATCAAAAAAGCTATATTGGTTGCTGAGATCCAGGATAATGACAAAGTTCTCGAATAGCATTTAGAATGTCTAAGGATATTTTAATTTTTTGTAAAAGTATTGTTAATAGTGTTAACACAAATTAAATGTAAAATAAAATTTTATTTCGTAGAATCGGATTTGGTTTATGATATATTAGCATATTGAAGCATATTCTTCTACATTAGAGCATATTTGTCAATATTTTGTACATATATATGTGTATATTTTCTTATTTTTGCATGCATATAATCTGAGCTTTATTTAATACTAGAGACCGGATTATATGCAAAGTGCATATATTATATTTTTTGCATATCTTTAAGTATAGCCCATATGTAGACTTGTTACACTGATGTGTTAAGTAGCATTAATTAGTGATTGCATATATTGCATATTTAGGCCATTTCTATGCATATTTTTACAAAAGTAGCATATTTTGCATATTAGACTTTGTCGTTTCTATCCACTAAAAATTTCTAGCAAATACTAATACAGTTCGACAGCCGACAATTCCCAGAACAATAAATCTTTTACAACCATTTCACTAATGATATTTTCTAATAATTACACTTGCAAAAGGAATCCGTAAGTACGTTTTAAAGCTTTTATTATTTATTAGTTCCCAAATAGAGCAATAAAAATAAAATATTATCATTCACCGAGTAGCTTTGAGCAGAACAACATCTAATCGTGTTGCATTCTTAAATATTGTGCATACATACAATGAATACAACGAACAAAATTTCTTCATGGGTTAAACCATATCCTGAATTGGTAAAGGATGGCGGCTAAATATTTCGTCGAGCCTGCAACAAAGTGGTAAGTTAATCACACAATCAGTTTTACTAAAAGCTTTATAATTTTTTAAATTCTGTAATTTTTTATATTAAACGGTAATTGTTGTTGTAGGTGCCTTCTGATAGAAAATACCTGATTGAACAGCACGCTAAAACTCTTTCACAAATTGGAAAATCGTCAATGCGTATCATCAAATTCACGAAAATCAGAACAAGAAGAATTTAATACGGATCTATGTAAAGCATTAATTTCGTCTAACGTACCATTAGTAAATAATAAAATTAAAAAACCCTTACCACAATAGAATTTATTTATTATTCACTTATAAGCCACAGTGTCCGATTTGTTAGTTACCATTAGTAAAATTAAATAATGTTAACTTGAAATAATTTCTACAAAAATATTACAAACTTAATATGCCTGAAGAAAGTACCTTACCAAAAAATTATGTCAGGAAAATATTTTAGGCAAATCATATTTAATTCTTTTTAAACAATTTCAAAGATCAAATAATGTGACTGTTGCCCAATTCGTTCAAGATGGTTTATTAAACTTTTATTTAGCTGGAAGTGCACCTTGTGAAAAAGTTTTACTTATGTTGTCCGAAGCTGCACCATAAATGATAAAAGCCGCGTAAAATTAAAAATTTTTTTATAGTAACATTATTCATACCAGTTGTTTAGCTCATGGGTTCAATCGTGTAGCCGAAGAGATTATGAATCAATGCCTATTGGTTAATGATTTAATTCGCAATGTCAAAATAGTATTTTTAAAAGCACCTTTGCGAATACAATTTTATAAGGAGCGACTTCCTGGTGTTCAGTTGCCTCCTGAACTGATTATTACGAGATGGGGTACATGGTTGGAAACTGCAATTTTTTAGGCCGACAATTTTGAAGGAATAAAAAATGCAATTCTTTAAATCACTGATTACTGCGTTTCTCCAGAAAATTGTAAAAAAAAATAACATCAACAGAATAGCCACAAAACCTTTTGTATATTTAGTCAAATTATAGCTTTGTTTCAAGTTCTATTCCTAAACTAGAAAAGCAAGTTATGTCGCTCTTGAATCAATCGAAATAGACGAATTTGATATGCTATGTAAGAAGGTTAATGGTACAATAGATAATTCTATATACGAAAAATTAAAAAAAGTAATAAACAGAAATTGGGGATACAGTATAACCTCCTTATAATGGACACTGACGGGGAATCCTAAAATGTCCAATATATGGAGGTGTCCAAAATGTGTGAGGTGAAAAAAAAAACGAAAAAAAATATTCATTCTCATATCAATTTAATCACACATAATAAGACGAAAGTCGAAAAAATTTACAATACTTAATACACATACATACATACATATTTTATGCTAGATTTTACTTGAAATAATCATTAATTGTTGTTTGTCTTGCTTTTTTCATTTTATGTTTAAATATCTCAGATTCACATTCAAGAAGAGCTTGAGAAATATTGTTAGCAATGTTAAAACTGTTAGTGCTTAAGAAATAGTTCTCAAGATCTTTTAATTTTTGATGGGCTTCTGAAATATTTGATATACTAGTTACAGATTCCTCTTCAATCTCATTTTCCATTTCATCACTGATATCAGTAATTTCATCGATACAATCTATAATGGAAACATTAGGATTTTCAGTAAATAACTCATTATCAATTAATGCGTATGTGCTTAAATCTAAATTAGTGATGTTAAAATTGGGAAATAAAAATGCTAATGGTATATTATCTTCTATATCGCACTCTGCACTTAGATCACTGTCACTTTGATTGAATCCGCATTTTTGAAAACAGTTTCTTACGGTCACAGGCGAGAGTTTTTTCCAAGCAGCTGATATCCATATTAATGCAGTGACTACCGTAATGTTTTTTTCTACCATTTCTAGTGAATTTTCAGTATCCATTAACGCCAAAAGCCTTTTTACAAGCATGCTCCGGTAAATTACCTTAAAGTTTTGAATCACACCCTGGTCCATAGGTTGACAATGCGAGGTAGTATTTGGAGGCAGAAAAACCAATTTTACGTTTTCCAATGAAATCTTCGCATGAGAAGTGGCATTATCAAGAAACAAAATTACATGCCTTCTTTCTTTCTTCATCTTGTTATCAAAGTTCTTTAACCAAGCTGACATAATATCCAAAGTCATCCACGCTTTTTTGTTAGATATCCATCCTATCGGCAACTTATCCACATGAGCTTCTTTAAAACATCTAGGTTTCTTACTTTTACCGATGACTAACGGCCTTTCCTTATCACCCTCCATATTTGAACACAACAATATAGTTAGTCGTTTTTTTGCAGATTTTCCTCCGGCACATTTATCACTTCTTAACGCAAATGTTTTTGTCGGAAGGGCGTGGAAAAATAAACCGGTTTCATCAGCATTAAAAATATCTTTCGGAGAGTAATCTTCGCATATTGATTGCAACTTGACTTTCCAATCGTCTACATTTTGCATGTTTACATAGGCAGATTCACCACACACACTTTTAAATGATATTTTATGTCTTTGACAAAATTTCTCCAACCAACCATTAGGCGCTTTGAATTCGGTGAGTTGTAAACTTTGTGCTACTTCCAGCGCCTTTTCTTTGAGTAGGGGTCCTGATATGGGAATATTTTTGTTGAAGCAGTTGAACACTGCTCCGTCGATTGCTAAACCACTAGTTTTTGGAAACTTCCTTTTTTGAGCTAGGTTTCTGTTTTTCTCGAAAAGTTCTTTTATTTCATTTTTGTATTTCAGTATATCACTAATTTGCGACTTTCCGAAACCAAACTTTTCCGCGAGCTTTCGGACACTTAAGCTTTGCTGTTCACTAACCGCAATAATATCAATTTTATCTTGGATTGTTAACCGCTTTCTTTTACTAGAATCCATGTTGACACTATCAAAGGCTAGTTCAAACTGATTCAAAATACATATCACTCCACTTATCACCTGACGAGTAGGCCAGTGGTAAACCGTCGTTCCTTTGTATTATGGGAAAAACCCGAGTAGATATACTTCCACGTGTGCACTTTGTACATACATATTGCAGTGGAATGTGCTTTTGATTGCTTATTAATTAATTTTTTATTCTCACTACAACTTATGCTGCCGGCTGTACAGTCTAGTAGATTCCACGAACTCCCATCTCACGGATCGTTCTTCTCATAATAGGGCCAGGTTATGTTAGAAGTAAAACAATAAATGTCAATAAAAGTCACGGTTAGCTAATTTACAATTTTTAATCAAAAAAAAAATCAAAAAAAATCCCTTTACCGAATGTATAGGGTGCTAAAGCAACATTAACAGTAGCATTAGGAGGAAGTACTCTTTGTGAATATGACTCGCACACAGAGAAAAACCCCCTGTGACTCTCGAACAAATCTAAAATTAATAAATAATGGAGAAATTTGTCAAGTTTGACCTCTACTTTAACCCCTACAATATCAAATGTCAAAAACAACAAAGTTTTCAAAACCCGCGTAACTTGGCTTACAGTCATGCGCAAAATAAAACACGACAAAGTCAACCCACAACAAAAAAAATCCAACCTGAATTTAAAACGTTCTAGACTATTATCTTTAAGAAAAAACTCTACTAAAAAAAAAACATGACAATTTTCTCTAATACTCATATATGATTTTAAATATGAAAATTATCACACATAAAACATAAAATATAATAATAAAAAATAAACGTAGTATCAATTATATAAATTAAATATTTTTATCGAACTTACATAGATCTATGCACTGATAACACAAAAAAACTACGTGAGAGATATCATACTTATTAGATCACACCAAGATCACAAACTCTCGCAACAATCGAAATAACATTACATGCACCTGAATAAAATGCATAAACAAAAATAAAACCCGATATTACTAAAACAGAGAATAAAAATGAACTTCTTATCCTCTAGCAACCCGGTCACTTTAGAAGTTTAGATATCTCTGCCCAATTTACCGCGAAAAATTCCTACATCTACTTCAATAGTACCACAACTGTCCACGTCCATACGTTTAAACTAATAAA
Source organism: Melolontha melolontha (assembly GCA_935421215.2). NCBI lineage: Eukaryota > Metazoa > Arthropoda > Insecta > Coleoptera > Scarabaeidae > Melolontha > Melolontha melolontha. Next base: position 40,870,818 of record OW285243.1, read on the forward strand.
CATACAGAGTCAGTCAAAAATATAATTACAAATATAATAAATATTAATAAACTTCAATTATTGTACATAATTTAAATCTTCCCTCTTTTCTCTCTCTCTGGATAGAAAAATCCATCACAATATGTATTATGGGAAAAACCCGAGTAGATATACTTCCACGTGTGCAGCAATAAAAGTACATACATACATATATAATTGCAAAATTTTATTCGGCGCCGCCCGTCTTGTCTGTCCTTAGTTAAGAGATATATTTACAGATGTTTTATTGCTTCGGTGAAATAAAGGGTGTCCGCATCCGATTTATGGAGGGTCCAATATTAGGAGTGACTATTGTTAAGAAAACCCATTATAAAATTTCGTACCACAAAAAATGTCCATTTTTTAGAGGTGTCCGATTGTCGGAGGTGTCCATAATTAGAGGTTTTACTGTATTTAAAATTGAACAAAATTTACAAAATTCTTAAAGGTCAGACAGTAAATGATTTCGACTTCAATTTTAGTTTAAAATGTATTGCAAAGTTTTAAATGCACCAATTACGTCTGTGAATGTTGAAAGAAGCTTTTCAATTTCTAAACATAATGCTATGAACTTTTCCCCACAAATATTTTGAAAAGTTTAATTATTTTGCGCAGTTGGAGCAAGCCGTTTGGATCTGCTGTGTACGATTTGTAAAACTGTGTTTTTTTATGCGAAGCCTGCGTGCTTTGCTGTTTCCCGACAGACACAAATGTTCAGTGAAGTAAGAAAGGTATGTTTATTTAAAGATAAATCCTTATCTTCGTTTGAGTAATTTCGGTTTTGTTTTTTGATTTAATTGTGTTTTTGTGCTTCAAATCATTACCGATTTATTTACGAGTTTGTGAATCTCGTAATTGATTTTTAACACTTTCTTACTCATGTGTCTCGAGATGTATCGAGAGAGAATAATTATGAATATATATTTTTTACTATAGAAGGACCACGTTTTCCAATTGGAACCCTGAGAGGAAAGCAGTCCCATTTTGAAAGTAAACCGACTGAATATCCTAGCTGGATAGATTTGTCGTGAATGGTGGTAAATTAATTATCAAAACCACAATTCATAGCAATATGTATAGAAACAAAACTTTCTTTTACACAATTTCGAAAAACATTTAATAATAAATTGTTTTAAAAAGATGTTTTTTGTTTGTTTGAATTTTTGTTCAATAAAGTTCATATTTAAATTTCTGCTTTTATTTATTTTATGTAAAATTTTTAGATATTTTCGAATTTTCTTTTGCATATATCACCGAAGTTTATGCATATTTCCTGAAAAATCGATGCATATATATACGCATATATTTCAATTTTTCTTTGCATATAATCCGGTATTTATTAATTACTATGTATCGTCAATTTATACATACAGACTATGACACTATTCCTATTTCTTCAAAGCAAACAATACTCAAACTCTCCGGAATATTCGTCCTTCCCGTTCCTCTGTTTTATGCTCGAGATACATAGTAATGTCAACAACTGTCTTAAACAAAAACAATTTCTTATCCACCACCCTAACCCTACATTCACTAACTGTTAATTTCCGTTTCCACAATTTTAATAGTAATCAGAACTTCGTCCTTTGTACGACCGGATTGTCAAACGACTAATATTCAAGACAACTTGAAATTATAACTTTCCTTATCTCGCTTAACGCCGGATTGTTTATACGTCAGAAGTTGATATTGCCATAGCTTACTTCCCGAATGTTTAATAATTTGCCGAATTAAAACCAAACACAACAACAGTACTTCTTTAAGAAATCATTCCTTTTTGCTATCCGGAGCATTTAAAGTAAATAAATTGCTACATCACTCAACATACTATATTTTGTATATAAATTATTATTATCTTTTAAGGCACACAACACAACTTTTCAAATTTTGACTATAAATATATTTTACTAAAACCAAAAGAAACAAATATTACTGTAGTCTTAGTAAAACTATTTATGCTATCGATTATTAACGTAACTGAAAATATGGTAAAACAAATACGAGGTGCTATCCACATGTTCCCAGACCGATATTGTAGCCGGAGCTTCCAAAATAATATCAGAACGCGCCGATAAATGGGGGCAGGTATATGTCTACGGAGGGTGTGTGACAAATTTGTACGTAACCGACGCTATACTCCCTAGGTTATGATTACTAGGGACCGGACACGAGAGGCCGATGACTAACTATTACTATTGAAAATTTGAATTTTTAAAGAGTTTTAAATTTTATTTATATAATTGGAAAACAAACGGGTGGTTATCTATAAAATACGAAATTAATTTTTATTTGCTCATTCTGTAGTTCACGTTGAGTAAAGGAGTATTAACATTAACTAGCAATACCCTTTCAAGGTTCTCTTCTGTAAAATTTGTTCTCTTTGAATGAAATACATCCTTGTAGATTATAAAACGTCCTCTCTACATTGCAACTGGTTATAGGTTTATACTGGAAATATTCTTTTATTTCAGCTTATTTCGCAGTTAGGTTTTGAGGCATTTTCCCCATACACAATTGCCGCAATGTTATTAAATCTGGATTTCCATTAAAAACTGCATTTAATTTGATACTTTGATTTTCAAAATAAGTGATTAGCGTTGGCAAATTTCCAAAGTGTTGCTGAAGAAAATACAACTGTCTTTTTTAATTTGGAATTTGTATTAGTTCCTTGCACTCAGAAATACTTTGAGCATCGTCATTTAAATATGTAACCAAATTTTGTAAACTATCGAAATTCTCTTCATAAGAACTATTAGCTTTCAACCATAATCCCCATATTTGAAGAGGGAGGCAGTTACAAAGATGGAAGCTTTTCCCTGCAATGAGCTGCTCTCAATGGTGTCTATCAACTTCCGGAAAGGTGTCTCTGATATAATCACAGATTTTGTAGAGAGCATGTGCAGCACTAGTAATATGCAGCATATCAAGATATGTTTCCTTCAATAGGCTGCCTGTTTTTAACATATATGCAGCACTGTCACTGACAAATAAAAGTATTTTTTTCATTGTACCTGTCATCCGAATGAAGTATTTGGTGCATATTTTCGTAAACGGTTTTAGCTACTGTTTCCGCATCAACTGTATTTATAAGTTTTGTCGGTATTACATATGCGTTATATGGAATAGTTGGATGTAGTACAACAGCTACAGCATTTACCACACAGCGTCCCAATATATCCACAGCTTCGGCGGAACGTATCAATAGGTACTGATTTGAAAGATGACTTCTGATGCGTTCTACTGCTTTCGTGTCACTTAGAAACATAATATTTGCATAAGGTCATCAGTAACATTTCGACCAGTATATTTTTGGGGAAATGTTGTGAAGGTGGGATTGTTAAGTTTACACAATGGAAAATTTGCCGCATTAAAGTTTCACAGAGTTCTTCGTTAAAATGGTCGAATTTCAAGGGGTGTAATTTCTGTGTATGTGCTTGTGATGCTAAATGACGTTTTACGTGCAATTGCTTGGAATTTTTTAAGGATATTTTACAGAGTTTGCAATAAATTTCGGAATCACTGGTAATGGACATACAATCAGTATGACCCTCGTGCAACTCGTCATTGTTTCACGATGCCATTCTCGACGTTCCATATCCTATCTGAAAAAGTAACTTAAACAATGTTCTAGATCTAAATAAATTAAAATTAAAAATGTATGCGTAAGTTATTGAAACTTAACGAAATGCACTGGACACTTACGTCAAAATAATTGGGAGAAGTAGATTCGATGAAACGATATTGAACAGGATCTATTACAAAAATTACGAAGTATGTAATTAACAGTTAAAACAAAGAAAAAAATAAACTAACTCACCGTACTTTATTTATCTTCCGAAATATGAACTAATGAAGAAAATAAATTATAAAAACTCCTCACGCTTCCATCTACGCCCATGAAGAAAGGCATTTTACTGTAATATTGAAGTTATTGCGTCATAATTCAAAGACAGAAAACAAATGTGCGGTTAACTTAATGAAGAGTGCCAGTCAATAACTGTGTGTTGTACTGAGCGATGTTACAGACTATTTATATGGTCCATCGTAATTTCAGCGTGATGCCGTATCACGTACTTCTTCAATACAGTTGACGTATCAGCACAAAGTGCGTGTATTTTTTTACCAAAAGACATCCAAATTATCACACACAAACTCCAGAATCTTTCTAAAAGATTTAACAATGGAACTAGTGATACCCTATATGACAAGAAGATCGATAACCCTTACATACGACATAGCATTTCGATTTGTATGAAAAAATTTATTAATATCTCTCCACTTACATCAAACAAATAAAATGATCAAGAGAAGAAGATGAACAGTGTATCAACAACACAGTGTCAGAATATGTACTACTTGTTATTCTAATCTATATACAATTTTTATTATATAATAATTATGTTAGTGTTTTTTTAAAATGATCTCGTGCATATAGCATTTTTTTCGATACATTTGTTGTGTTGCATTTTATAATGATTAGATATTGTACAAGATATGCATTTTAGGGTTAATATATTTCGGGAAAAAAGTGTTTCTGAAATGGTATTCACTTTAATAAATATTTCTATTTTAGATACTTGTAGTCATACCTAATTAAAGATATGTAGTTTAAACATACACGAGAAGTATTTTCTAGTTACAGCAACATAATTTCCAACTCACGATACGCGAATGAAAATTCCTTTCATTTCCTTGTTCCAAATTATAAAAAGGAAATTCTTAATGCAGTGCCTCGCTTTTAATAACCATCCAGCTCTTACGCACACGGGTTTATGAATAGTCAGTTCTAGATTCAAAGTACAACTCAACTAAACTAGATTCAGAACTGCGAAATTGTATTATTTTTGTTAAAATATTTTACAGAGGAAAAGGTTTCCGTTCGCTATTTCGATGCGGAATATTATGAGAAATTACAATCGCTCCAAGCATAATATTTTCTTCCCAGTGTTTACTTTTACGCTAGAGTGGCAGCCCGACGTTCGAAATTGGTGGATATTGAGACAGAAATCTTTCATAATTGAAAGAACCGACTCTTTGATATACACTTTTATGCGCTGCAGGGTAAATATTTAGTTTGGTGGAAGGCTTGTGCAAATAAATTAAATTTTGAGAAATAATATTTATTCCACAATGGTGCTTATTTTCAGCTCGATTTGGTTTTTACTAATTCGCCTCTTAAAGTAATTCTTCAAAATCTACATTAAGCTCCCTTTGTATTTTAAAATTTAATTGTGAATAACATGGATGGAGTACTTATTGGTGGATCTATCACAAGAATTACTTTATTTTCAATGTAATTGCAATGAAATTACGTAATTTTAAGTAATAAGAAGAATGTGAACTAATAATCGAGAAAGATATGTCAGCAGGAATGGATGTAGTATCAGTAATAATCAGAGAGCGGACTGAAGAGATTGAACGACCAATTACCCCGATAAAACGTTGTCGTGGTATCATGTATAGTATGCACGTTATAATAACCACACTATTTGCTTACTCGATTGCATTCATCGAGCAGATGTTGTTATTTCTGTCGTTATTGTGTCTATTCATTCGTAAATTCTATTTTACAGCGTCGTGTTTCTGGTTTCATTTCTTTCAGTGTTATTTGATTACAACTTTTAGTATTTTAAAAAATGCGTTTTGTATTGTTATATTCTATATTTTACCTATAATTTTTTATAAATATTAAGTATAATTTACTACCTTATTTTTGGAGTAGTTTTCGTATCTTCTTTTTAGTCCATTTCTTTCTGTTCTTAGTATATCTCTTTATTTTCATTAACTATGGAGAATTCTCGTAGGGCAATAATGGTAGGCTGTATTGGAGATCGGTTACATATTCGTAATGATACCGATATATATTTCAGTACCTGTTCATTATGTTTAAGGCGTCCACAAAAGTGTAATGAATGTGCAGAGACATGTTTCATCGAAAACTCATCAAGATAACATAGCACCATCTGCACCTGACACTTTTAACGAAGAACTGAGCAAAGCTTTCATGGCGGCCAATATCCCATTCAAAAAGCTTAACAATCCAGTCATCGAGAAGTTTCTTACAAAATATACTGATCGTCATATGCCAGATCAATCTAGTTTACGTAAATACCACCAAAATGTTATTTGAGAACCATTGAAAAAAGACGAACCAACCTATTTGGTTATTATCTTTGGGTAAGTGCAGACGAAACAACGGATGTAATGGGACGATATGCGTTAAATATAGTTGTTCATCCGACAACTTTTTACCAACCATGCTTAATTACAACCAAAATATTGCCAGTCGTAAATGGTGAAAGAGTTGCAGAAGTAATTAATCAATGTATTCATAATATTCTGTCATCCGATAGCAACTATAATGACAAGATGCTATTATTTTTGACTAATGCGGCAGCTTATATGTTAAAAACAGGGAAGTTATTAAAGCAATCTTATCCCAATATGCTACACGTTACCTGTGCAGTACATACACCACACAGAGTATGTAAATATATCAGGGGTCATTTTCCAAATGTTTATAAGCTACTTTCATCATTTAAAGGGATATTCCTCAAAGCATCTTCACGAGTGGCATTATATAGAGAAATACTTCCAAATTTGCCTTCACCCCCAGTTCCTGCATTTAACTAGGTGGAGAACATGGATAGAAGCAGCATTTTTCTATTCACAACACTTAAATGAATTAAAAAGCTTTGCTTTCCATTTTCAGGATGATGATACGCAAAGCATTTTTAATTGTAAATACCTGAGACAAATTGAAAATTTACAAAACCACCTTTATTTAAGCTAATTTCCAGTGTCTTACAGATACGATTACTTACATGCAAAATCAAGACATTAACCTAAAAGAGGCGATAATTAACTTAGAAAATGTTATCGATCGAATGAAAAGTATGCCTTCTGAATATGGAAACAAGCTGAGACAAAAAGTTGTTGCCATATTTGGCAGAAATCCAGATTTGAATATATTATGCCAGTTTTGAGTTTTCTTCTTTGTAAATTATTTTTATTCAAAATTCGATAAGCAATTCGCTTGTCATACTTTTGTTTCAGAAGTAGTTGCTGCCTGTTACCAATCCGTTTATTACATTCGCTCTGCTGTGCATTGACAGATACATATTAACTGCGTATTGCAGTGAATTGTGGTGTTGATTGCTTATTTATATCGGCTCACAATACACAGTAGCTTCCTCGGTCTAGCTCAAGTCGGGTCAGCCTTTCAGGAACTCTTGTATCTTCAAGGTTACCCTCATAGAGTGCGTGATAAAGTAAATAAAACAAAAGATATTAGAAAATTAAACAAAGATTCACAAACGTGAGGAAAACTTATGTAAAAATTGACTGCTACATTAGGCTAAAAACCTCACTAGTGACCGCGAGCAAAATTAACCTAATTAAATATTCAGGAAAACTGTCAATCTTCATTAATTACGTTATTCCCAACTAAACGTCAAACAGAACATTAACTGTAAGCGCGCACATCAAAAAAATTAACCCATGCACAGATTATACATGGTACAAAGGCAACTTTCCAACAATTCCTGACCTTCTAGCATATACATTACAGATAAAAAATATACTCATAAAAATATGAAAATTTTCCTTAATATTCATCTGACTTTAAATATATTTATAAACTACAATTTTTACTGAATCTACGAGCTCCAATATTATACAAATAATATAACTAAATTATATCTAAATAAATTAATATAATTACAGAAATATACGTACATTAATTAACGTAGTCATCACACTTCACAAAAAAAATTAACATGAGAGATTTCAGATAGGCCGCATAAATAAAAAATTACAAGTCTAAAAGACTCGTAATAAATCGAGAATTAAGTTTAATACATCAAAGACACAAAACTAAAACATAAACCGAAATTACTATAATGAACTGAATAAAAAAGAAGTCTTTATCCAGCAGACAATTAATTAGACCTATCTGTTCAATAGCTGGTTAATCTCTAAATCTCCTTCTTCACGAAAATGCAAAAAATACAAAAAAGAACCCTACCATTACCCTACCTAAAATAAATCAAAAGAGCGACAATGACAATATCTTCCTACATAGCAGGAACTGCAAACCACGGAGGCACGCTCGCACTATATACAGTCGTGGACTAAAATACACATTATAATAAAATTTACATAAAATATAAAATATTTTCAAATATTTTTCTGGAATAAAATACACATAAATATATAGTCTATTATAGTTTCTTTTAATTTTTTCTTCGGGGAATAGTTCATTGCATAGTAGGTATGTGCCACTTATACAGCTTGCCACACGTATCAAATTGTTCGAAACTCACGAATCGCTTGCAGAAACAAACCTATTGCGAATACAAGGCAGACACCTATGGGCTATGAATCATGAATCGCTCGAGTGCGCTCTCTGGTAATAATTGCCATTTACGTTACGAAAATGTTAAAACTCGAAAATGTAACTTATGTATTAAACAAATCTATTCAAGAAATTTATAAGATACCTTGTAAGAATCCTCATTGACCACTTCAAAAGCTAGAACGAAAATGCAACGAAATTTCAAAGCTCTTGTATTGCTAAATGTAAATAAAGGAATTTGCAAAAAATTAAATATGAAAATAAATGGGCAACGCTAATTAAAAATACGTTGAACTTTTTTGAATCGAAGCAGCCTTTACTTAATGGAAATTCATAATTGATGAAATAAAAATGAAAAAGCATCGGATGGAGTGGTATTGGAAGCTCCATCCGAGGAAGACACTGTGTTTCGAAACAATTGTAATAGTTAATAATCGTCGTAGGAGATACAAGCTGAAACTTCATTACATCCAATAGAAAACACACTTTGTTTACTTTCAAAAATATATTGTATTATAGACACACACTACATATATGTTTCACCACACTGTGGCTTCATCAAGTGAATGAATATACACTGTAAACTTATATTTGGTACCTATATATATATAAACACAAATATAAAGGTGAAAAACAAAATTCTAATCTGAGAGGGGATGGACCTATTGTAGTTTTAAGTTGAAGAGTGGTTTACCTCGACTTGGTCATTTAAAATTTTATCAGAATAATTGAAACATACATGAGTGGGTAAAACCCCACCAGTTTTGTATAATACAAAGGTATTTTTAATAATATAAAATATTATTAAAAATCTGGTGTGAAGAACACAAATACAGGTTCACTATTAATATTTTTTGTGAAGGTGTCCGAACATATCCCTCCTGAGACGCAGATACGTATTTCGCCTATCTACAAGCTCATCGGTATGCCCTTGCTGGAGATATCTTCAGACACATTCACAAAAAAGAACCACATCGCCACATCACAGAAATTATCCAGACCGAGCGCAGAAGTAAATTCGGCGCTACCTGTTGTCAGACAGCCGAAGTACCTCGCCCTGTTTAGATAACCAATGCGAACCAACGACGCCCTTTCAAAGATGGCACAGCCGTCTCTCTAGAAACTGTATTTTGTTTGTGTCTTCACTCATACTACGGACTAACCGCATGTGTAATGTATCAGAATAATTGAAACATACATGAGTAGGTAATGCCCTACCAGTTTTGTATAATACAAAGGTGTTTTTAATAATATAAAATATTATTAAAAATCTGGTGTTAAGAACACAAATACAGCTTTACTATTAATATTTTTGGTTGGTTCGCATTGGTTATGTGTACAGGGCGAGGTACATCGGCTGTCTGACAACAGGCAGTGCTGAATTTACTTTTTCCAGCAGGGCATACCGATGAGTCTGTAGAAAGGCGAAATACGTATCTGCATCTGTGGAGAGGGATATGTTCGGACAGGTTCACAAAAAATATTAATAGTGAACCTGTATTTGTGTTCTTCACACCAGATTTATATTTAAAATTATGCCTAAATTATGAAATTTATTAATTTCTAAAGCTTCTAACATAAACTGCACCGGGGTAAGTGTAAATTCCGGGCAAATGGAAACCATACCATTTTGAGCAGCGTAGGTATATGCGAACTATCGTGTTTACGAGGGTCACGCTATATATTTTGAGATACAAGAAAACTACAAGTCTTTTTACGAAAATGATTTTATTTATGTTCAAAATAATCACCTTCTACATCAATACACTTTTGTAACCGAAGTTTCCGGAACGTAAAAGCCTGAAGCCGGTTTTCTTTTGGAATGCTCTCAAAAAATAGATGAATTGCTTCATCTATCTCATCCTCAGTCGTGAAGCTTCGATCACGTAAATGTTTCTTTAGGTTACAGAACAACCAGAAATCACACATGGCCAAATCAGGCGAATAGGGTTTATGTTCAATGACTTTTACCTTATTTTCACGTAAAAATTCAACTGTCTGCTGTACACTGTGTGACCATGCATTGTCGCGATGCAAAATTAACCCGCGAATGTTGACTGACTCAAGAACTGCGGGTAAACATTTTGAGGTGTACCAGTTTGCTGTGACTATACGTTGATTTTCCAGCTGGATTGTTTTTACTAATCTGGTACTACGGAAGAAAACTACGTACATTACTTTCTTGACAGCCCTTTGCTTTTTGGGCATTGTTGGTATAGATGCATTTTCGTGGATCCAAACACGGCTCTCCTAGCGGGTGGGAATATCGTAAAATGGGATGTAAGTTTCATTACCTGTTACTATTTTTGATAGAATGCGATGTCCACCATTATTTAACATTTCTAACGTTTCCCGAGAGATTCTTACTCGCTCTGCTTTTTAGAAATCGTAAAGCGTGTGTGGTGCCCAACGAGTAACAATTTTTTTCATCTGAAGATGATCATGTAAAATTGAATTTAATGTTGCGGATCTAAGAGTTGCCTCAATCGCTTGATAGGTCCATCCTATATCTTCGTTGATCATAAATCTCACTCTGTCTCTCAATGTTTCCAACGGTAACTGAAGAACAGGGCATTTCAGAACGTTCCTCATCATTAAGCGATATCCGTCCTGTGAAGGACTTTCATCACCAAATGCGAGTTGCAATCGTTCAAGACTTTGTTCACTTAAACCGACCTTGAAATCGTAGTAAATCATTGCGCGTCTCGAGAAGTCCATGTTTCGATGACAAATCGTATCTACCACGTTTGCCCTATGACAGCAGCGACTCAACTGACAGTCAGGGTTTACTACTTAATTAAGGATGGAATTATTTGGAAATGCAGTGTTGCCAACTCTAACTTCTCTAGTTTTGTGGCACTTCAAAATATATAACGTATCCCTCATATTCGTCAGCTGCGACGGTGCGTGAGACGCTAGAAACAACAAAGCCGAACCATAGCTTTAGATTTAGCGTGTATTTGTTTCTTTCACGTTGATAACTCTCTTGTTTCGAGTTCAGAGGTTATTTGATATCTTCTTGATAAAATTGTAAGTACACGCTTTTTAATGCTCTTAAAGGTTATAATATTGTGATGACTCATAACTAGAGCTGAGGATGTTTGCGGTATAACCATGGTTATATCATGTAACCATAGTAAATTACTATGGTTACATGATATAACCATGGTTATACCGCAAACATCCTCAGCTCTACTCATAACAATACGTCTCGTATAATACCTCTGGCGCGTTCTCGGCTAATCTAGAAACAGAAAGACCCAGACTAAGAAAAATCGAGACGGTCGGCGGCCCATATATATAAGCCGTCGAAGAAGGAATTTGGATACCATTCCATACCGAATCATCGCGGATTAAAGTTACATAAATATAAATACATAAATACATAAATGTGCTTATTGTTAGTAGTTAGTTTTTATATTGTTATACGTTTTATTATTAATATAGTGTGTGTCTAAAGTTATAGTTAGTTTTATTTAAGAACCCGATTATATATATATATTATATATATATATATATTAAATATATATATATATATATATATATATATATATATATATATATATATATATATATATATATTAAAGATATTATTACAATTTATTCGTTAAATTACATAAACACCCAGGTTCTTCTTACCCCACAAAAGTTACTACTTGGGAAAGTGGAAACCTATGGTTTTTGGTGGGTTCCACTTACCCCATTGATTTTATGGATAATGAGAAATAAAGTATTTCCGTTTATTTAAACTTATCTAATCCCAATACTTATTTTCAGACATGGTCCGTAACTATAAACGCCTGACGGTCAATCCTGCTTATTCAAAAGGAGACATGAACAATGCGGTGGAGACTGCGAAAAGTGGCAAAGGGGTTCAAAAACGTTCGAAATACCTAAAGCTACCTTATTTAAACGAGTTAAAGGTCAAAGAGGAATTAAAAGTAGAACATTAAGCCGCCCAACAGCTATTCCGTGTGAAGGAGAAATGAAGTGTAAATACAAAGGAAAAGTGGGGTTTTTGACTTTCAAAAAAGGAATTGCTCCTCATAATAGGAGAGTACGTTAACCAAAACAACATTAAGACTACTTTTAAAAATGTAATTCCTGTAGATGATTATTTTATTCGTTTTAAAAAAACTTTCAATTTAAGTCAGAAAAAGCCTCAGAGTGTTGAAGTATCACGAAAAGGAAGTATTGATCTATTTAGTATTTCTGGACGTTTCAGTCTTTTTGAAGACTTTGAAGATTTGGAATATAGATAAAACAAGCTTTTGTTTAAACCCGAGCCGAATTAAAGTGATTAGATAAAAACGTACAGCTGGCTCATAGGCCCACGAACGGCTTAGGTAAAGAAAATATAACCGCGTTGATGGGCGGTAATGCAGCAGGAGAAAAGGTCGTAGTTAAGGAAAAACACATTTTGGATTCATGGATTCCTAAAAACGAAGAATATGAAGGACTTACCTACGCTGCCACTAAAAATGGATGGATGGAGGTTGAAACATTTTTCAAATAGTCTACGAATAGTTTCTTAAAAAATATTCATCCTGAAAGACCTTGTGTTGTAATATATGACGATAACGTTTCGCATCTAAGTATTGCATTTATTGAAAAGGCTAGACCAGAAGATGTAGTTATTTTGAAATTGCCTGCACACACTAATCATGTTTTGCAACCTATGGTGCCATTGTTACAATTAACACTTTTCTTTAAAATATTGCACAAGATCACTTTCCCTGCTACGATAAAAGGTTATTTTCGTATTTTGCTCGAGTAAGTTCCTTTCATTTAATACTGAAGCTAGCAGTTCCGATGATTTCGTTGATAGGGCCATACCCCTCACTAAATCATTCAATTCTGCTTAAATAGAACGTTGTGGTTTATCATTAGAAATTATATCTCCATAGTCACATTCTACATCTGAATCTTGCTCCTCAATAGCATCTGCTATGTCTTCAGCATACGAGTACTCAAGTGAAGGCAGCTTTTCATAAACTGGCAAGGGTATTTCGTCGGAATGAGGCACTGGTCGAATCTCGGAGTCGATATTAGGATATACAATTTTATTCTTATTCTTCTTATTATAACGGGAAGTCTGAAACAAAAATAGCAATCATCTACGTGGTTTTTCGGTTCACGTCATATTATTGAAATGCCAAAAGCTAATTTATGACGTTTTTCAATGCTCCATTGCTGCAAATTGTTCACACATGGTTTACACACATTATGCGGAGCCCATGATTTGTCCTGATCAGCAAGTTTTAAGTCAAAATAAGCCAAATACATTTTCTTAACGAAAGCAATAATAGTTACCCTTTGACTGGGAACGGTGAAGCTGCCACAAATGTAGCAGAACGAATCGGCACTATTTTCATATATTCGAGTGGTAGACATGATGTAGTTTCTTCCCTAGCAACTAACATGTAACTAACGTTTTATTATCACCCTTGTTTACTTTTAAGTAGTCCTAAGTGTTCAATACCTTCTAATAGAATCTCATTAAACCCTAATATGTCCACTTAATGAAAAGGATTAGCTTAATAGACGTTTCATTTCTTTATCATTGTTTATTACTTAATTATTTTATGAAGTACATCATTATTATCGGGTACAAGTGTACATTATGCTAATGAAGCAAATGTATTTGAAATGTCTTTCAATTCTTTGAATAATTTTGAATTTGCTTCATTTACTTAACGATTTTCAAGAATTTTGAAATCGGCAAACTAGAGGTGCCGTTGAAAGAAAACTTGATGTGATAGGGATAAATGGGTTTCATATTTGGCATTAGCATACCAATAGTAATTAAAAATAGTGTTAGCTAAGAGTCAGCAGAAAAAAATTAATTGTTGGTCAGTGTTTTCGTTAATAAAATATTCTTTTATAGTAACTTCCTTTGGCACAAATAGTATCGCTATAATTACAGCTAAGTTTGCAACAGATAAAAGCGAACTTGATGACCTACTAACGACCGATCGAAGTTGTTAATGTACGCATTGTAGATGGATAACAAACGAAGGGGTAGACAGACATAATAATAAATCACCCGTGATCCACATGGAACTAAGTCGTGTAATATAGGAGACATACTATATTATAGAGTTTACGAGGAATTTTGTACTACATCAATTATCATTATTAAATTCTTAGTAGCATATACGTAACTTCACAATACGTTAACGGTGTCTTCCTTTTAGTTTATAGACCAGTTATCAACTGAATGAAATTTGAACTCATAAGAAGATTCAAAAAGAAAGGACGTTTTAATGTACATCTTCCTAAATTCACCATTCTTGTAATAATAACTGCAGTTGCAAAATTTAAATAAATATGTATTACGTAAACTATTATTATAACAAAATACTTCTTCTTTCTTTATTTAGATCAAAACCTGTTTTTCTTAAAGCGTATCAGTAGAAGTGACGACCCAGCTTACCTTCATCTTTTTAACGGTCTCGAAGGATCTGTTTCTCCTGCTGGTATTTGGTCTATTGCTGTTTTTAGCAACCTGCCTTTTGGACTTGCTCTTCTCCTCCCTCTGACGAATCCAACGATATCTCCGATTCCACATTCTTTTCTTGTAGCTTCGTTACTAAAATTATCTCCATTTGATTTTCCTACTATCGTTCATAAACTGTTTATTACGAGTGTTCGCATCAGTTGCTTAATTCTGCTTGTGTCGACATGGAATTCGGCTCCATACTTCATTATTAGTGTTACCTTGGTTTTACATATTTTAACTTTGCTCTCTATTGTGAGAAATTTATTTTTCCAGGTGACATCTCTTAGATATCCAGACACTCGTTGCTATATGCTCGTACGAACAATAGTCTTGCGCCTTCTCTAACTTCAGATCTATCTACTTACTCCAATAACAGGATTGCCCCGGAGATCTTAAGCTAAAGAAGCCAACTCAGTCAAGGCGAGCGGAAGGGGGGGATCTTATTTTTATGAGGGCGCCACCATGTTTATTATTCTTTAGCGGTCCCAGTGAACATAGATACTGCCGATGGTAAATTGATTAAATCAAAGGTATCTACGTGTGTCATATACTTGTATCAATAAAACAACAATGTAAACAATAACAATGGAGGATTTATAATATCCCAAAAACAAAACAACAACCGTTAAGATATTGTACCACAGAATGTCAAAATAAAAATTATACCAACTTGGCTAACGACGTCACAATAAAATATTAAAAATGATTGAATGCAATAAAAAACTATATATATATATATATATATATATATATATATATATATATAAATTTGATCAAAGCAAATAATTACTTTAAAGTAGTGATAGATTTCTCAATAAACAAAGTAAGTTCTGGTCATGAGTAAAAGACTCACCCAGTATAGTGAATGCATGAAATTAATTAAAGTGCAGATTATAAAGTAAATAATATGTGAAATAAAAAAAAAATTAAAAACCCTTACCACAATAGAATTCAACCATTTCATTTTTGCACATGAAATTATTTTCTCGCTATTTCTACAATTTGATGTTAACTTTACATTTCATAAATTTGGGAAAAACGTTGTCGATTTTACACCGTCTCAGAAAATTAATATCAGCATTTATTAACTTAACTTTAGTATGTAAACTATGAAATCTATTTAACTCCTTTGGCCAGGTAGCCATATTAACTGAAAAATCGGAGACTGTGGCTTTTAAGTGAAAAAAAAAAAAAAACCCTTAGCACAATAGAAGCCCGAAATTGGCTACCCGCCCATAGGAGTTAAATAGATTTCATAGTTTACATACTAAAGTTAAGTTAATAAATGCTGATATTAATTTTCTGAGACGGTGTAAAATCAACAACGTTTTTCCCAAATTTATTAATGTAATGTTATCATCAAATTGTAAAAATAGCGAGAAAATAATTTCAAGTGCAAAAATGAAATGGTTGAATTCAAAAATTCTATTGTGGTAAGGGTTTTTAATTTTTTTTTTTTTTTTTTTTAATTCACATAAAAGCCAGTCGCGATTTTTCAGTTAATATGTGAATGTAAAAATAGATGCACATAAAATCAGGTGTTTTAGACAAATTCTATAAATTAGATCATACGCTTTAATAAAAAAAATTAGGTCAATGTATGAAATGAATTGACCAATAATGATTAGCAATTAAATTAACTAAGATTCTTAATCTAAGAATTGCATAAATCATTTATTAAAGATCTTTAATAAATCTCACATCGAGATGAATACACACTGCATATGCAATAATTAATCCACACTGTATATGACAAAAATACATTATTTATAGTACAAAATGAACGGTTTATTAATTTCAATTACATGAATAAAAAAATTATATTACACTAATTACTACAAAAATTAGATTTCCAACCCATATAGGTAGATATGATTATTAAGTAATCACAAAAAAAATTGAATATTGAATCCGTTAAATTCTTTTCACTAAGAAAATTGGTACATAGCAAATCGACAATTTGTAATAACTCGATATAGTCATGTATATGCATAACACTCTCGGCAAGGCTACAGCCTCGCTCTTTTTAATACAAACGGTAACGTGTTATATAAACACGACCGTACTCTGTGTATATTGCATACACAAGACTATATGTCAGGGTTTGCGTTATGTTCTAGAAAAGACTCCAAGGATCTTCTCTAATATATATAGACAGTAGTTTAAGTAAGAGATATTCACATTCACATATACAGTCATAGTAATAGTAACTATACGTTAGAGAGTTACAACCAGCCAGTGGTACGAACGGTGTTGTACTTAATAACCACGTTCTACCCTGTCTGAGTTGGACATAGTACACGATGTAAATACTTTGTTAACCAGTTGTAAGTGTTAAATTAACGCACAAAGTTCGGGTAAGATGATACCCGAACTTTGTGCGTATCATTTACTACGATAAGTCGCCCTAACCTGCTATCCAATGTGGCCGACCAAACGGCCCACATTACATGCCGATCCTCCAGGCACTTAGGGCTTAATGCCCACATTACATGGCGATTCTGCCTACCTACGGCTTAGGACCATTCTGCCAGTCGTTTAAGACTGCAGGGAACGTGTAGGAACCCGGAACGAACCGGCAAAGAAAAACCTACAGTTTAGCAGGCCGAAGTAAGAAATGGGCAAGTACGCGACAAAGAAAGGAGGAAGTCATCTCCAAGAGCGAACAGTAGCTCCTCACGGCGAGAAGAGAAAAAAGAAGAAACACAGGTATTCCTTTTAAAATAAAGTGTATAAAGTGAATGAACAATATAAAACTTTCGTAGATATAAACTGTGTACATTTCGCTAGTGGAAATGTTTATTTGCATTGTAAGGAACAATAATATTAGTTTAATGCATATACACAATATGTGTATCATTTATTTCTGCCTACGCAAACATAATGTAGCGTAATAGTGTATTCTATATTTAAAGGTCAAGTTTATTTGAAAACTAATATGTACAATGTAATTTAGAAATGCTACATTTTGGCCGTACACTTCGCAATTTTGTTATTAACGCAGAAGTTTAAATATATATATTTTTTTTCAAAGATAATCCGCCTGCCTAAACGCAAAAATATGTTATATTTTTTTTTTCATAAGTTCAATTACGTTCAAAGTATATACAAAAAATGCATGCGTTTTACTTTTTACTAGGCGCCACACATAGTTCATATTGTTTATTGAACGAACAAATAAACAATAGCATGTATATTTAAACTAATCGCGAGTAAATAAACAACGATTTAAAATATGTATGTACCGAAGGACAGTTTAGGAATCCACGAAGTCAAGGTCACTGATAAAATGCACAAGCAATGTTTATTTTGTAAACGATCGCATAAGTGGCATTGAACAGAAGTTATTGCTGACATATTCAGAAAGTTTTTCGCTAACAAAAGAGAATAATATTGAATTAATACAAGAAACCAATATACGAGGAGTAGTATATTAACTTTATTTATATAAATTCCGAAATTTTTGTAACAAATGCCTTAGAAGTTGATTCCAATGCTATAATGGTTAGTAACGGGACGATTCGATAGCATCCTAATCACGTCTGGAGCTCAATAAGACGACAGAGACCTATCGATTGTACCTTTACGACACCAACAACAGTGCAACCCCCAGGACAGATCATCCTAGAGTTGTGGAACTGGCAAAAACGATAACCAACCGAATCAGACGAACTTCAAAGTAGCAGAAAGGCAAAGAAGACTCCAATTCGCCCCTAGGTCGTGACGAAGCAAGCATGCGCTTCCAGGAAAGAGTCCGACACGACAAAAAACGCTCTCAGAATTTTTTTTTAAGAGATTACAGTTATAACAAAAGTGTGTTTTGGTAACTGGTCTCAAGTTTTTCTATATCGAAGAAAAGGCTTACAGCATAAGGGAATTTCCGCTATACGAGCCCCCTTACTGTAGCCAGAATAAGCTTCAAAAGATAGTTCTGCGCAGGAACATGACAGACACGGAATATGTGTTGTCCAGGGAAATACACGAATGAGTGATTCCCAGAATAATTTTTCCATGGAGGAAAATAGATAGAAAAACGGAGAGTCGATTTATTTTAAAGTATGGTTGGAAAGGGAGCATAAGAATTGGGAGCAAACAATCATGCACAAGAATTGAAACCAAAAGATCAAGCATGAGGAATCGGAAAACAAGAACCAAACGCGAAAAACAAGAAAGACAAGAACGGCAAACTGCGAAACAAGGCAATTATTCTATATAAGTTGCACATGATATAGAAATAAAATACAAAAAGCGAATAGTCTAACAAAATTGAGACAGTGTACAAAGGCCCAATTAATTATTTTTTAATCTTCAACAATGTAAAACTGACTGTGTAGCATTACCTTTTAGAATTTAAAATTATCTATTTAAAGCTTTACAATCTATATTATATATTTATTACAGTTGATATTAGGATATTTATCATCTTAAGATTTATATTATATATCTATTCGTTATATATTTATTATTATTGTATGTAGATTAGACTATCCATCATTTTACCATGTACTTATTACAGTGTGATACTCGATAACGATTTCATTTTAGAATTTTAGTTATCGTAATTTTAGCAAATTTATTGTTTAAGTAATACCATTGTAAATTTAGAATCCCAACAATGTTACCATATTTGTAAGGGAAAAGTAAATAGTTAGAGAGATTCCGATCAAAGAAAAGCAAACACCTTAGCGTTAGTTTTCTTTAACCTCAAGGGGGATGGTGTAATAACTCGATATAGTCATGTATATGCATAACACTCTCGGCAAGGCTACAGCCTCGCTCTTTTTAATACAAACGGTAACGTGTTATATAAACACGACCGTACTCTGTGTATATTGCATACACAAGACTATATGTCAGGGTTTGTGTTATGTTCTAGAAAAGACTCCAAGGATCTTCTCTAATATATATAGACAGTAGTTTAAGTAAGAGATATTCACATTCACATATACAGTCATAGTAATAGTAACTATACGTTAGAGAGTTACAACCAGCCAGTGGTACGAACGGTGTTGTACTTAATAACAACGTTCTACCCTGTCTGAGTTGGACATAGTACACGATGTAAATACTTTGTTAACCAGTTGTAAGTGTTAAATTAACGCACAAAGTTCGGGTAAGATGTTACCCGAACTTTGTGCGTATCATTTACTACGATAAGTCGCCCTAACCTGCTATCCAATGTGGCCGACCAAACGGCCCACATTACAAATCAAAGGTATGACACTCTGACAATTATACATCAAATTTAATTATTCTAAATTATATCTAGCATAAAAAATGCAATAGATATCGCTATAATTAATATAATTAATCTTACAATTATCTAACTTGAACAGATCGAGAGGAACAACACCTAGGTCTATGAATAATACTTAATGAATTTATATCAGAAAGAAAAATGTGCTTAACAAATCAGTGTTTTGATACTGATGAAAAAAATGATTAATTAAACAATTTATATATTTTATATACACAATTTATACCAAATTTTACACCAATGTTGGTCCTCGCAAATTAGCGTAGTGATATTACCTTAGTACGTGGTCCTTGCAGGAAGGTAAAAAAACGGCGACCTCTTGATTCACAGTAATTATTTTGAAATGTTTAGCTTATCGGGTTTTAAAAATCGGCAGAACGGATTACGTCTTCCTTCAATCTTAGTGATACTAGGCCCAAAACGAACTTCTCTGTTAGATAAAAAGAAAAGAGAAAACGATATAAGAAAACGAACTGTCTAATTAAGATAAGGATGGCTTCTACAAGATATTCTCGATAATCACTCACCTTGTTCAACGATTTTTGCAGTTTACAAAATGGCGGATGCACCACATGGCCTAAGAGTATATCTTCTCTAATCCGTGAATATACACGACAAATAACGGTAGAACTAATTCCTCGTTATTTTCAAGAGACTAATTAGAATTTATAAACAGCTATTGCGAACAGAAAACACTGTTTCATAAAATTGTAATCATTAAGACTATTTATCACCATAAAGTAATGACTCAGACTTGAACAAGAGCAAAATGAGAGGGAACATTGCCTGATTCGCATTTTTATAACGGACAGTTGCCACGTCATACGAAAAAAAAAATATTTGAAAAAATATTTCAATTACCCTATATTTAATTATTTTCAATGGGGAAATCAACAGCAAAAAGAACTTACTACCAATTTACAATATCTAGATGGCGCGATAAGCCGACACACAATTAGCTTTCAATACGAAATACCAAATAAATGAAATACTAATTAAGAGCAATAACTGATGTCTTTAAAAATTCCGATAAATACTAAATTCCTATTCTCAGTATATTTTTACATTAAACAGCATTGTTTAATTACAATTTAAAAATACTGCTTCTATGACTTGCATAAATTCTATATTTGAACGCACCCATGTGCATCTAATTCATATGTAAATCTACAGCGCATGTCCGACTGACCTGAGATGTTTACATTCTCACTTAAATAATGACACAAAAAAAGAGGAAGGTATTTATCAAATGACATCTAATTAACCCTCTAATTTAATATTAATTATAGAATATCCATATCCATTTCGCTGGTTCGTGTTAATCTAAATCGCATTTACGGCGCATGTACTTAACTGCCAAAGAAATATTATTTAAAGGTGTAAACAACACACAAAGAAAAGGAAAAAGATTTAATTAACTAGGAAACCCGTACAAAATTACGAATTTAGTTACTGGTTTTGTGAATCCATGGAGAACTCTCTGTAGTTGTCCTCAGTATCTGCGATTAGCTCCGCAAAATTAGAAGACACTAACCTGCCTCTGTTCTAATTAACGCCTTACAGATAACTAACGCTAGATCGATTAATGGAAGTAAATTAACCATTAACTAAACAATGCAAGAATCCATTATTGAAAGATCTACAAATATGTAAACTACTCATATGAACAAAATTAGTGAACCTATTATATATATCCCGTGATTCAATAATAACCAACCAACCAAAATGTAAAGTAAGGTAATTTAAATTTAAGAATTCAAGTAGTACGATAGATTAGTAATAATTATTGAAAATACTAAAAATATACAACAGTCGAAATCCACGTATAACATCGTGCTGGTTTCATGGTCTGTTGCCTGACTTCTCTGTAGTTGTTCCGTTCACTCGATATTTCTACCCCCAAGTAAAGGATATCACTTGTTCGATTATTTTCATGCATCTTCCTAATTTCCATCATATAGACTCTTTTGCGACCACTAATGATTTTGTCGTTTCTGTGGAAATTTGCATGTTGTATCTTTCAGCAGTTTTTGGGAATCCATGGGTTCACTTGTCCTCAGTATCTGCGATTAGCTCCGCATAATCGGCATATCAAAGAATAATCAAATTGTTTTTCCCATTTTGTAGCCATTCATGTTTTTCACGCTATATAGGAGTTTATTCGTAATAAGATTAAGCCTTAACCAGTGACTTTTTTCACAAATACAGTATCGTGTGGTGCGTGGTACCGCAAACATTAATTACCAATTTATAAAAATGACAAACAGAACTTATGCGTTATTGTTATATTTTCTTGTACTAGCCTAGTTTTCTAAGATTAACATAAACAAACAAACTAAAACTGGACTATCATCATGTTTACAGAGAAAATTTAAAGTGCCTCATATTTTGTGTTCATAAGAACAGGTACAAAGAAGAACGGCTTATGAAACTTTTATTTTGGACTTACCCATATTGGTATTGACATGTTATGGATAATAAATAACTGGATTATAAAATTTTTAAACATAAAAATGGTGAAACCGAAAGAAAATTCTCGGAGATGAAAGAAAAATTAGCCAGAGGTTGCCTTAGGTTAGGATATTTCAGGATTTTAGTTAGCAAAGTCCTCTTTACTTAATATTAAAACTAAAATATTATAAAAAAAAGGATACACAAAAGATAATAAAATTACATTTTATTAAAGAAAAACCATCGTAATATAATAATTCCAACTTCACTGAAATAAAATAATATCCATATCTACAATTGAAATAAGAACAAACAGTTAAAAGCCAAGGAAGGAACCAAAATACACATTAACCAGCCAATAAGCATGACATCCGAACAGAATTTATAGACATCGGGATACTACCAACCAATCGAAGGAAGATTTCATCTAAAAGCAAATCAAATAAAACAATAATAATGGAGTGAAAAGGGGCTCAATATCTTATTTAAAATACCAATAAAATAGTATACAATATATTTTGTTAAAAAATAAAGAAATTTGTAGAAAAAGTATTAAAGTTTTATTTATTTGTAGATTAGAAGTAAGATATTATATTTATTTAAAAACTAATTATAAAACCCCAAGTTGAGGGAGGCCCAAATTCACACGTAATAGTACATAACTATATATGTAATTAAAAAAAGACAAAATTTATTTTAAACAGAACAAAATGCATTATTTATATAATTGAACGCAGAACATCTAAATATGTACCAAGTTCCATAAGCAATATTCCTTTTGGGCACAATCTAAATACAGTTTCTTGCAACATTCTAAACACATTGGCTTCTTGTATTCAAAACAGATATATCCTGTTTTTCTCCTCTTTTTAGAAGAGCATGAGTGACTTCTTTTTAGTTTATCATTACTGTTGTCTGCTGGTATTTCAATTCCTAAAGTGTGATAGACAAACGTAGGTCACGCTGCAAATTACAATGTTCACGTCTTTGTTTCGTATAAGGTTCAGTTAGTTGCTTGGCCAAAGATTTCATAAAGGTCATTCTTGAAATTATAGATCCATTTGGCATATACTGATATATTATAAAGGCATTCAAAACAGACATGTCCAAAATGCGGCAAAATACAGCCATTGGCCAACAGCGTGTACGCCAATTGGATGAATAAATACTGCATTTTTCGTCTACAGAATCTACACCCCCCTTAGTGTTGTAATATAAAACAATTTCTGGTTTTCCGGTACTCTGGTCGATATCTTTTGTGTGGTGCATAGTTGAAAGTAAAATCACTGACTTGCGTCTCTTCGGTACATAAGAAACTAGGGTATGGGTTCTAGTGAATCCAAATATTAAGGAAACAACTGTTCGCTTTGTCGCCGGCAGAAATTTCTTAGGGATTTCTCTCTTATTCTTGCGCATTGTCCCTACCAGTGTTAATTTATTTTCTCTAAGAATATTTTCCAGCTCTAGAGAAGTATACCAATTGTCTACAGTAATATTTCGATTACTACCAAATACGGGCTTAGATAGCCGTACTACTGCTTGTATCGGTATAGAGTATTTCTTCTCGTATTCTGACAAACCTGTACAATCGCTTCCCTTTCCACAATATAAATAACTGTTATATACGTAATGTATTCGAGCATCAACGAGACACTGAAGTTTTAGGCCATATTTTGCTGGTTTTGACGGCATGTACATTTTAAATCTGGACCGAATTCGAAAAGGTATCAACATTTTATCTACAGTAGCATTGGCTCCAATGGTGTATACTTTTTGCGAATTTTGATTAAAATTTTCTAAAATATCTGATATCGCAGCTAGAGAATCATTTTTCTTTCTATCGTCTCGAGTCTGAGCATTATCAAACCTCAAACAGCACAATAAAATAGAATAACGCTTTGCCGTCATAGACAATCAAAAACTTCTCTTCCTGTTCCATCTGTTGCGAAAATAGATTGTATATCCTCGTGGTTAGATTTGAATATTACAGAATAAATGAGAAGTCCAAGAAAGCATGTCAATTCATTAATAGAAGTATCATGCAAGAAGCTTTGATTAGTATTTTAAATAGTTTTCACGAATTGTTGACAGCTTCTGATTTGTTTAATTCGTAATGGATTGTACCATGTTATCACTAAAAGATAATTTTCCATAATGAAATAGAGCTTCTTGCTTCTTTTTCAATATTAGGTAAAAGATTGCCAGGTAGTTTTATTATGTTATGAGCAGAAGTTCGATAATTTCTTGGGGGCTCTTTACATGACGATTTGAATCTGGTTTTACCATAATAATAGTTCTATGTGTCTTCACCTTCACATTCTTCAGATATATTTTCACTTTAATTAATAATATTTTCACGTTCTTTAAGTATATTTTCACCTTCCTAAGGTGCATTTTCACATTCTTCAAGTGGATTATCAGGTTGTTCATCTTCAACCATGGTCTGACCGCTGTCGGTATCATGTTCACTTTCTATTGTGTAATCTTCATCAGCACCAAATAGCTCTACGTTATAATTAAGTGATTCTAACATTAGCGTAATATTTTCTTCGAATTTAGTACCATTTATATACACTTTCTCAAGTACTATCTTAGATGCCGCGATGAGAAATAAATAACGTTAATAGTATACTGAGGTCCCACGGGCCGCAACAAGCTTACCACGACAGCGCGTAAAGCAATTGCTACGGTGCAAAATACCGTAACGATAAAAAAAGTAAAAAAACAGAAGAAAAGGAAAAAAAAGTTTCGGGGACGTAGATTGCCCCACCCACCCACCCTGCCAACGTCTAGCGGCCCACCCGCCGATACATACAGCTTCTGCTCAGGCGTGGGAGACCCAGAGGTACTAAAAATCCAAAAAGGAGGTGGTAAAAGGGTGCCACCGAATTTGGTACCGCTAGACGCCGCAAATTCGGTAAATGACGCAACCAGGTCATCCGAAACGAAATGAAAAGAAAAGAGAGTTTTCGAATTCAACTAGTCTACGCATTATTTAAAATTGCAATATCTAATATAACTCTCATTAATTGACGTAGCAGACACTTCTTGGTGAAACATTTTGTAATTAACAAATTTATTATAAAAACACACTTGGCTATTTCACAATTTTTTATTAGAATATTTCTAACATATGTTTCGGCTGTTATGCCATTGTCAAAGAGTATCTTAAAACTAACTTACAATACGTGCCCTTTTAACTTTTATACCTATTTTTTAGTGCTGGGGTGATGGGTAGATACATTTACAATCGTGTCTATTATGGGGGTGTTAACAAATTCTAACTGTGTATTCGTAATTATTCTATTTTGTTTTTGCGCTTTTTTAATTTCTAGTATTTCTAATAAATCTAGTCTTCTACTTTTTATTACGTTATGTAACACGGTGGAGCTATTAATGTCAGGCAAATGGCTTTGTTCGATACAGTGTGTCGAAAAACCTGTGTTTTTATTACTATATTTTAAGTCTCTTACGTGTTCGGATATGCGTTTTTTAATGGATCTTCCACTTTGCCCTATATATATAGCTTCACAGTCATTACATTTTATTGTGTATACTCCTGATTTTTCTAAATTTTCTATTTTATCTTTGTTATTATTTAACATTGTACCTAATTTTGTTTTCTTGCTATATATGATTTGAATATCTAATTTTCTTAATATTTTGTTTACTTTGTCTGTGATTTGTGAAATATATGTAATTGCGTGCCAAATGGGTTTATTTTCTTTTATTTCCGGATATAAGAATTTTTTCTGAATATTCTTTTGTTCTTTTCGGTTTAATATTTTGTCTACTATGTTGGGATTGTATCCATTATTTTCTGCTATTTTTTTAATATATATTATTTCTTCTTTAAAAGCATCAGTATTCAATTTCTGTATATGGTAGTATCTAAAAAATTTAATTTGTTATTTTCTTCTTTTTCTATTGTGAATTGAATTTTGGGGTTTAATGAGTTTAATAATTTCAAGAATTCTGTTAGTTGCCTGTCTGTACCTATCCAGATGCAAATTATATCATCGACATACCTAGCCCAGAAAAGGATTTGTTTGATTAGGTTGTTATTTCTGTTAAATAGACCTATTTCGAAGTTAGGCATATAAATGTTAGCTAATATTGGGCTGAGAGGATTTCCCATAGGTAATCCTTCTACTTGTGAATATATATCATTATTAAATTTGAAGTAATTTTGATCTAGGATTAACTTTAATAACTCTTTTAATAATATTTCAGACAACATAGAGAAAACACAATTAAAAGAGTTATTAAAGTTAATCCTAGATCAAAATTACTTCAAATTTAATAATGATATATATTGACAAGTCGAAGGATTACCTATGGGAAATTCTCTCAGCCCAATATTAGCTAACATTTATATGCATAACTTCGAAATAGGTCTATTTAACAGAAATAACAACCTAATCAAACAAATCCTTTTCTGGACTAGATATGTCGATGATATAATTTGCATCTGGATAGGTACAGACAGGCAACTAACAGAATTCTTGAAATTATTAAACTCATTAAACCCCAAAATTCAATTCACAATAGAAAAAGAAGAAAATAACAAATTAATTTTTTTAGATATTACCATATACAGAAACAATAACAATCTATCATATAAAATTTACAGAAAACCAACATTTGCAGATAATATAATACATGCGGAAGCGAAACAAGATACTAAAATAAAAATGTCAACATTCCATAGTTACATACATAGAGCAACTCACATACCATTGAATACTGATGCTTTTAAAGAAGAAATAATATATATTAAAAAAATAGCAGAAAATAATGGATACAATCCCAACATAGACAAAATATTAAACCGAAAAGAACAAAAGAATATTCAGAAAAAATTCTTATATCCGGAAATAAAAGAAAATAAACCCATTTGGCACACAATTACATATATTCCACAATTCACAGACAAAGTAAACAAAATATTAAGAAAATTAGATATTCAAATCATATGTAGCAATAAAACAAAATTAGGTACAATGTTAAATAATAACAAAGATAAAATAGAAAATTTAGAAAAATCAGGAGCATACACAATAAAATGTAATGACTGTGAAGCTATATATATAGTGGAAAGTGGAAGATCCATTAAAAAACGCATATCCGAACACGCAAGAGACGTAAAATATAGTAATAAAAACACAGGTTTTTCGACACACTGTATCGAACAAAGCCATTTGCCTGACATTAATAGCTCCACCGTGTTACATAACGTAATAAAAAGTAGAAGACTAGATTTATTAGAAATACTAGAAATTAGAAAAGCGCAAAAACAAAATAGAATAATTACGAATACACAGTTAGAATTTGTTAACACCCCCATAATAGACACGATTGTAAATGTGTCTACCCATCACCCCAGCACTAAAAAATAGATATAAAAGTTAAAAGGGCACGTATTGTAAGTTAGTTTTAAGATACTCTTTGACAATGGCATAACAGCCGAAACATATGTTAGAAATAATCTAATAAAAAATTGTGAAATAGCCAAGTGTGTTTTTATAATAAATTTGTTAATATAACTCTATAACTTATCGGTAGCGATGTCTATATAAAAAATGGAAAAAAAAATAAATGCAAATACGTAGAAACTAATTCACCAGCTGTATACTATAACCAGAAAATTATCAAACCCTATCAAAATACGTATTTATCCGGTTCACATTTATAATACAAAATTGTAAGCCAGATCTATAGGGCAGACCTGGTATATGTCTGGTCGTCTTTGTTACATATTAAAAATAAACTAAATAAACTAATGTGAAAATTTACAAAGTTGAATATTAAGATGTTAAGATGAAGATAAATTAAACTAATGTTGGCGGTTTTGTGATATTAAAAAAGGAATGCATGATTATAATAATTAAATTGACAAATAATTGAGGAAATGAAAATCTTAAATTTTAAAATCACAAAAAAAAAAACTAGTAAACGTAATCGCATTTTGACGTGTCGTTATAAGAAACGCCTTTACTATACACGCACTACTTTACGCAAAACAACAAGGAAAAAAAAGACTCAACGGGAAGATCTGTACTCATTTATAAACCAAGTCGTTTTGTTATAAAAGAGTAACAGGTGTGTAATTACGTTGTACTCTTGAAATAAATTTAATCGTTTAAAATATAGCAAACCAAATGTAATAAACTAATCAGGCATGCTATCAAGTTATTTAAATAAAATTGATATGATGTTTAGAATTACGTAGTTACAAAAGAAGTAAAGAAAAATTGAAGATGTATAGAGCAAATTAAATCTTAATATTTTAACACGTATAACTAAATTGAATATTATTTACTAGCCAAAGTATGATTTTAATCGAGTAAATTACGTGTGTAGCGTGTAACGAAAAAGCAAAGAACTTAAACTAACTAAGGGTGATAATGTTAAATAAGATAATGCTGAATAAATTCAAAAACAACAGAAAATCTTAGCTTGTTAGTCCGCCTCAGTAGGGAAAGAATTAACATATATTGCTCTGTCTGTGCTGGGTAGCAGGCCACGGCAAAACTCCTACAGTAGATCGGGAAAAGCAGCATGGATATTACAACGACCTGGACGGCGATTGCACAGGCCAAAAAACCATATGTTTTAGAGATACAGAAAAAAAAACAAACGAGTAAAAATTAAAGGAAATAAATTGATTTCAAAATTACGTACCAGATTAGTTCGGATGGTTTTTTATAACACAACAATATCGTGTAGAGAGAAGTTTTTCGCTTCTCGTTCAAAAAAAGATCCCAACGGGTAATTGACTCGTTCTATTATCATAACGTGTTGCTAAAGAAACCCTGAAGATATGGGGCTACGAGCGATACTCTACATAAGGAGACTAATTAAGCCCTAGTAGTTAGCAAGCACGTGTTGAACGAAAGCGAGATAACGACTTCTCGATATCCGTGTCGGTCTTAAAACTCTGCCCGATCGAATACTCGCGATCGGCAAACAGAGTGGGGAAAAGCAACAAAAAAAAAAAACTAAGTAGTACGCAATCATTTTTGCAGATATATAACCATACAGGTAGGTTCACAATAATAGAACGGAATGAAATAAAAGGTCGACGCTAATTTGCGACAAATAAATGAGTGTTTACGAACACGTAACACAATGTGAGATCAGTTATGCTACTAAAATGTTCTACTACCACTAATGGGAAGGTACTTAGCTGGAGGGGGCTGGTGATATCTTATGGGTGGGAAAAATTAAGAATGCACCTGCATTGTTAATTTTTTTCGTGAATGTCCCAAGGACCGCGCAATACCGATTAAGGTTTAAAAAGTACTGGGCTTATGGAATCGCTTTGTCGGATATCAGTGCTGCTTTTAATTTCCCTAGATAACCATCTCTTGTTTGTATTTTGGTTTTGCTTTTTTGTGTTTAAGTCTTCTATGATAGATACCAACTGTTTTGATATGTTATTCTCCTGTAGTATTGTTATCGCGTCGTGTAGCTTTACCCGATAAAATGCCTTTTGTAAGTACAAAGCTCATAAAGCTGGCTCGATAAAGCTTTTTTATATTAGGATGCTAGTTTTCCATTCTGAAGACACTTTTCCCCTTTTAATTATGATGTTAAAACATTTAGTTAGTTCTTTTATAAGATGTTCTCGTCGTATTTCACCAACTCGTTTCTTATATTATCGTTTATAGGGACTTTCCAGTTCTCCAATGTTCTTATTATTTTTAGGGCCTCTGTAATGTCAAAAGTGGTTAGTAGGATCGCCATGTGAGGTCGGTTCAGCCAGCAAGAGGCAGGATCGCCATGTTTTGTCCCCTGATCCTGCTGGTAACTTTCTTTCCGAGGCGGACTCATTAGAGACCGGTTTTATGGTAGGATAATTGACGCATTCGGGAACGAATAACTAATAAGGTTTAATTAATAAATAACAATAACAATTACATTACAAGCAAAAGTATTTACTTGTTTAACAACATTAGGATCTGATACACAAGACTGACTAGACTCGACTGACTGACCCCTCCGTCTCAAGTTTATATATCATCTCCACTCCTATTAACCTAGTTAATGTGACCTGGTTTACATATCTGTTTACTTAATGACATGCTAACCTAGATACATGAACTACTATGTCGAAAGATGTAGTAACTAAGAAGGACATGTTGCGTTAAAGAAGTATTACATTGAATGTGTGAAAATAGGTGTCCTGCTTAAGTTATCACACCACATCTAATGGAACATCTACCTCATTTTTGTTCCAGTGTATTATTGTGAAGTGTGGTGTGTTATGTTCTTTCTCTTTAAACAGATTTTCAAAATATTCTTTCAATTTTTTGTTATTTATTGGGTCTATTTTTACATATTCGTTGACTTCTATCTTTCTGTTTCATAGCACGCGCCATACATTCTTTTGAGATCCGTACATGTCTCATTTCATGTCTTTCGTATATTTCTCCTAATACATTTCTTTTATTTGTCTTATTTTCTGGTTGGCCGTGCTTCGTTTTTCTGTTATCGTCTGTACTCTCTGCTTTGTATCGTAGAAATGCTTTTTTCTTTGTATCTGTTATGTCCTTTACCTTTATTATTCAGTGATGGATTTGACTGGCAGTGTTCCTAAAGAGTCTTCGCCTGGATGGTCGTTTTCTGTTATTGGTGTTCTGTTGATTCTGTCCTTTAGTCTTATTCTTAACTTAGTACGTACCTTAATTACTATACTTCAGGAACGCACAGTCGGAGTTTATTGAAATTTAATGTGTAAACTGTATTTAATAATTTAATAGGTAAAATCCTAAAGTATGCACCAAAAATTAGTCAAAATAGCACCGAAAAATTCACTTAAACATTTAAAAATGTAATTAAGTGGTCTTTTTCGCTGAATACTTAAAAAATTAAACTATTTTATTGATATTAGAAATTAGGAAAGAGATATAATTGTACATTATAATTCTCAGGATTCTAATGAATTCTTTTAAGAAAATTATTTTCTATTTCTTCTTCTCTTATAGCTTCTACGTCTTATTTTTTTATCTCTTCTTCCTCCTGTTGTAGATATTTAGCTTCAAATTCACACATATATACATATATAACAATTTTCAAGGATACTGGTAGGGATGGCTTTCATCAGTGGCGGCTCTTGATGACGTACGATGTGCGCTGCTGCACGGATGAGACTACTTCGAACTATTTCGGAAGATTTCGGTACGGTTACTTGCTTCTCTGTATATATGAAAGCTTAAACGAAGCAGTCTCATCCGTGCAGCAGCGCACAACGTACGTCATCAAGAGCCGCCACTGGCTTTCACTCATGTAGTGGGGTACGTGGAGAGCGGCGTTGACATTCATTGTTCGCATCTCGATGCGTGCGATATTATGTCTGAGCAAACTCCAACGAAAACCTAAAATAAAAAATATTGTACATTTCATTTAGAATCTTGTTTCGTTTTTTTATAAGAATTTTATTTAATTTTCATTAATAATTTTATTTTAGTTACATAAGCATAGAAAGGTAACATTTAATGATATTCAGTAAGTATTTAATTTAAAAAATTAAGGAGCAACAAAGCAAAATAGGAGAAATAAACATGTACAACATTTTATTACATATTTATTACTATACATGTTGCTACGGAGTGTTTTTTTTAATTATTTAAATATTTAAAATAAAATGTTTTTGGATGGAATTATATATTCAAAATGTATATAAATTTAACGAGTGAGAAAAACTGGTTTTCCCGGCGTGCATTGGATGTAAATGTGTTGAGGAGGCCGAGGTAAATTAAGGGAGATGAAATTTACAGTTTGAACTAGAAGGTTGTTTTGTGAAATATATTTAATATTTTAATTAATTTGGGTTGTTTGATTGAAAGTGATTTTGTTATATTAGTATTAAAGTACCGATATTTATAGAGATAAATTTCTCGTTGTACTATTGATGTTTAAATTACTTATGCACCTCCTTTGTTCATAAGAGTCTCCACATATTTAATTGTAAGTAGAATTAAAATTATATGAAATAAGCATAAGTATTATCTTAAAAAAGGTATATAACCCCTTACCACAATTATTAATCGTATCCTAAATACGTATTTCGACAACTAAGTTGTCATCATCAGTAGGTAAAAACCACTAATTAAAAGTCGCACATGGGGCACAGTAAAGCTAGCGAACCGCTTACGCAAACAACTACTTTACACCGCGTCCACGTATAGACTAAATTTAACATGCGTATCTAAACTACGAAACGGTCGCAAAAATCATTTACCTCTAAGGAATAATGGTCTAACACATATGTTTAGTCTTCGAGTTGAAATATGTCGAACGCAAGGACGGCAAACATTCCTATCTTAAGGGAAACGGCACTAAACATGTCCTAATAACTTCAATTTTAAAACGACGATGACACACTTATGGTAATAAAAATGAAAAGAGACAGCTGAAAGGAATGGGTGATCTATCGCTATTCACGGAATTATGTTTATTTTTCGCGATGTGTATACTTTCAGAAGCATCAAGTTCGTGGGGTTGATTAATTCCTTTGATCAACTTCAACCCTGTAATCGATACGTTGTGCAGTGTGCTCAAGGCGTGGTTTGCGACATTTGATTTATCCGGTCTATTGTATTTACGTGATGTACGTAGCCCTACGTACGGCCCTGAAGATATCCCTTGAAACAGTGGACGCAACGTTGGCGCCTAACCCGACGCGGTTACAACCCGGAAACCGAGATCTACATGTATTTATAATGCCTAATTATTTATTTGTGTTAAAAACATCACTGCTGGAAATGTTGGTTTTAAATGTACATTGTGTCAAAGAAAATATCATTTGAAGTGCCTTTTAATTAAAGATAATTCATTATATGGTTAAAATAATGCTTTACCGTTTTACTTGTTCAAAAAAATAAATATTCTCAAGTTCAGTACTTTGGTTTCGCAAGAGATTTCTTAATGTCTAGTTATTTTATTTAAAAGTTATTTAATCTTAAATTAATTAATAAATAAATACCTACTTAACATGTTTTACACAACCGCCCAATAACTATATAAAATCTGGCCAAGGATTGAATACATATGGCCAATAATTATAAAAATATCAAAATTCCATAGTTGTTCCTTTTTTAACCCTTAACCACCGTAATACAATTGTTGTCGCGTACTAGCTGTTGTGACCGCGAAAATTCCTAATATAATTTTTTCTACTTTTTAAAATTTTCAATAGATTAAATAGCATGCCAACAATAAGGTAAAAATATAAATGCATAGTTAAAAGATATTCCCATTTTATTATTCGTCAAAATATGAATACTTATACTTATTATTGGAGCATTTG
The DNA here is from genome assembly GCA_935421215.2 of Melolontha melolontha. NCBI lineage: Eukaryota > Metazoa > Arthropoda > Insecta > Coleoptera > Scarabaeidae > Melolontha > Melolontha melolontha. The sequence continues at coordinate 40,904,716 of OW285243.1, forward strand.
TTCTAATATTTAACAAAAATGCTTATCTCATGAAGCAAATGACTTTAGCGAAAATCATATTTAAATTCCTAAAGAAGAATAATATACTTATTTAAATAAAAAATAAACCGGTAAAAAAAAATTGGCGTTGTAAAAATTGCGGGAGCTAAACATTTCACAAATTATGTTTACAACTTTTACACAGTTTTAAAGCACATATACACAAGTAAGAAGTCTTTCTTTTAGTCTTCGAGGGACAGGTATAGCATCTCTTACGCTTTACTAATTTTTCCTCCCCTATAGCTTCCGGAGTTTCCTCAGAAATACCTATAATTCTTCATATGTTGGCACGCAATTCACGTTTTAGATGAACGTTTCTTGATCTTCTTTCAAGGTGAAGGCGTACTAAACCATCTGCAAGCTGGTTTGAGAAATCTGTCTTATCTATCTTAGAATAATTCTAAAATGACTGATGCAAAACGTGAGCATTTACACCACTTATATCAAGCAGACAAAAAAAAAAGAACCATCGGTCATCCATGTGCGCGGCGTCTTGTTGAATGTTTAACACACTTTTCATCTAGCGCGTCGACACCTCCCTTGGTTATGAATGGTGCATTGTAGAAATATGTATAACGGCCTTATTTTTTTTGGAACATTAGAAATTAATGTCGTGTTTTGAGTAAAACCATATAAAGTTGATCTAACATTTCGATTTCTATTTGGTAAAAAGGGTTGGGGTATTTCTCTTTTATTTTTCTTTATCGTCCCCACGTATCTCACGCCTCTTTCTCTCAGTTTATTATCGAATTCTACTGACGTAAACCAGTTGTCACCAGTTACGTTATGATTGGTTCTCTGAATTGGTACAGTTAGTCTGAGAACAGACCGCGTAGGTTTTGAGTAATTTTCACTTCATCTGTAAGACCAATTCCATGAGAATCTTTTCCGCAATAAACGTAACCATTATATAAGTAATGATTTCGTGCATCAGTTAGGCACATTATCTTCAGGCCATACTTACAAGGCTTATTTGGCATATACATTTTGTACCTGCATTTGACTCTAAACGAAACCAGCATTTCGTCGATACACATAGTCACGCCATAGTGAGTTTGTGACAAATTTATTAAAAATTTCTGAAATCGGTGCCAATGCGTCTCCCTGATATCTCACGGCTCATAATAATCCTCAGGATTATCAAAGCAATAAGCAAGGTCAAAAATCTATTTGTGCTCATTACACAAGGAAATATTTGACTCTCATACGCTGTAACTTTATATTGGTCCACCGCAGCACAATTTACAGTATATCTTCCGAAAGTAACATGTTCCAACAAGTAACTGGATCAGCTTTGTTACCCAAATTTGCCGATGGAGGTATAACAGGAGGTTGCATTACAATATTAAGTTTTTGTGTTCTGGTTCGAGATATAAAACGTTCTGATGACCATTTGTAGAAATTTTTACCATGGAAATTTATTGAGTTATTAGCTGATGCTGTCCTACTTTCTTCACTTTCACTCTGCATCTCCTCGATACGTTCAGCTTCATCTTCACTATCTGCCTCTTGTTCCGAAGCCGAGTCATGATCACTTACTTCGTAATAATCTTCATCGACTCTTTCGTCATCACTATTTTCGCCATCTGCTTCATAAAACCAATAATTTCGCAAAGTATTTTCAAAGTCTGGATCGCCGTAGTGAACCCTTTTCGATGAAGTAGGAAAGTTGCTCATAGTCAAAAGTCACACAAAATAAACGTAGACGAAATTAAAATAGTTACACTAACGCCGTAGTCCGCGTCGAAATTTTAATCTCACTCTTGTCTTGTAAGAAATAAGTTCACCAATCAAGTTCAACGTTTACATGTAAACTGACGATCAGGTGATTTGAAGGTACTGAGAGGCACATTGCGCTATATTAAAGTCGAGACAATTTCTAAGAAAATACAATTTCGCAGCGGTCAGTGTGACCTCCCTTTGGTGGTTAAAGGTTAAATGAATTTGCTATTAAGCACTATGTCGGCTTATACTAAATTCAAGAGCAGTTCTTCCTCTATAATTATGATCTGTATTTATTAAATTACACTTAACAATAAATAAATGCAACTATTAAATGTACAAACACTTGCCTTAAGTGGCCAATAACTGTCTAGTTTACCCAACGTTATAAACATATGACTATTATCAGTATAAAATTTGTTTTATTTTATCCTGAAGTCATAATGGAATTTCATCAAGTAAAGGCTGAAACAATTATATATAAACATATGAAGCGAATGTTCTCTAAAATATTGTTTTGCCTGTTTTTGACCGCGAAGTTCTTCCACCACTGCCTAGATATAATTTCACCTTACTTTTTTACGGGTATTCGAATAAGTGTGTTTGCAATATCAAAAGAAGGCTCCGGTTCTTTAAGGGTTCTTTCTTATGATCACCGAGCTCGTTTAGGAGACACACACAGTCACATAAAAGTTTAGATTTAACTTGTACTAATTCCAGTGTCTTTAACATTGCTTGGCTGTCAAATAAAATGGCCCCGGCGTGATTCTTTACACCTTGTCTGTTAATTTCTCCAACGCAATTATGCAATGCGGTCACTTCCGTTTGTACACAGGTCTGCCAATTTTTTTTTTTCTTTACATAAATTAAAAAGGTGTTTAATATTACAATAATACAACATTAAAATATCTTCGAGAGATGCCTAATACTTTTTTAAGGCATTCCTATCCTAGAAACTATTTCTGAAATATAAACTTCCCAGACTGTACCCGTAAAACTCGAAAAACAACCAAGCCATTTCAGTTTTTCAACAAACCGAATCAATCACTGCAATTCCTTTCGTTCATTTTTCTCCTCTTATTATTTCTACGGCGACAATGTCGCCAGATTCCTCTTTTTCCAACTGTCACGGGACCATAGCGTACTCTGATGGATTGACAACCATTCCGGTGTCGACGCGCAATTTTTCATAAAGTAAGGCTGCTACGCTCTAGACAAGCAAATGAACCGACCAGTTTACAAATATGTTTAAATTTCAAGATCGAATGGCGACAGATATTGAATTTGTTTGCTAAAGGATATACAAAGAATAACGTGAAGTAGATCATTTATCTTAGTTGTATCAATGATTCGAACTGTGCCTGACTTGACGATTTTTTGACTACGCCGGTCACATTTGTAGTACAGCAATTAGGGATGTTTCCGCTTTAATATATTTTTCTAATTTACTGTTATAAAAACGCTATTAAGACACCTAAGACAATGCATTTATAATCTATAAATGCACTGTTTTATTCCTAGTGTCGTTTAATTTTTCAAGCGTGGTCGATTCAAATGTAAAAAAACAATGTGAATGTTGAATGTTGAATTATGCTCTTGAATTGTAGAGTTATTGTATACCGTAATCGACAAATTTTAATTTCTGGTACGAAAGTAGAAGAGATTAGTGCCCATGACCCAGAACCGTACAATAGTATGGGTTTAACTGTGGTATTAAAAGCTTTAATTTTGGTCCTGTTAGTGATGTTACCCGATTTCCACTTGTAAAAAAATTAAAATTAAAATTTTTATATTTTATATCCTTGATAAAGGCATCATTGCCGAAACATGTAGGGTTGTTTTAAATATGTATACTTTGAACTAAAGTCAGACCTTTAATCGCCAACTGATTGAATTTACCATATATATATATATATATATATATATATATATATATATATATATATATATTTCGTCGAATGTTTTCGCGGTCGTTTGTTGAAGCGTTGTTCTTCGGGATATTTCGCCGCGTTTGGATGATTTCGTCCTGAGAAGGACAACTTTCTTCATGACGTTTCGGTGACATAACTTTCACCTTTTTCTAGAGGATAGTCTCGTTGCAATGGTAACTTCAAGAGTGCGTCGATTTCCTGTGCCGCTCGTATTATTTGTCAGACGCAGAACATCGAAACGAAGAAATGGGAACAATAAAAAACATATTACAAGCGAACGGATATTCACAACATACCATTAACAGAGCGACACGAATTAACAAGAATCAACCAAAAAAGAAAGAAAGATCTACACGGACAGCATTTCTCCCGTACGTGAAAGGTACAACTGAGAAAATAGGTCGAATATTACGCCGACACGACATAGGCACCATTTATACGACAGACAGGAAAATAAAAGACATTTTGCCTAATACAAAGGACAAGATAGAACTAGAAAACCAAGGGGTCTACGAAATACCGTGCTATGAATGCGAACAAACATACATAGGGCATACTAACCGTAAAACCAGCGTACGGAGGGAAGAACACAGAAATGCGGTAGCTAAAAAAGAATTAACATCATCCCTAGCTAAGCATGTGCTACATACAGGACACACTATCGACATTGACGGTACAAAAACTATAGCACGCAGTACGAGGTTAACGTACAGGATTATAAGAGAAGCTATAGAAATTGAGAAACGGCAAAACTGTATGAACAAACGTGACGACGGACAGCGTTTGCCTGACACATGGAAGTCGGCCTTGCTGAACAGGCAGATTACACACAAGCGACGTAATGAGAACAACTTGCCACAGCCCAGTCATACTAACTCGGACCGAACGCAAACCGATCGACCAATAGTCGAAAGCGACAGAACAACCGACGGACCAATCAAGAGGAGTCAGACACGCGTCCCCACTACGACGGGACCATATAATACGAGCGGCACAGGAAATCGACGCACTCTTGAAGTTACCATTGCAACGAGAAGATCCTCTAGAAAAAGGTGAAAGTGATGTCACCGAAACGTCAGGAAGAAAGTTGTCCTTCTCAGGACGAAATCAACCAAACGCGGGGAAATATCCCGAAGAACAACGCTTCATATATATACATATATATATATATATATATATATATATATATATATATATATACAGTAAATAATAAATTAAAACACTTGGCTTGTTTCACTATGAGATTTATTTAAATTCTCTAACATCTGTTTCGGCTGTTATGCCATTCTCAAAGAGATCTATAAATCTAACTTAAAGACTATCGCACTTGTTCCTATATGTTGTCTGTTCTTGTGTGTAGTGGGGGTGGTACTATATTGTGTATTACGGTGTCTATAAAGGGTGTATTGGTATATTCTATCTGTGTGTTAGTGATTAATAGATTTTGTTTTTTCGCTAGTTTTATTTCTAATATTTCTAGGAGGTCCAATCTCTTGCTTTTTGTGATATTGTGTATTAAGTCGTAGTTATCTATATCGGGGAAGTGGTTGAGTTCTATACAGTGTTCGGCAAAGCCTGTGTTCTTCTCACTATATAAAATTGACTTTTTGTGTTCTTTAACTCTGTTTTTAATGGCTCGTCCACTTTGGCCGATATAGATAGCTTCACGGTCTTTACATTTTAATTTATAAACACCTGATTGGTCCATTTTATCTCTTTTATCTTTGTTGTTGCTAATCATTGTTCCCAAATTTGTTTTATTTACCCAGCTTATTTTGATATCTAATCCTTTTACTATTCTGTTTATTTTATTAGTGAGTTGGGGTATGCATGTAATTTTGTGCCATCTTTGTATATTTTCTGTTATTTTCGGGTATAGGTATTTGTTCTTATTATTTTGTATTTCTTTACGTTTCAACAGTTTATCTACTATTTTAGGGTCATATCCATTATTTCTTGCGATTAATTTAATTGTGTTTATTTCTGTATTAAAATCTGTCTTGTTTAATGGTGTGTTTGTGGCTCTATGTATGTAACTATGGAATGTTGACATTTTTATTTTCATCGATTGTTTAGCGTTTGCATGTAATATGTTGTCTGTAAAAGTGGGTTTTCTGTAGATTTCAAATGTAAGCTTATTATTATTTCTGTTTATTGTAATGTCTAGAAAGTTTATTTTCTTGTCTTTTTCTGTTTCTTTTGTAAATTGTATCTTGTGGTTTATAGAATTTATTACTTTTAGGAACTCCGTTAATTGCCTATCTGTACCCTTCCATATGCAAATTACGTCGTGTACATATCTGGCCCAGAAATGGACTTGTTGAATTAATACCGTGTTTTTCTTGAATAGTTCTTCTTCGAAGTTATTCATGTATATTTCTGCTAATAGTGGGCTTAACGGGTTTCCCATCGGTAATCCTTCTATTTGTGTGTATGTTTCATTGTTGAATTTGATGTAATTTTGGTGTAGACATAAATTTAGAGTTTCTTTAATTTCTCGTTTATCTGTGTCCTTAAGGTTATTGTTATTAATGTGTATGTCAATTACCTTTTCTATTTCATTTATTGGTATAGAGGTAAAAAGGCTTTTAATGTCAAATGAGACTAATTTAGCATTGCTAGGTATCTTTATGTCTTTTAAATTGTTCGTTAATTCTATGGTATTTTTTATTGCATATTTAGATTTGAAATTTATTTTTGTCGGTAACTTTTTATTGAAATACTGGCAAAGTTTGTAAGTCGGGGCATTATGTATGATACTACTGGTCGCATTGGGGTGTTGTCTTTATGAAGTTTTAGTTGTCCATACAGTATCGGTGTTCGTGGGTTCATTATTGTTAGATTTTTATTCTTAAGTGTGTCATTGTTTTTTATGAGATTCTTAACTTTTTGTTGGTAATTATTCGTAGGATCGGATTTTAGTTTTTTAAAATCTTCGGTGTTTATTAGGTTATACATTTTTTCATTATATTTCGTTCTTTCTAATATTGTTACTGTATTACCTTTATCCGCTTTTGTAATCACTAGGTTGTTATCTTTCAATTTCTTTCGTATTGACTTAACTGTCTGGTTTTCATTATTGTTGTTACTATTGCGAATGTTGGTATGTTCGGTTTTAATTAACTTCTTTATTTTTTCTTTTTCTAAATCATGATTTTGTATTGGTTGTAAGGCTAACTCTAAGTCTACCGCGAGGTTTTTAATTTCATTGGTGTGGGTAATGTTTGGATTATATTTAAGGCCTTTTTCCAGTAGTTTGGTTTCGCGGTCTGTGAACTGTATATCTGAACGATTAATAAACCGTAGGTAAAAAGTATTATAATCAGGGTTATTTTTAGGTACAATTTTAGCAACATTCAAAGATAACTTACAATTCTTTAGCTCTACAAGTTTCTTTAGGTGGATCTTGTGGTGTTGGTAGCTTCTTTCTTGTACTTCTTCTCTAGTTTCCCTGTCTAGAAGCTACCAACACCACAAGATCCACCTAAAAAAATTGGAGAGCTAAAGAATTGTAAGTTATCTTTGAATGTTGCTAAAATTGTACCTAAAAATAACCCTGATTATAATACTTTTTACCCACGGTTTATTAATCGTTCAGATATACAGTTCACAGACCGCGAAACCAAACTACTGGAAAAAGGCCTTAAATATAATCCAAACATTACCCACACCAATGAAATTAAAAACCTCGCGGTAGACTTAGAGTTAGCCTTACAACCAATACAAAATCATGATTTAGAAAAAGAAAAAATAAAGAAGATAATTAAAACCGAACATACCAACATTCGCAATAGTAACAACAATAATGAAAACCAGACAGTTAAGTCAATACGAAAGAAATTGAAAGATAACAACTTAGTGATTACAAAAGCGGATAAAGGTAATACAGTAACAATATTAGAAAGAACCAAATATAATGAAAAAATGTATAACCTAATAAACACCGAAGATTTTAAAAAACTAAAATCCGATCCTACGAATAATTACCAACAAAAAGTTAAGAATCTCATAAAAAACAATGACACACTTAAGAATAAAAATCTAACAGTAATGAACCCACGAACACCGATACTGTATGGACAACTAAAACTTCATAAAGACAACACCCCAATGCGCCCAGTAGTATCATACATAAATGCCCCGACTTACAAACTTTGCCAGTATTTCAATAAAAAGTTACCGACAAAAATAAATTTCAAATCTAAATATGCAATAAAAAATACCATAGAATTAACGAACAATTTAAAAGACATAAAGATACCTAGCAATGCTAAATTAGTCTCATTTGACATTAAAAGCCTTTTTACCTCTATACCAATAAATGAAATAGAAAAGGTAATTGACATACACATTAATATCAATAACCTTAAGGACACAGATAAACGAGAAATTAAAGAAACTCTAAATTTATGTCTACACCAAAATTACATCAAATTCAACAATGAAACATACACACAAATAGAAGGATTACCGACGGGAAACCCGTTAACCCACAAGATATAATTTACAAAAGAAACAGAAAAAGACAAGAAAATAAACTTTCTAGACATTACAATAAACAGAAATAATAATAAGCTTACATTTGAAATCTACACAAAACCCACTTTTACAGACAACATATTACATGCAAACGCTAAACAATCGATGAAAATAAAAATGTCAACATTCCATAGTTACATACATAGAGCCACAAACACACCATTAAACAAGACAGATTTTAATACAGAAATAAACACAATTAAATTAATCGCAAGAAATAATGGATATGACCCTAAAATAGTAGATAAACTGTTAAAACGTAAAGAAATACAAAATAATAAGAACAAATACCTATACCCGAAAATAACAGAAAATATACAAAGATGGCACAAAATTACATACATAACCCAACTCACTAATAAAATAAACAGAATAGTAAAAGGATTAGATATCAAAATAAGCTGGGTAAATAAAACAAATTTGGGAACAATGATTAGCAACAACAAAGATAAAAGAGATAAAATGTACCAATCAGGTGTTTATAAATTAAAATGTACAGACTGTGAAGCTATCTATATCGGCCAAAGTGGACGAGCCATTAAAAACAGAGTTAAAGAACACAAAAAGTCAATTTTATATAGTGAGAAGAACACAGGCTTTGCCGAACACTGTATAGAACTCAACCACTTCCCCGATATAGATAACTGCGACTTAATACACAATATCACAAAAAGCAAGAGATTGGACCTCCTAGAAATATTAGAAATAAAACTAGCGAAAAAACAAAATCTATCAATCACTAACACACAGATAGAATATACCAATACACCCTTTATAGACACCGTAATACACAATATAGTACCACCCCCACTACACACAAGAACAGACAACATATAAGAACAAGTGCGATAGTCTTTAAGTTAGATTTATAGATCTCTTTGAGAATGGCATAACAGCCGAAACAGATGTTAGAGAATTTAAATAAATCTCATAGTGAAACAAGCCAAGTGTTTTAATTTATTATTTATTATTTACTGTATGAAGTTAAAATGTTTCACCAAGAAGTATCTGCAACAATAGCCGATAATATATATATATATATATATATATATATATATATATATATATATATATATATATATATGCATATATAATAATATATAATACGCATATATAAATGCATATATTTAAAACAATCTTACATGTTTCGGCAAGTGATGCCTTTCTCAAAGGATTTAAAATATAAATTATATTTATATTTTAAATTCTTTGAGAAATGCATCACTTGCCGAAACATGTAATTAAATCTACTATATATGTATATATATATATATATATATATATATATATATATATATAAGTTTGCTTTTACTTAAAAATGCATATATTTAAAACAATCTTACATGTTTCGGCAAGTGATGCCTTTCTCAAAGGATTTAAAATATAAATTATATTTATATTTTAAATTCTTTGAGAAATGCATCACTTGCCGAAACATGTAATTAAATCTACTATATATATATATATATATATATATATAAATAATTATCTTTATATATATATATATATATATATATATATATATATCAGTCCGTTTATCAGGTATCAACGAAAAAATTAATGGAATATAATGTCGGTTGCAATACCCATAAATAGTGACCAATTGATAAAAGAACTGCGGGCAATAATTAAAGATACCATCTAAATAAATTCGTCTTTGACTTTTAACGTTAATTTGACTTGTTCATGGCCTAAGTAAGTGACTCATTTAAACTTCTTAGCTGTATTGTCTTTAGTAAATGGGTATATCTTCTTGTATTGTTTTATTAAATAATTTATTTGAAATTAATTGATAATTAATAATTAATCTAATAATATAGTACTATAACCGTTATTATTCTTAGCTCTTTGTTTAATAATCTAATATAGTCATCTTTCGACATAAGTATACTAAGCAATCTATGAATCAAGCTTGAATGGGTGTTTTTTTAATATCAACATATCTTAACCAAAATAATACATTCTTAGTTAATGTTTTGTTCTCAAAAATCGTACCTATTACATTGTCCGTGAAAATTTTCGGCAATAACGGTGAAAGGGATTTCCCATAATTTATCTTTCATTACTTTGGAAAATTTATTATCAAACGAGATCTAATTTTTCGGGCCACCGGGCTAGCGTCGTAGCATATTAGAGGTGCTTAATTTCTAAGATATAAAGTGGAATTGGAAGGTTAAAGAAAAATTCGAATATCGGCCATAAGTCCATCATTTCTTACCCTACCGGCGTGGAAGGTGCGTTATAATAAGACTCTCGTCGAGGACATTATATCGAGTGAAAATAATGTGACTATTGTGAAATTTAGGATTGTGCTAGACGCCAGACAGTTAGTTTGGCCGTAAACGCAATCACAAATTTCACGGAAGTGACATTCGCGTTTTGTAAAATCTCGTTTCTCGGGTATAACTGGCGAACGTAGTGTCGTAGCTGATTAGAGTTTCCATCAATCGATTCGGGGCATCAATACGTGTCAGAAGGTGTAGCAGAAATCGTCAGGAGGAGAAAACGCCTCCGGTTCTAGGATGCAAAGTTGAATTCAATTGGAATGTTATAGAAATATTCCAATATCGTCCATAATTCCCCCATTTCTTATTCTATCCGTGTGGAAATTGTGGCATAGTAAGGCCCTCGTCGAGGCCATTAAATCGAGTGAAAATGATGTTGCTTTTTTGAAATTTAGGATTGCGCCAGCCACCAAACGATTAGTTTGGTCACAAGCGCTATCTCAAGTTTAACAAAAGTTACATTCGCATTTTGGAGAATCACGATTTTTTGACATAGCTGGAGAATCTAGCGTCGGGTCGAATTGACTGCGGTTTTGTTCAATCGATTTACGGCATCAGTAAGCGTCAGATGGTGCCGGAGAAGTCGACAGGAAGCGTTTTCTTTCTAGAATACCAGTTGTATTCAAATGGAAGGTAAAAGAAAATTTCGAATATCGTCCATAACTCCCTCATTTCCTACCGTATCCTCCGGTTGCGAAATTCGTGATAAGCGGGTCCGAATACTTAAAGTCTTCACACTGAAACAGCGAAAATCGACACTCGCTATTTTTGTAATTTTTAAATTTCTTCGCCTGACGTTCAAAAATAGCGAAATGTTCAAAACGCCATAACTTCCTTATTTCTCATCCGATCGGGGCAAGGTTTATGGCAAATTAAAGCTGACATCAAGAGGATTAAATGTGCCACACTAGGACCAACAGTTTGGCCGCCACGGTGACGCGAATTTTTGCAAAATTGTATTTTCGATTACAAAATTTACGATTTTTCTGGCATAACTCGAGAAACAGGCGCCGTACTTTTACCATATTTTTTTCTGTTTTGTCATATGTATGTATATATTACACAGGTTTTGCTCTATTACTGGGTATGAACCTGTTGGGCAAATAAACAATTATTATTATTATTGAACCACAGGGTATATATAATAGGTTTCTGCTATTTTTATCTACTAATTGTCTTGCTCCTAAATTCTTAAAATTTACCCTATATTGCATTTTGGTTGTTAGTTATTTTTGTATAACTATGTAGTATAATTGGCTGGCTAATGCTGTTTGTATGAATATGTAACACATTTATTATATCTTTCAATAACGACGTCTTACATTGTTTAGTTAATGGTTAGTTTATTTCCATTAATCGACCTGAACTTAGTTTTCTGTAAAGATGTTAATTAAAACAGAGGTAGATTAGGGTCTTTTAAATTTACCAGTGCTAAAATCGTAATTTTGTACGGGTTGTTCATAGTTAAATAAGTCTGTTCCCTTGCTTTGTGTGTCGTTTACACCTTTTAAATAATCTTTTTCTATTTTGCGTTCGAAATGAACTAATTATGAAACCCAAAACAGTATCGAAATGAGCTTCATTTCGATACGCTTTTTTTCATTTTTCAATGTTGGCGTTGTTCGAATACAGAAATAAATATCATTGCTGTCATTTGATTTTAAGAATTTATGTACATTTGACATATATGATATATGTCCGTATTTTACACAAACAACGTATGTTGTATACAATTGACAACAACATATATATGTTTCTATGTCACTCATGTTTATATTTTTAAATGAGGTATCAAGTAATGTTAACGAAAATTAGTAAATAATATGTAATATAATATACTTCGCGGATAGCAAGATTTAAATTTGAAAATGTCAAGTATCAATGTGACCAACTGCTTGCTTTATATAAAAATTAAACTCTGAACTTTCAAATTAAATAATTCCAATTTAAGCAATTTATTAATGTAAAAAACGCAAAATAGAAAAAATAGTATAAAAAACTCGTTTCATAAGACCTTTTGCCGCACTCGCTCTTTAGAAAACTCGCCGCAAGCGGCTCGTTTTCTAAACTGATCTCGTGCGGCAAAATGGTGCCTTATGAAACTCGTTTTCTAATATACTATTTTGACGTGCACCGTACATGCGATTTAGATTCACATGGATATAGAATTTGCATATGCGTTTACTTAATTTCTGCAAAATCATTTCGATTCTATAAATTATACACGTTAATACACGTCGTTTTAATGTAGTATTTCTACTTGGATTGTATCATAATTATTTATAAGAATTTTTTAAGTCGTCCGATATTGCGTTTAATTAGTATTTCAGTTATTTGGTAGTTTGTTTTAGAAACTAATTGAAGTAGACATACAATGACATTAGTAAATTAATAGTATGTTTTCTTTGCGGTCAATTTCCTTTTTGAAAATAATTAAATGTGGGATAATTGGAATATTCTTTCAAATATTGTTTTTATTGCCGCATGATGTTGTATTGTCGTCTATATAAGGCGCGTACAAGACATTCTGGCTCTCATTAATCTTTCGTTCAAGTATTTGTAGTTAAGCCTTCATTGCCAGGGTTGTGAAGTATCTAACTGGTAGAATTTTAATTAAAACATGGTATGTGTTCGCTTGTAACCGGTATTAAATTCTACTGGGTATTGCAAAGCAACGTTGAAGTTGTTCTAAGGTTAGTTTGCATTGTGGTGACACGGATTTAAATGGATACATTCTTCGACCACGTGGGAAGTCTTTAACTTTGTAGCAATTAAAAATTCATTGAACGAGGTGAGTCCATAACTAAGAATGTCTTGTAAACGGCATTGTTTCTATCATTAATATAGTTTCTGTTACTTATATTGCTTTTTCTTCCTTAAATTCATTAGAAAATTTGTATAGGGCTACTTCCGAATTAGTTAATTAGAGCTTGTATGGGGCTAATTCCGAATCAGCTAATTAGAACTTGTATGGGGCTATTTCCGAATCAGCTAATTAGAACTTGGACGTAAGCAGCTGTTGGTAGATTTGCATCTAACACGTGGAAATTTCCGTACCAAATGATTAAGGTAGCATTATTTTTATCTTATTCGCAAAGACTTAATTGGTTTGATTTGACCGCTTACACGGAAACACGTGAATATAGACTTGTATATAATTTAAATATAATTTTGTCCTATTTTTTCTGTCTGTATTCAGATACTTGTCTAATAAGCACATTTTTTTCTCTTGATTTAAATTTATAAATTTTACGTCCTAATCATCGTTTTGCTTTACGCCATTTTTTTCCCTTAGTGAAAAGAATTTAACTGAGGCATCATTTATTTTTTTTTAATTACGTAAAAATAATTTTCGATTTAATTTATGCAATATATATTTTTTTTATAACTAAGCTTTGTGAGCAATTTTATTTCACATCTAATTAATATATTTTCTGTACATACAGTGTGAACAAATCTTATAGATATATTTTGTATTGATTTTCCGTAAGTTAAACCTTACGCTATTCAACCTTTGATAGTGTGTTATAGATAGTAATTATTGAATATACAGTGTGTGTCAATATCTATGTAAGATTTATTAAATTCTTTGATAAATTATTATGTAATTTCTAGATTAAGGTTCTTAGTTAATTTAATTGTTTCCCATATTGATCAAATCATTTCAGACATTAACATTAATTTTTTTATTAAATATTCTGATATTTTTTTTAGAATTTATCTAAAGCACCTGCTTTTATGTGCATATATTTTAACTTCACATTTACTCAATATATTGTCTACCCTATATATATTTCCTTCCCTTACTATACTGGGTGAGTATTTCACTCATGACCAGGCATTACTTGGTTTTGTTGCAAATTCATAAAAGATGTGATAACCAAAGTAAGTCACCTATTTACACACATTTCATGTACTACTTAGTTACTACATCTTTCAACATTATAGTTCATGTATCTAGGTTAGCAGGTTACCGGAAAATTCAAATTAAAAACCTGTCGCAAGTTTGTTGCAATATTCAATAAAAATATCAAAATATGCATGAAAGATATGCTTCTAAGAATATAAAACATGCATTTAAATAGGCAAAATATGCATTTAAATAGGCAAAATATGCATTTGAATACGGAAAAAAGTACTCCTTCACGATGATAATGCAATTGTGAATTTCAGTACGGTCTCTGCAAAAAAAAATTAAAAATTAAAGTTCTAATTTTGTACCGCACCTCCCATATTCGCCAGACCTAGCACCATCTGACTTTCATCTAATCCCTAAACTAAAAGACTTTCTCGAAGACAAAGAATTCTGCATAAATGAAGAGCTAACTTCAACAGTGGACGATTATTTTGCAGGGTTAGAATAGAATCACTTTCGAGACGGAATAAAGAAGCTTGAATGTATATGAACTAAGTATATTGAAATAAATCAAATTAAATTTGTTTATTTAAATTATTTCGTTGTTTCACGTCACGCGAATATGAATTGATATTATTTATTAACAAAATTAAAGAAATTTCATCACTGGAAACTTGCTAAGAAAAAAAATCAATAAAAAATGTTAAACAATTACTAATGACGCATATAGAACTACTTTAAAAGCAAAATATACGTCTTGTAACTATCAAGGTATTAACTTAAACAGAACAGGAATTAACATAATCGAAAGATCAGAAAAAGAATATTTTAATTCAATAAACGGATATCATTTCAGAATATACGCTAGATAGTTCAACATAAAAATCACTTCCTTTTTTCCAAATTCAACAGAAATTGTTCAATTTATTTAAAAAGAATATGCTGTCTTCGACACACACATTTTCAGTGACGAATTATTCCAATTCGATGAGGAAGGGAAGCCGAAATAAAAGGAATATGACAGACGGTTTGAATTATCGACGATAAAAATTGGTCCGATTTTATTACTACTCGAACTGAAGACACATAGTAATTGCACTCGTAGATCATTCGACGAAAAAATAAAACAAAAAATTTAATTTAATTGAAATATTGCGGATGAAGTTAAAATAGATTTTGCTCAAGATAATGCACTCTCCTTAATTGCGAGAACTTTTTCAATAATGCAGTAGTAAATTATTTTTGAAATATTGCTTTCCAATTGATTCTTGGCAATTAATCCTTGCCTTGCAGGTTTTGTTAATTTTACTACCAAAGGGGCATCTGGAAATTACTTCTGAAGCGAGACACGCGGATTAATATGCGAATGGAGTCTCTGGTAGCTCTGGTTTTATAGGATCAAATCAACTGACTTCTATAATCTTCGTGTACCTAAGTATACCGCGAAAGTAATCATTTTATATATTTTAAAATATGAATTTTCGTTGAACGAACATGAAAATTAAAACAACAATAATACACTGGCCAACAATTTAATTTTTTCGCGTTACTTTTTTGTGCTACTATCAAATCTTTTATTTCTTTTTTGATAGTACGGCACTCTTTTTACATATGGAATAATACAGAAAAGCCTGCGTTTACGGACAACCCTGAATAGCTGAAACTTCTATACAGGCTGATCCAAATTAAGTGTTTACTATTGCTATCTTCGTCATTGTAGGAGCTACGTAGTTAGTTAAATTAGGAAAGTTATGTTGTTTTTTTCACTGGTTACGGTAGTGAAAACAGAAAAACAATTGAACGTGTAGGTTCCCAGTTATTTTTAAAATTGTATATTTTTCTAATGGAATACCCAGTACAATATTGTACCAATAGCTACAAAATCTATATATATATATATATATATATATATATATATATATATATATATATATATATATATATATAGCACAAAATTCATAAAACGTACAATGTTCATTTTTGAAAAAAATGCAAAAACACGTCAAACAGTTTATTTTATTCCGCGTCTTTTAACATAAGTCAAAAAAATAAAACGTCAAATTTGTCAAAGTTATGACGTCATCAATATTTTTTTTAAATATGAAGCTTGGTTTTTGTTACTTTATTTGATAAAGCTTGTTCTTCTGCATTATAAAGAAATAATTGAAGTAGGGGTCACATAAGAAAAAACTGAGAGAATTAATAAAAAACAAAATAAACTAGTTTTTGAATTTATGAAAAGGAACTAAATATTAAAAGAATTAAAACTTAAAGTTACCTAGTAATAAAACAACTGTTTGTCAGTGTCAGTCTTACAATTAGTGTCATACCAATTTTATTATGATGGCTCCTTTAACGGAAAGAGAAAGGATAGAAATTCTAATGATGGTAGGTTACGGCGATAGACTTCGAAGTCATGAAGAAGCATGTGCTTTATTTAACGAAACACATTTTGAAAGACCTCCAATTGCTAGAAGCACAGTAAGCAGAATTGTTGCAAAATTTAATGAAACAGGAAGCGTAAGTGATGCTCCAAAATCTGGAAGACCGGGAATAAGCGACGATGCAAAGTTAGATATTTTGCTGTCATTAGAAGACAACCCTCACGCAACTAGAGCAGAAATTGCCTTACAACAAGATGTTAGTCAGTCGTTTGTAGTAAAGTTTTTAAAAAAAGAAAAACCGCACCCATACAAAGTTCAACTTGTTCACGAACTCTCAGAAGATGATCCGGACAGACGTTTGGAATTTTGTGAAATCTTCATGAGGCATTGTGACGAAAATCCAAATTTGCTTAATAGTGTAGTATTTTCAGACGAGGCAAGGTTTTATTTAAGTGGTACAGTAAATCGACACAATTGTCGCTACTGGGCTCGGGAAAATCCCAACTGGATTCAGACAAAACACACCCAGCGCCCCCAAAAATTAATGTATGGGTAGGAATCGTCAGGGGAAAATTTATTGGTCCTTATTTCTTTCGTGGGAATTTAACAGCTGAGCGATATTTGGAACATCTTCGTATGGCAGTGCTTCCGGATCTAATTGCGGCATTTCCGGATCCAAATAATAGGGAAAACTTGGATCCCAGTATTTGGTTCCAACAAGATGGTGCACCACCACATTATGGTCTTAATGTTCGGAGGTTTCTGAATAACCAGTTTGATGGAAGGTGGATTGGAAGACGTGGACCAATGGAGTGGCCACCTAGGTCACCTGATCTCACCCCCCTTGATTCTTTCTGTGGGGACATTTAAAAAGTCGGGTCTACGTTAACCGACCAGACAATTTAGAAGACTTAATGGAACGAATTAGACATGAAATGACTCGTATAACTCCGCAGATGATCGAAGACTCTGTAAATCAGGTCTACCATCGTCTTGGCCTATGTCAGATAGTGAACGGGACACAGTTTGAATAATACCTGTAAGAAATCGTTTTGGTTTAATGGACTGTTTAGTTAATTTAAATGTTATTACTATAATAAAGTTTATTTTGTTTTTTATTAATTCTCTCAGTTTTTTCTTATGTGACCCCTACTTCAATTATTTCTTTATAATGCAGAAAAACAAGCTTTATCAAATAAAGTAAAAACAACCAAGCTTCATATTAAAAAAAAATATTGATGACGTCATAACTTTGACAAATTTGACGTTTTATTTTTTTGACTTATGTTAAAAGACGCGGAATAAAATAAACTGTTTGACGTGTTTTTGCATTTTTTTCAAAAATGAACATTGTACGTTTTATGAATTTTGTGGGTTACTTTATCATAACCCTGTATATATAAATATATATATATATATATAAAGATAATTATTTCGTGACCTTTGTATGTTATGGTAGATTTAATTAGTTGGCGATTTAAGATCTGGTTTTACTTAAAAATGCATATATTTAAAACAATCTTACATATTTCGGCAAGTGATGCTTTTCTCAAAGAATTTAAATCGCTAACTAATTAAATCTACCATATATATACCATACCACTGACTCCATCCTATAGATTACGTTGATATGGAATTTTCTTCTTACAAAAGAAGTTTATAATTTCTCTATACAGATCTTCAGCTTCGGCGTCTTTAAGCGGCAGCAAGTTGAGGAAGCTGTCTTGAATTCTGTTAGATATTTATTATCAGAATAATTGAAACATACATGAGTAGGTAAACCCCACCAGTTTTGTATAATACAAAGGTATTTTTAATAATATAAAATATTACTATTCACACCAGATTTTTAGTAATATTTTATATTATTAAAAATACCTTTGTATTAGATATTTATTAGTTGAACTCAAAAGTAAAAATAATGAAATAAATGAAACTATATTTAATATTACTAATAGAGACACTACTTGTAAAAAAAATATTAGCAAGATTTATATCATCATATGAACTTACGTATTATTGTGGCGGTATCTACAAACAAGATACAAATGTTGTGTGAACGAACGAACCGTGGATTCATCTATAATTAATTAAAACTTGAGGTAGCTTAGAATTTCACAAATTTCTATTTCATTTCTTTTTTCAATTACATTCTTGACAATAGAAGAGCATTTAGAACGACAACATTTAATTTATTTTTGCAATACCCGAGTCGAGACAGACTTTGGTTAATAATTGCTGTAGATGCTGCATTAAATTATATGATAAATGATACTCAGTAATAAAAGCTGCAAGATGTAAATCTGCAGTTTTTAATGCTGTCTGCTGATTAGTTGCGCTTTTAAATATTGCCATGTCTGTTAAAGTGCTCTGTAGTTTCACAGACATACATAACTTGACGTGCATCGTACTATCCTGATGACGAACCAATGCTAATCTTCCAGTAGCTTTAATGGAACTATCTTTGTTGTAAACGCGGCATATAGCGAAGTATTAATTTTTTACCTTATTGATCCAGTTCTTAAATTGTTCCTCTTCGATCCAGCTTTTCTTAAATCGTTGTTCATATTTCATTTTCTTTTTCGATTTGAGGAACCCTCGCCTCTAGAATTATATCTATCCTCATCTGCGCTTTCTCGTCACTTGAAATCAAAAAATTTCAACGTTTTTTCTTTCACATAAATTTACGATCTCTAAATAAATAATGAATATTGTACCTACCTCATATTTAATTAGTTCCAGCACAGCTTAAAACTACTGCACCCTATGACAAACCAATACCTAATAAAAATGAAATATCGAAACTTCATAAAGAGTCGCAGAACGGGGAAGTCGCGCTCCTTGGAATTTTCCCGGATTTTTTATCGCTGTTACGGCGTGTGAATTTTATAGGATGCCTTTAAATATCACGTTTCGAAATTTATACAAGGTAATTGTAGTTGTATATACTTTATTAATAGGAGGACTTAATTTTTCTACTAAAGTTTCGAAAGCTTTGTTATTAACTTCATATTATCGATGGTTTCATCATCACAAATTTTTCAGTAGATTAACAAGAATTTCAGTAGATCAGCAGATGAAGGTTGAAATCAGCAGATCTACTGAAAAATCAGTAGACCTAGTAACCCTGAGTGAAGTTACAAACTGGTTTCATTGTTAGAAACATCTGGATTTACATACTGTTTGTATGTATATAACAGGTTCCCATTTTATTTGTACATACATACATATATGTAACAAGTGTTCATTCGACAAGTCAATCTAGTAGCATGTGATTTACTGAGAACATTTTGAAGTATGTCGTAAATTAAAATTTACTACTTGACCTACGAAGTCGTATATTTTGACAGTTTCATACATACAAATAAATAACAAATAATAGGTATTTATTGAAAACTATAACAAATGTTGTAAATGTTGTCCTTCAAGATCAATGCACTTTAAATCCTCCGTTCAAAATTTCTGATGATATTCTGCAACATTACTGGATTGTTATTAATTTCCATGCATTTCTGTTCGATTCTCTGTAGCATATCATTCAAATTCAATATAGGTGTTCGAAATATGTTATTCTTTAGATAAGGCCACAAAAAGAAGTCGCAAGGTGTTAAATCGCATGAACGTGCAGGCCAGGCTCATCAAAAAATTCTCTTAAATAATCCAAAGATTCTGCAGTACAGTGACAAGGTGCTCCGTTTTGTTGGAAATATGCATTTTGAAGTTCATTATCATGCAACTGATTGACAAATGGTTGTAAAATTTCCGTACGGTACCTTTGAGCAGTTGACGTTCCCTGAAAAAATATTGGTCCAATGATTCGCCTTTGGCTTATCGCTGCCCAAACACCAATTTTCTCTGGATGTAGCGATTCTTCATTAATTACATGTGGATTTTCACTACTCCAAATTCTTGTATTTTGTGAATTTAGGTATCCCGCTTTATAGAAGCATGCTTCATCAGTAAAGATGACTCTTTGCGAAAGTTCTCCATTATTGTTCATATTTACAAACCAATTACACAACCGTAACAATTCTCGTACTGCTGTGACACGGTATGGATAAAGCTGCACATCTTTTTTTAATAACTTGTGAGTTGTACCAACAGAAATGTTTATTTGTTGACTCAAATGTCGAAAAGATGTTTGTAGTTCATTTTCCATTATTTCTTCAACACGATTGACAACTTGAGGTGTACGTTTCTTAACTGCTTCGCTGCCTGATTTTCTTAAGAGACTACCAGTTTCAGAAAAAAGTTTTAAAGTTCTATCCAAAGTATTCTTAAATTGTATATAATCTATTACAAAATGTGGAAACTCAACTTGATATTCTACCATGCAATCTTGAACTGAATAAACCCATAAACCATCAATTTTATTACCACTTCGAAAATTAGCCTTGACTAAAAAAATGTTATGTTCTAAAGTGAAAGCCATTTTAAAACTGAGAAGCAATTTATTTAAACCAGAATCGACGCACGATTATTTTATTCACTAACTGATATTTGTGATTGACATTATCAAATGTCATTTGGATTTACGTTTACGGAACAACAAACACATACTAATATATTTGGTCTTATTCTATCAAAATTTCAAAGTAACCTAGATTGACTTTTCTAATGAACACTTGTTATATTATATATATACAGACTGATTCATTTTCGGCCCTCACAATGGGGATCTCTCTTATTATTGGAGATAGAGTATAGGTTTAAATTTGGAAAAGTTGTTAAATTTTGTGTTTGTTATAAATCCGTAAAGAAAATAGACCTGTGACAAATGACCTTCGTTATTTAAAAAGAAAACGCGAAAACCTCATTTTCTTCTTTTACCTGTGGCACCGACATTTGGCCTTGTAGAGAAAATATGAAAACACATCCTAGTGGCCATTTATAAACCTCTATACAGTGGTGCACTCTAAATTTTTATACGACGTTTCGTTTCTTTCTGGCCATCATCTACTATCTAATTTCTTATAGGCGCCATATTGGATTTAGACAGCTTCAGAAAGAGTTTTTGTTCTGATTTCAACCATGTACCACATGCTGACTAAAGTTTTTGACATTAGGTTTTATTTGAAAGAATAAATTATAAGATTAAATAAGGTAGCCATGGAATTTCAATAGTCAAACATTTCATTTATTGTTCATTAATAATACAAAAATGTCGTACACTAACGAAGAGAAACGAGATATGATGAGTATTTTTTATTCTTCGAACCGAAATTCAACAGTAGCGAGTACAAGATATCTACAATTATATCCAGAACGACAACAGCCTCATCGTACCATTTTTCTAGATCTCGACAGAAATTTGGTCGGGAATGGATAGTTTCCTAAGCCGCGTAATGGTCAAGACAACAGGAATTTAAATAAAAATCGACAAGATATTTTACAAATGGTAAATTAAAAGCGTGTTTTCAAATTTCATGTTAATCTTGTATTTTTATAAATAAATAATAATCCATTTCTACACGCGAAGTAGCATCAGAATTAAATTTGTGCCAGTCCAGAGTTTGGAGAACTTTACATAAAAGTAGGTTTAAACCATACAGGATCCATGTTAGTCACTCTTTACTGCCTGGAGATAATTTGAGAAGGCTAGAATATTATAATTGGTTAATGGGAAGGATAGTAAATGACGAAATTTTTTTAAGCAAAATCATCTGGTCAGATGAAACAAAATTTACAAATTCTGGAATGTTCAACAGATATACGGAGCAGTATTGGGCAGTACAAAATCCCCGACAAAACAGGGCTAGAACACCACAATATCGTTTTGGAATAAACGTTTGGATGGGTATTTTGGCAAATCGTCTCTTAGGACCAGTTATGTATGAAGAACATTTAAATGGAGAAAGATATTTAAACATTTTACGTACATACGTATCTGACTATCTTGACGACAATATCCCATTAAGTCAATTACAATATTTATGGTAGCAACAAGATGGCGCACCAGCACACAATGCAGCTGTTGTTAGAAATTTCTTAAATCAAGAGTTTGCAAACCCTTGGATTGGAAATAGGGGAGTTGTTGAATGGCCTGCGAGATCACCTGATTTAAGTCCGCTAGATTTTTTTTATGGGGATATGTTAAAAATAATATTTATAAATTAGATGCGCCAGAAAACATTGCAGAATTACGAGACATACTTCAGAATGCCTTCGATGCAGTTCCCAGAAGAACTATACAAAGGGCAGTACAAAATGCCAGAAGGCGTGCCCAATTGTGCATTACCGAAGATGGCCAGATAATTGAACATTTACTATAATTGTTTATTGTTTACTTTTCTATGTATTTTTATTAATGTTTTTGTTATCTTGTACTCGCTACTGTTGAATTCCGTTTCGAAGAATATATCTCGTTTCTCTTCGTTAGTGTATGACATTTTTGTATTATTAATGAACAATAAATGAAATGTTTGACAGATTGATATTCCAAAGGCTACCTTATTTAATCTTATAATTTATTCTTTCAAATAAAACCTAATGTCAAAAACTAGTCAGCATGTGGTACATGGTTGAAATCAGAAAGAGAAACTGTTTCTGAAGATGTCTAAATCCAATATGGCGTCTATAAGAAATTAGATAGTTGATGATGGCCAGAAAGAAACGAAACGTCGTATAAAAATTTAGAGTGCACCACTGGATACAGGTTTAGAAATGGCCACTAGGATGTGTTTTCATATTTTCTCTACAAGGCCAAATGTCGGTGCCACAGGTAAAAGAAGTGGGGGGGGGGGTTCGCGTTTTTTTTTTTAATAACGAAGGTCATTTGTCACAGGTCTATTTTCTTTACGGATTTATAACAAACACTAAATTTAACAACTTTGCCAAATTTAAACCTATACTCTATCTCCAATAATAAGAGAGATCCCCATGATGAGGGCCGAAAATGAATCAGCCTGTATATATATAAAATAACAAGTGTTTATTTGAAAAGTCAATCTAGGTTACTTTGAAATTTTGATAGAATAAGACGCAAATATATTAGTATGTGTTTGTTGTTCCGCAAACGTAAAT
The DNA here is from genome assembly GCA_935421215.2 of Melolontha melolontha. NCBI lineage: Eukaryota > Metazoa > Arthropoda > Insecta > Coleoptera > Scarabaeidae > Melolontha > Melolontha melolontha. The sequence continues at coordinate 40,928,495 of OW285243.1, forward strand.
CCAAATGACATTTGAATAATTTCAATCACAAATATCAGTTAGTGCATAAAATAATCGTTCATCGATTCTGGTTTAAATAAATTGCTTCTCAGTTTTAAAATGGCTTTCACTTTAGAACATAAAATTTTTTTAGTCAAGGCTTATTTTCGAAGTGGTAATAAAATTGATGGTTTATGGGTTTATTCAGTTCAAGATTTCATGGTAGAATATCAAGTTGAGTTTCCACATTTTGGAATAGATTATGTACAATTTAAGAATACTTTGGATAGAACTTTAAAACTTTTTTCTGAAACTGGTAGTCTCTTAAGAAAATCAGGCAGCGAAGCAGTTAAGAAACGTACACCTCAAGTTGTCAATCGTGTTGAAGAAATAATGGAAACTGAACCACAAACATCTGTTCGACATTTGAGTCAACAAATAAACCTTTCTGTTGGTACAACTCACAAGTTATTAAAAAAAGATATGCAACTTTATCCATACCGTGTCACAGCAGTACAAGAATTGTTAGAAATTGATAACCCACGTAGACTACAGTTTTGTAATTGGTTTGTAAATGTGAACAATAATGGAGAACTTTCGCAAAGGGTCATCTTTACTGATGAAGCATGGTTTTATAAAACGGGATACCTAAATTCACAAAATACAAGAATTTGGAGTAGTGAAAATGCACATGTAATTAATGAAGAATCGCTACATCCACAGAAAATTGGTGTTTGGGCAGCGATAAGCCAAAGGCGAATCATTGGACCAATATTTTTTCAGGGAACGTTAACTGCTCAAATCAAAGGTACCGTACGGAAATTTAACAACCATTTGTTAATCAGTTGCATGATAATGAACTTCAAAATGCATATTTCCAACAAGACGGAGCACCTTGTCACTGTACTGCAGAATCTTTGGATTATTTAAGAGAATTTTTTGATGAGCCTGGCCTGCACATTCATGCGATTTAACATCTTGCGACTTCTTTTTGTGGCCTTATCTAAAAAATAACATATTTCGAACACCTATATTGAATTTGAATGATATGCTACAGAGAATCGAACAGAAATGCATGGAAATTAATAACAATCCCGTAATGTTGCAGAATATCATTAGAAATTTTGAACTTCGAAAAATAGTTAAAAGTTGAGCTCGAGGATAATATTTAAATAAGAGTTGTCTATTGCCCATACGATAGAATAAAACTCGATATACACACAAAGAAGGCCGAGATCCAAAAATGGGTCTCGCTCTTCCAAAAGGATCTCATCATGAAAAACATTTAACTTGAAATAATCCCAACTTTTTCGTTTATAAATCTGCATATATATATATATATATATATATATATATATATATATATATATATATATATATTTAGTGTTTATAAGAATTTTATTTTTCTAATTTATTTTATTGGCCGTGTCTTAATATTAAAAACAATAGACTTTTTATTGATTTAGAGACCTTTTATTGAATTTTAATGTTTTATTTTACGACGTTTCGACTTTTATTATTATTCAGTCTTTTTCAAGTAACTAGAAACAAGAATTAATACAATGAAAACATGAGAACTGTGTTTGCTTTTGTGAGACTGAATTAACAATTAAATTAACAATAAAAATTAAAATTAGATTAAAAACTGAATTACCAATTAAATTAACAATTAAAGTTAAAATTTAAAATTAGATTAATAATGAGTAAGGAAAAATTAAAGTGATTACATCTGTATAAATGAATTGAAAATTTGAATTAAACTACAATACAGTAAGGTAACTAGAAGCAAGAATTAATACAATGAAAACGTGAGAACTGTATTTGTTTCTGTGAGACTGAATTAACAATTAAATTAACAATTAAAATTAAAATTAGATTAAAGACTGAATTACCAATTAAATTAACAATTAAAGTTAAAATTTAAAATTAGATTAATAATGAGTAAGGAAAAATTAAAGTGATTAAATCTGTATAAATGAATTGAAAATTTGAATTAAACTAGAATTACAGTACAGAAACAATGAATGAACAATGAATGACAATAAAACTCACCGTTAATTTTTTTGGTTTCAAAAACACGCATTCTGTGTAACATGTGTTATCGGGGACATCCGAGACTTTTTTTAAGGAACCGACCGCACTAGTTGGAATATTGTAAGTGTTTGTGGCTTGGTTTAGAGAGGTTAATTTCTGTTCTATTTTGGAATTTAGCAAAATGGTCAGGACCGTATTTAGGGGTATATAGTAAAAGTATTTACAAATGGGAACTGATAAAAAAAAATTTTTTGGTTTGTGTTTGTGTGTGCGGGGGGGTTTGATTTTATTTATTGTTTAATGAGTGGGTAATAGAGTTTAGAAAGTCCATCAATTTCGTTTCTGTCGTTGATTGTTCTGCTGTTTTTGAAAATGTGGATAATTTCTAAGACCTCCCTAGCTTTTGTATTCTTTTTCTGTTATTACTTTGGTGTTATCAAAATCAAAATTATGTTTCTGTCAATTGGTGTTTTTTTAAAGCAGTTTGATTTTTTGCGTATTTAATTTTTCCTTACTCATTATTAATCTAATTTTAAATTTTAACTTTAATTGTTAATTTAATTGGTAATTCAGTCTTTAATCTAATTTTAATTTTAATTGTTAATTTAATTTTTAATTCAGTCTCACAAAAGCAAACACAGTTCTCATGTTTTCATTGTATTAATTCTTGTTTCTAGTTACTTGAAAAAGACTGAATAATAATAAAAGTCGAAACGTCGTAGAATAAAACATTAAAATTCAATAAAAGGTCGCTAAACCAATAAAAACTCTATTATTTTACATATATATATATATATATATAGTAAACTCAATCAGTCGGCGATTAAAGGTCTGGTTTATTACTTCAAAGTATATATATTTAAAATAACCCTATATGTTTCGGCAATGATGCCTTTATCAAGGATATAAAAAATATAAATGACAGAATATAAAATTTATAGTGATTTTATATTCTGTCATTTATATTTTTAATATCCTTGATAAAGGCATCATTGCCGAAACATGTAGGGTTATTTTAAATATATATACTTTGAAGTAACAAACCAGACCTTTAATCGCCGACTGATTGAGTTTACCATATCATACCAAGGTCACGAAAATATTATATATATATAGTAAACCTAATCAGTAGGCGATTAAAGGTCTGTATATTACTTCAAAATATATGTATTTAAAAAACTCTACATGTTTCGGCAGTACGCCTTTATCAAGAGAATACAAAATATAAATGACAGGATATAAATGACAGTTATATCCTGTCATTTATATTTTGTATTTTCTTGATAAAGGCGTACTGCCGAAACATGTAGAGTTTTTTAAATACATATATTTTGAAGTAATATACAGACCTTTAATCGCCTACTGATTAGGTTTACCATATCATACCAAGGTCACGAAGTTATTATATATATATATATATATATATATATATATATATATATATATGAAAAACAATTGTTGTTGTGTTACGTGGGACAATTGACAAAATTATCGACCTATCATGTTTTGTAATATATAATTTTCGCATAATAAGTGTTCACATTTGTAAGTAGAATTTTTCTTATGATTGTTTGACTAAATATCTAAGTTATGTACATTTTTTTCTTATTAAAGTGACCCCCGAAGAAGCTCTAAACCTCAGGGCGAAATATAGGGTAAAAAAATAAAGAACATTAACTAATTAATGATTTTTTGATTGCCGGATTCCCCAACAACAATTGTTTTTCATACTTGTTTTAACGGCAAAGACTCCTTGTCTACATATATATATATATATATATATATACATATATATATATATATATATTAAAATAATGTCTTTTTTTTGTTTAGCGACCTTTATTGAAATTCAATTTATTTATCTAACGACGTTTCGACTTTTTTGTATATAATAATATACAATATAAAATTACAAACGAAAGGTAAGAATTATATTTACATTATATGAATATTAAAATTAATATAATGATTAGAGTAAAGAAAGTTATAATTTAAAATTTAAAGGATACAAAACTCAACAATTTATTTCGTGTTAAAACACATGCCTGGTGCAATATGCATGGTCGGAAACATGTCGACCCTTCACTACAGGGTCCGACAGCCAAGAAAAAGCTTATTATTTTAATATTATGCACACGGCCAATAAAATAAATAAGAAATAAATTTTAATTCTTATTAACACTAAATATATATATATATATATATATATATATATAACAATTGATAAATTATTTGAGTTTTTCGGTTTTATATGAAATATTTACAAATATCAAATTAGAATGTATGTAATTGCAGAGTAAGTGGGGATGTAAACATTGCTGTCTACAAATTACAAAGCAAATCATACGAAATTTTTTAATTGAAAAATATTGTCTAGGTTGGGACTCGAACCCAAGTCTACAGTTTGCCGGACTGTCGCTTTTACCACTCAGCCACAATAGACCTAGGTTCAAGCTATTTAGAAATGCATTATAAAGTAACAGTGTTAATGAATCAGATGTCAGTTATTGAATGTAGATCTCAAGTTGAAAGCAGAAGTCAGTTTTGAAAGCTCATGTCAGTTTTGATAGCAGATGTCAGTATTTTGAGAGCAGATGTCAGATTTGAATGTTTGAAAATGCTAATTATTAATCCATAGCTATATGAGTGTTTAGATAATTTCTTAGCCGTTTATTAAATATAACAATTGATAAATTATTGGGGTTTTTCGGCTTTTATATGAAATATTTACAAATATAAAATTAGAATGTATGTAATTGCAGAGTAAGTGAGGATGTAAACATTGCTGTCTACAAATTACAAAGCAAATCATACGAAATTTTTAATTGAAAAATATGATCTACGTTGCGACTCGAACCCAATTCTACAGTTTACCGGACTGTCGCGTTTACCACTTAGCCGCAATAGACCTAGGTTCAAGTTATTTAGAACTGCATTATAACGTAACAAATGTTAATGAATCAGATGTCAGTTATTGAATGTAGATGTCAAGTTGAAAGCAGAAGTCAGTTTTGAAAGCTGATCTCAGTTTTGATAGCAGATGTCAGTTAGTCAAAGCCAATGTCAGTTATTGAAAGCAGATGTCTGTTTTGAAAGCAAACAGGTCTATTGTGGCTAAGTGGTAAAAGCGACAGTCCGGCAAACTGTAGACTTGGGTTCGGGTCCCAACATAGACAATATTTTTCAATTAAAAATTTCGTATTATTTGCTTTGTAATTTGTAGACAGCAATGTTTACATCCCCAATTACTCTGCAATTACATACATTCTAATTTGGTATTTGTAAATATTTCATATAAAAGCCGAAAAACTCCAATAATTTATTAATTGTTACATTTAATAAACGGCTAAGAAATTATCTAAACACTCGTATAGCTATCGAGTAATAATTAGCATTTTCAAACATTCAAATCTGACATCTGCTCTCAAAACACTGATATCTGCTTTCAATAACTGACATCTACTTTCAAAATAGGCATCTGCTTTCATATCTGACGTTTGCTTTCATAACTGACACCTGCTTTCAAAACAGACATCAGCTTTCAAAACTGACTTCTGCTTTCAACTTGACATCTACATTCAATAACTGACATCTGATTCATCTGTCTCAAGAGTGAATGTTTTTCCAATGAAATAATATCTTAACTTAAAGCGAATACTATTGCTAGCATCTCTTTCTCAGATATGGTATATCTGGTCTCACAAGCTTTGAGTGTACGAGAAATAAAATAAATAGGTATTTCTGTATTATCTTTAAGTTGAATAAGTTCGGCTGCAATTGTCTGATGTGATGCGTCCGTTCTTACAATAAAAGGTAATGTAAAATCAGGATGGTGAAATTTAAGGTTCTCTACAAAATTCTCTTTTAGTTGTATAAAACATTTCTCATATTCTGGAGTCCAAGTCCATTTCTTTCCTTTCTTAAGTAAGTCTAACAAGGGTAAAGTTTTCTCAAATAAATAAAACACACATAAGATGTTTTAGATTTACACTTTATTAATAAAATAATGACAGCTGTTTCGTTAAACCCAGTAGCTTCTTCAAATTCAACTTAAGACTAAAGATACATACAAAATACAGCGTTAAATCAGGTAGTTGACCCAAGTTAAAATTCTAGGAACTATTACATTTATATTTTGCTTTTTGAAAACTATACGATGTCCTATTTGTGTGAGTTTAATGATTAAGTTTAATTATATAACATAAGCAACTAAGAAACAATATTACAATGGGTGAACAGATTTAACAGTGGGGATGAATTCTAATTTATCGTTTAGTAACATTTCTGAGTTTTTGAGTTTATTAATTTCTAAAGACTCTAAACAATTTAGTTTTTTATCTTTATTTTCTACATGTATGAAATCGAATTGTAAATTAAATTCGTGTTCATTCTCTATTAAATGATTAGAGTAGGTTTAGTCAGTTTTCTTATTGATATAAGAATGATAGTGGTCTTGGATTCGTTTTTTAAACGTTCTACCTGTCTGTCCAATATGTGTTTTGGTACATGATCCGCATGATAACTTGTAGACTCCTGATTTATTGTCTTTGGTAGTTTTTTCTTTATTATTTTTAATATATTTGGCTAGATTATTATTAGTTTTATAAGCAATATTAATGTTGTCTTTTTTAAGGAATTTTGATAATTTAAGTTGCTGTTGACCTATGTAAGTAAATGGTTTAAACTGCTTGTCTGGCTCCACTTTAATGATCGGGTACACCTCCCTTAATAATTTATTGACAGATTTTTTAACAATTAATTTATCTATTAGATTTGGGTCATATCCGTTGTTGTGAGCGATTTGTTTTATAATATTGTATTCTTTATTATGGTCTTCATTGGACATCGGGATGTTAATGAGTCTATGTGTCATGCTGCGAAAAGCCGCTACCTTGTGTTGGACCGGGTGGTTAGATTTATTATGTATCGTAGTATCTGTATGAGCCACTTTGTGGTAAATAGAAAAATGGACCCTATTGTTTACACGTTTTAAAGAGAGATCCAGAAAGTGTATACTATTATTAAGCTCCTTTTCTATCGTAAACGTGATATTAGGATCAATGGAATTGATAAATTCATAAAGAGTGTTCAACTGCCTATCTGTACCTATATATCCTATCAACATATCAATCAACGTATCTGTACCAAAACAAAATGTTCTTCACGTATCTGTCATTGTGAAAAATCGTATTTTCCAGGTAATCCATATAAATTTCCGCAAGTAAAGGAGAAAGAGAATTTCCCATGATAAGACCTTGTTTGCAGAGGTAGAGTTTGTTATTGAAAGAAAAGTAATTTTGTTCTAGGCAGACTTTTAGTGAATCTAATATCTCTTCTTTTATTATGGGGTTTGTTCTATTATATAATAACATTTTATCAATTAGATCTATCGTTGTATTGGGGGGGATACTAGGAAATAAGTTCTTGACATCAAAGGATATGAGTTTCGTGTTATCCGGAAAGTTGCGGTCTTTAATGTTATTAACTAACTCTAGACTATTTTTAATACTATGTTTGGGTTTGAATTTCGTGTGTTTAAGGATTATATTTATTAAGCTATTAGACATTAAATTTAGTCTTAGGTTGAATTTGATGAAGCTACTGTGTTAGCGAAACAGCTGTCATTATTTTATTAATAAAGTGTAAATCTAAAACATCTTATGTGTGTTTTATTTATTTGTGATATGGATTTACAACAAGCAAAGGTCGAAACAATCAAAGAATTAAAGTTTTCTCACTATAATTGGAAACAAATTTTCGGTAGTAATTTAATACACCTAGGAAACCTCGTAATGTCTTTAAGTTTTTCGGTCTGGTATAATTCTTAATTTCGTCTAAACGAGTAGGATCTAAATCGATAAACAATACCATTTACTAAGAATCCGCAGTACTTTCTTGATTCCGGTTCTAGATTTATGAGCCAAAATGCATTTTTAAGATCGAGTTTACTATAAATGCGTTTATTTCCACACTTTGTTAATAAAATGTCGATATTCTGGGGCATTTCAAATTCAGGCTTTATTCTTTTGTTTAAAGCTCTCGCATCTAAGCATATTCGTAATGTTAAATCTTTCTTCCGCACTATAACTATCGGGTCAATGAAATATGTGTTAGATTTTTCTATAATGCCTGACTGTTCTAGTCGTTCTAATTCTTGGCTTACTCTTTGTTGGTAATGGTACGGGATAGGATAATTTTTGCTTATTAAAGGATCATCGTTGTCAATCTTAATAGGGTGTTGGTATCCTTTAGCAAATACTACATCATTGTAGATCTCGGTTTCCGGATCTACATCATTATTAATTAGCGTAATATTATCATTTAACATTGTTATTAATTCAGGTATGACTGTTGGATAAGGTTGTTTAATTATTAATTATTTTATATATTCTATATCATTAATTATATTAGTTGTCTGGTTTTCTATCTTTATTTCTACTTCATCTCCTCCCTCGTAACTATCTATCGTTCCTTGCCTAATGTCCATATTCTTCATTCCAATATTACTATTAAATCATTTTTGTTTCCATCTGTTTCATTAATCCATTCCTTATCTCCACTATAGTACGGTACATTATCTAATAAAATATTATTAATTTCTTTCATTAACACTTCTTTTTTATATAAATAATATTTCTTAATTTCTTCATCAGACAGCTGTTTTTCTATAGTAACTTTATTATTTTCAATATTTAGAATACCTTGTTCAAAATCTAGGATCATTTTTAGTCCCTTTATATTATTAATACCTATGATACAATCGTATTGTAATTTTTCTATTAAATAACAATGAATTATATATTTAGATTTATTAATACATATTTCGGTGCATAATTGCTTTGTAACAGTTCCCATTCTTTTACCATTTGCTGTCACAATATCTGTCCCTTTTGTTTTAATAATATTTTGTTCATATCCCCTTATTAGTTTAGCTTTATTTGCTTGAATTAGTGTGATTTCAGCCCCTGGGTCGATTAAGCAATTCAAATTTATATTATCAAATCTTAGTATTACAAAGGGTAACGAATATATTTTAGTTAATTGGTCGCCAGCGTCTTCGATTGTGATAAATTCTTCGGGTGCTTGGTAAAATGTAATATTTTGTATTTTTCAGGGTTTTTCCATGTTATAGTCGTTTGAGTCTATTAATTTTGTTGGGATGACGGACTTGGTTTAGGACCTGAATAGAGATCCACTTGTTCCATCGAAGTTTTTTTTTGGACATCCTCGAGGTTCATACGAACCAGTGGTGCGGATCTGTGTCTCCGGTGTATATTATTAACACGACCTCGACCTCGATTATGAATATTATTAATTCCACGTCTTGGTTGATGAGCTTGTTGCGAATTTGTATTATTGTGACAGCGATAATTATCGTTGTTACGGTTGTTATTTCCGTTGTAATTGTTAGAGCTATAGTTGTTATTATTATAATGGTTATTAGGATTTCTCGTCGGTTGATAATTAGGATTAGGTCGATTTTGTGTATTATTATAATTGTTACGATCATTATTCGAATTAAAATTGTTGTTGTTATTATTATAATGATTATTAAAAGGTCTTGCCGAATTTTGAAACCTGTTATTATTATTGTGCCAATATTTAAGAAATGAGACTCTATGAATTGTGCCAATTATAGAGGTATAACTCTAGTCAGTGTCGTAGCAAAATTATATGAAAGAATTTTAGATGAAAAGTTAAGGGACAAAATCGAACAACAACTAGAAGAACCTCAGAGTGGATTTCGCAAAGGCAGAAGCACACAAGACCATATATTTGCAATTAAGCAATTAATGGAGAAGATCAACAGAAGGAGAGAAGTTTGCTTGGCGTTTCTGGACTTGGATAAAGCATTTGATAGAATACCGAGAAAAATGGTATGGGAAAGTCTTCGGAAAAGAGGAGTGAGCAAAAAATTGCGAGTAGCAATTGAAAGCCTTTATAGAGGAAATAGAAATTATGTTAGAACAGATAATATGGAGTCAGAGGAATTTAGGGTAGAAGAAGGGTTAAAACAAGGAGGTGTCCTCAGTCCCACACTATTTATAGTAATAATGGATGACATACTAAAAGAAATAAGCACTAAAACCAAGAAAGTGAATATTGGATATAGAAATTTAAGACCTGTAAAGCTGGGAGAATGCGCCTTTGCAGACGACATTATGATCTGTGCAGAAGGAGAAAAGCAGTTACAAGATAATTTGAAAATGTGGGAAGAAGAATTAAATAAGAGAAAAATGAAAATTAACACACAAAAGTCCAAAATAATGAGCATAGGAAAGCAACAAAGAATAAATGTAAGGATAGGAACAAAGAAATTGGAACAAGTGGAACGTTACAAATATTTAGGAATAATGATTCAAAGTCATGGAAAAATGGATGAGTAAATAACAGAAAGCATAAATAATGCATCAAAAGTGTATCACACCCTGAGTAAAGCCTTCATAGGAAAGAAAGAAATTAGTCGGAAAACAAAAATTACAGTGTACCAAACTATATATAGACCAATACTCACCTATGGCAGCGAAAGTTGGGTTCTAAACAAAAGGATGACAAGCAGAGTCCAATCCATGGAAATGAAGTATCTAAGACGAATTAAGGGAGTAACAAGAAAGGATAAAATAAGAAATGAGTTAATAAGACATGAATTAAATGTAAAATCAATCATTGAAACAATTGAACAAAATCAACTGAGATGGTTCTGACACCTAGTAAGAATGAACGAGAAAAGACCAACAAAAAATATTTGGCAAGCTAGAACAAACGGGAAAAGGGACAGAGGCAGGCCAAGGAAAACGTGGAATATGGCGATAGCAGAAATACTGAAGGGGAGAAACAACGAATTTGGAGAAGCTATGAAGGAAGCCAGTGACCGGGAGAAGTGGAAGAAATTCATACATTAGAGAAAGTAAACCTTTACACCTTATGGTAGAAAAGGTCTTAATTTTATATATATATATATATTATTATTGTAGTTATTTTGTCTGGGTGGAGGTGAATTAGTTGGTCCGTTATTGTTATTATAATTTTGGGATGGCTGACTTCGGTTGCTTGGATTACGGAAGTGGGCCTGTTGTTGCTGATGATTACTTTCGGTAAAATCATCTAAAGGACGCAAAATCTCTATTAATGAATCCATATCTGTCACCTTCTGACAAATTATGGCCTGCGTGTCCGTATATATAAAATGATTTAATAATTGTCTAGCGATCATGGATTCTTCCATGTCGCTAATGTGTTTACATTGGTTAAAAATACGAGAAGCGTATATTTCTCTGATCACCTGTCCTAATCGGTATTTGCCGGTCAATAGACGAATTTTCGCCCTGTTCTGCTGTGTCTCGTCCCAGTAATTGCGAGTAAATAAAATAACGAACTGGTCTAAAGTGAGGCAGTGATCCTCGATTCTTTCTAACCATTCCTGTGCACTGTTGCGTAAAGTTGCACGAATCACCTCTATTCTTTGCTTCTCCTCTGTGACGTCTTCTAAATATCTCAATATGCAATTCAGATAGGTCATCGGTTGTACTCGTGTGATATCCCCGTCAAAATGCTGTAAATTTTCTATCTTTATTGTGGGGTTTGTTGTGTTAATATAGTTAAAAGGTAAAGCGTAGTTTTTGATTTTACTTTCTAATTGTTGTAAGTTCGTCAGTGTTTTAGTATAGCGATCGTCTTGAGTTGTTTTTATTGTATCTAGATTTATTTTTACTGTATTAATTTCTTGGTTAAACGTTTCTCGGCATTCATTTATTTGGGTGTTGATGTTTTGGTTTAACGTTTGCTTTAAGAGCTCCGTGTTATCATCATTTATTTTATTGTAAGTTATTAGTTTTATATTCAATAAATTATTATTCGATTATAATTTTATTAACATTCTACTGTATTTCTTTTGTTGTGTTGTTATTTTTTTCTTCCGTAATGTTATAGATCTCATTAGTTGTTGCGTATAATTGTTTTGCCCGTTATAAATTTTGAATGTTAACCGTTTCATCTAATTTGATTAAGTATTTTAGTTCATTTTCTTCCATTACTTTCTGAGCAGTGGAAATTTCGGCTATTTTTCTTCCAAATCTATTTTAAAAGCACTTAGCTTATTATCAATATTGGCATTATTAAGTTCAAACTTTTTATTTATAGTTTTGATATTTACTTCTAATTTAGTTGTTAAGTCATTA